>OZ024762.1:1923538-1936038 GCA_964016885.1 Eledone cirrhosa
TTCTAATACTTATTCTTCAAGTTGTCTTTTTATTTGTTATTATTATTATTATTATTTTTATTTTTTTATTTTTTATTAAAGATCAAATTAATTTTGTATATATATATATATATATATATATATATATATATATATATATATATTTAAGTTTGGTGGTTCACCAGTCTGGCCTCTTGTCAATTTACTCAGTAATATGAATATATATATATATGATAGCTGCAACTCAATTTTTAGTAATGCCATCACTTGAAACTTAAGTATGAGCATCACAGACATGGCTTCCTAGTCCTGCTAGGGACTTGCCTATGGCCAGCAATGCCATGCATCACAAAAAATGTCACAGATCAAGCAATGCCTGTGTTTGAAGCTTTTTTAAGTGAGGAAAGGCTTTGCACGGAGCCAATCCCACTCTCTGAACATCAAATGAATTTACCCAGAAAGTAGAACTGGTCTACATCATTGGATGCAAATGAAGTTGCAGGTTTTATATCAGAGTAACCTTCTCCTAGAGAGATGTCTTAATGAAGACTAGGAGTCTCTTGCTCCACAAAAAAAAAAAAAAAAAAAAAAAAACTTTATTGGATGGCCATTGACTCCACGGGGAGTCCAAAATCACCCTCCTCACCAAGCAAGTTTGGTGGGGTTGCCAGTTTAGTCGCCGACAACCAGACCATGCACAGGGTTACATGTTACCAGTACAGCATTGAACCCTAGAGCAAGGTTTCAACCATTTTGCAAGATGTCTTACCACTAGATCACCAAGACAATCTTGGAAGTACAGTGAAAATTAATTTATATAAACTTACTTCAAAGTACTGTGAAAATTAATCTATATAAAATTAATTAACTTATAAGTGAATAAAGTAAGTTTATATAAATTAATTATCACAGTATTTTCAAGGCAGTCTTGGTGGTCTAGTGGTAAGACAGGTTGTCTGATAAATGAGACCTTAGTCTAGGGTTCTATCTCAACTAGGACCAAAATTTGGTTGCTGTTTTTTTTTTTAAACATTAAATTGGAAAGTAGGTTTATATAGAATAATTTTCACAATTCTTTTGAGGCAATCTTGGTGGTCTAGTGGTAAGTAATGAGAGTGCTGAGAGTGCTGAGATCCTGGTTCCTTTTACACACAAAGGCATTCTTGGTGGTCTAGTGGTGGGCACTTGCTCAGCCTGGGTTCTTTGTTTTATCAACCACATAAAAAAGCTATATGGTTATTTGTGTTAGATTTTTTGTTTTTGTTTGAAAGACCCTCTAAGATTTGAACCTACAAATTTGTAAGACATGTTGAGAGATCGTTGAGATCCTGGTTGTGGCAGGGGTCTTACTAATCCTTTCCACTTTTATGTGGTGGTTTCCACGAACAATTATTAGTTAGGTTCTGAGGAAAATTCCGCAAATAACTGGGACCGCGAATGCCAGGGGTAAACTGTATATATCATCATCATCATCCTTTAACGTCCATTTTCCACGCTAGCATGGGTTAGATGGGAGTTGTCCCACTTGAGGCAAGATTGATTGGGTGACCGTGTCTCGGTCGTATAGGACTGTATCTGGCAGGGTTTCTACGGCTGGATGCCCTTCCTAACACCAACCACATTTACTTTGAGGACTGGGAGCCTTATCTATATATATACATACATACATACACACATAAATACAAAGGGAGGGAAGCTCTGGAGTCCCTTGTACATACATAAATGCGTTTACATAGAGAGAGGCTCTCGTACATACATAAATGCAGACATATTTACATATGTACATACAGACATTGCTAAATATATAGCCATACACACATGATAAATTATTCCGAATGTAGAGTAGTTTCAGTATATACTATACACATACTGACTCAAGCAGCTCAAAGCCTAGAATCAACATATTAAGACGAAACTAAGAAAAGTGATTGAGAATGGAATATAAAACAGTAGATGTAAATAAACAATTGTATTTTTGCAAGAAACGTTGAATGAATTATAAATGTTGAATGTAGGTTAATTTAACCCTTTACCATTTACATTACTCTATATGTACTATTGTATTTTCATGGTAAAGGCTTCACCTCACATAACATTTACATTACTCTATATATACTATTGTATTTTCACTGTAAAGGCTTTACCTCACATAATATCTCATAACATTTACATTACTCTATATATACTATTGTATTTTCACTGTAAAGGCTTTACCTCACATAATATCTTACATAACATTTACATTACTCTATATATACTATTGTATTTTCACAGTAAAGGCTTGACCTCACATAATATCTCATAACATTTACATTACTCTATATATACTATTGTATTTTCACAGTAAAGGCTTTACCTCACATAATATCTCACATAACATTTACATTACTCTATATATACTATTGTATTTTCACAGTAAAGGCTTTACCTCATAATATCTCACATAACATTTACATTACTCTATATATACTATTGTATTTTCACAGTAAAGGCTTTACCTCACATAATATCTCACATAACATTTACATTACTCTATATATACTATTGTATTTTCACAGTAAAGGCTTTACCTCACATAATATCTCACATAACATTTACATTACTCTATATATACTATTGTATTTTCACAGTAAAGGCTTTACCTCACATAATATCTCACATAACATTTACATTACTCTATATATACTATTGTATTTTCACAGTAAAGGCTTTACCTCACATAATATCTCACATAACATTTACATTACTCTATATATACTATTGTCTTTTCACAGTAAAGGCTTTACCTCACATAATATCTCACATAACATTTACATTACTCTATATATACTATTGTCTTTTCACAGTAAAGGCTTTAGCTTACATATCTCACATAACATTTACATTACTCTATATATACTATTGTCTTTTCACAGTAAAGGCTTTAGCTTACATATCTCACATAACATTTACATTACTCTATATATACTATTGTATTTTCACAGTAAAGGCTTTACCTCACATCAGTTTCACATATAATATTGAATCTACGAGATTTTGATATTATTTATTTTGAGAACAATACCTTAACATAAGTATGAGTGGCCAGTTACAGCCAGTTTAAACTCTACAGTATATACCTGGGTATGCAGTACCCTAGGTTAGCTCTATAATGTTTATACATATATGGTAAATACTCATTCGAGGGGTCAGCAATTCTGACAGGGGTCTATTACCAGCTTTATGTTTATGGGGCCTACTCCCTCCTTTGGAGGTCCTATCCTTTACATCCAGCCTGGGCCTACAACCAGCCATTCTACTAAAGGTCTGTAGAAAGCCGATCACCTTTGAATTGATATGAGCATTTTAGACATAACAGGCAGGTATCTAGCTGGGATGAGAGGAGAGGGGGTCTGTTTATTTATATTTATATATTTTTGTGTTCATATCAAGGTAAAAAGAGTTCTCTATACTGTGGGGAGGATGGTGAAGGATGGAGGGGGACAGTGAAGGTGTGAGGGAAAGGAAAATAGTTGTCTTTCTCTTTTTTTTGTCGTCTTTTAAGATGCCATTGCAGCTAGAGGATGGGGAAGGAAAAACTTAAGTAAACACGTTATTTTAAATTAATCTACCCTTTATTATTTGTGATATGAATGGCGGCTTAGTCAGACAGCCTCCCTTGGTAAACATGTCGTGTTGGAGCAGCGGAAATGTTAGGTATAAATATAATATATACTCACATCTCCACCCAATCTCACACATACACACGAACAGTCGTACACACATTCACACACATGCTCAGTCTCTCTCTCTCTCTCTCACACATGCAGTCACACATACACATGCTTATACACAGTGTTACATACACATACTTATACAGACAGTCTCACAATCATATACTTATACAGACAGTCCCACATACACATACTTATACACACAGTCTCACATACACATTCTTATACAGTCTCACATACTTATACAGACAGTCTCACATACACATATATAGTAACATAGACAAACACATGCACACACACACACACATGTGTGTGCATCTATATATATATATATAAATCCTGGTTTCAATCGGAGGTAACCACAGTTAGTAAGGTACTCAATACATTAGTAGAGTGTAAACATCAAGTTTAATATAGAAATGGTTTCTACAGGACTATATATATATATATATATATATATATATATATATATATATATACACACATACATATCCATATGTATTTTAGTCAATTTCGAAATTAGTGCTCAATGAGGGACTTTTTAGGGGGTAGTTTGGGATGAGGTTTAAACCATTGTTAGAGTTAGACTTAACAATTCATGAGGATTCAGGTATCTTTCCCAAACTACCAATGATAGTATTTAGCACCTTAGGTTAGCTCTACGATGTATACCTGGGTATTTAGTACCCTAGGTTAGCTCTACAGTACATACCAGGGTATTTAGTAACCTTAAGTTAGCTCTACAATGTATATCTAGGTATTTAGCACCTTAGTTAGCTCTACAATGTATACTTGGGTATTTAGTACCCTAGGTTAGCTCTACAATGTATACCTTTGGTATTTAGTACCCTAGGTTAGCTCTACAATGTATACTTGGGTATTTAGTACCCTAGGTTAGCTCTACAATATTTACCTTGGTATTTAGTACCCTAGGTTAGCTCTACAATATTTACCTTGGTATTTAGTACCCTAGGTTAGCTATACAGTGTTTATCTGGATAGTTATTATCCTAGGTTAGCTCTACAATGTTTACCTGGATATTTAGTAACCTAGGTTAGCTCTATAATATATACCTGGGTATTCAGTACCTTAGGTTAGCTCTACAATGTTTACCTAAGTATTTAGTACCCTAATCTATCCCTACAATGTAAGTCTAGGTATTTAGTACCCTAAGCTTGCTCTATGTGTGCCTAAGTGTTTAAGATCCTAGGCTTACTCTGCACCATGTTCCTGGATATTGAGTGCCCTGGGCTTTCTCTACAATATGTGCCTTGGCTTTTAGGGTCCAAGTCTAGCTCTACAGTGTGTTCCCAAGCATTTAGCGTCTGAGGCTAGACCTAGAATGTGTTTCTGGATAATTATAACTCCCTAGGCTAGCTCTACAGTGTGTGCCTAGGTATTGAGCACTCTATAATGTGTGCCTTGCTGTTTAGGGTCTTAGGTTAATTCTGCCCAGATATTGAGTGCCCTAGGTTAGCTCTACAATGTGCGCTTATGTATTGAGTACTCTAGGGTATCCCCTACAAAGTGTGTATCATTCTCCCAAATGAAATAATTCCAATTTACTTTAGACACTTCTTGCTCTGATCCCTCACTAAGAAAATTACTGAGCCTGCATTTCTCACTACACAATCCACATCTTACTTCTTTGTTTGTTTGCTTATATCATCTGCTAAAACTGTCAGTTGTATATTTAAAAGGGAGAAGAGTAGGACCCTCTTCAAGGATGTTGATCAATTGTGTGGAGAAATGTCTAATGGGTGAGAGGGAATATGTGTCTATGTATGTGTGTAAGAGGGCATGAGAGAGAGAGGAGGGGAGAAAGAGGGAAAGGGAGAGAGAGAAGAAGAGACACACACAGAGAAAGAGAGAGAGAGAAACAGAGAGAAAGAGGGAAAGAGAGAGAGAAGAGGAGACACACACACAGAAAAAGAGAAAAAGAAAGAGAGACAGACAAAGAGAGACATAGAAAAAGAGAAACAGAGAGAGATACAGAGAGAGAGAGAGAGGGGGGGGGGAGAGAGAGACCTATTATCAAAATGCCTATAGGTCGAGTCTACATACATCTACGTCGTTGTGCCAGCTTGAGTAAATATAAGGAAAAACCATGAATAATGGAAAAAAATAGCTGCTAATGTTTGCCTGGTTATCGCTTTTGTTAAGATATATATGTGTGAAATATGTTTAAAGAAATGAATGTCTTTTGAATAAAAAGCAATGTTTGTTTAAGATATTTATTTAGTTTCTGAAATGACAAAGAAATATTTTGGCTATGAAAAGAGCCTAGAAGAAAGAATATCCTTGGGTCAAATTAGAACAGAACTGTGTATTGTTGATGGGAGAATACTGGTGGGAAACTTTGCATGTCTCAGTAATGGTTGGGTCAACTTAGGACAGAATTTGGTGGTAGAATTCTGGGAGAGACTTTACATGTCTCAGTAAAGGTTGGGTCAATTTAGGACAGAACTACCTCTGTATTTTTGATGGGAGAATAGTACTGGGTGGGGGTACTTGATACTAATGTGTCTCAGTAAAGGATGAGAGAGGTTTGTTCTTGTATGACTAGCAAAGGAGAGGTTAGTACTAGGCTGGTGACAAGAATTGGTAGAGCGTGCCTTAACACCGTTCCAATAAAACAAAGATAAGCACCAGATAGACAAGACTTTAGGCTTAAGACAGACTTTAACTCTGCAATGGACTAACGTCCTGTCCAGGGGAGTCTTGTACTCTCAGTTTCTTAACACCAATAAAACAAAGATAAGCACCAGAAAGATGAGACTTCAGGCTTAAGACAGACTTTAACTCTGCAATGGACTAACGTCCTGTCCAGGGGAGTCTTGTACTCTCAGTTTCTTAACACCAATAAAACAAAGATAAGCAATGGCCTCATGAACCTCTTGTCTTGGAACAAACTTTAACTTAACATTATATATTTTACATAACCTTGTGATAGATTGATGCCCTGTCCAGGGTAGAGTCTTGTACTCTAAAGAGTTAAACTGAATGGAGATTTTTTTTTTTGACAGAATCTAGCTGGAACTCCTCTCCGCTTACTCTGCTTTCAAACTTATATCTAAACGAAGGAATTTGTAGTTTATTTGAAGCATTGTATATGGTGTCAAGAATTCGAAGCTTGAAAGCCGCGACAATACAGGTTTGGATGGAGAATAATTAAATCATAAGAAACAGGGTTTGTTTTTTACCTTAATTTATTCATATGTCCTGATATATCGTGATTAATATCTCTTCTTCCGAGGAAAATAAAGGAACTATTCCAGTGTCCAGGGCTGGCTAGACCATGCTGGAATAGTTCCTGTATTTTCCTCGGAAGAAGAGATATTAATCTCAAAATATCAGGACATCTGAATAGATTAAGGTAAAAAAACAACCCCTGTTTCTTACCATTTAATTATTCTCTGTCTAAACCTACTTTGTCGCGGCTTTCAAACCTTGAATTCTTTACATTTAAACATTTTGTTGAGTTTGGAAAAATAACATTGGTAGTCATGGCAGTGGTAGTCATGGTAGCGGTGAGACGTCAACTGCGTCACTGCCGCCAACTCTTAAATGTGATTTAGACAAAAAAGAAGTTTATAAGTAGTTGACATGTTTATTTCCGAAACAAAAAAAAACAAAAAAAGGAGAGAGAGGGGTGGAGGACGGGGTAGAGAGAGGGTGGAAGAGATAGAGGGAGGGAGAGAGAAAGGCGGAGTGAGAGGGGGAGAAAGAGAGAGATAGGTAGAGAGAAAGAGGTAAAGTGAGAGGGGGAGAAAAAGGGAGAGAGAAGTTGGAACATTGGTATGGACTATTGCGATCCAAAATGATACAGAATGGAATAAATAAATAAATAATTTAGATTGCATATACAAAAAAAAAATGAAAAAAGTTAAAAAAATAAAACAAGTGAATCATTATTGACAAATGACAATATCATATTGATTAGGACAATATCAATATTTCAATAGAGAAAAAATCAATATCTGTAACATGTAAAGCTATTTCTTAATCTTTTGACATGAAAAGTCTTATCTGGGAGTTTCTTTGGGCAGATTTAAATATAGTTTTGGTTTAGTATAGCAGTCAGTTTCCTATATATATATATATATACACACATACATATATATATATACACACATATATATATATGTATATATACATGTATATATATATATATATATATATATATGTATACACATATATATATATACGTATATATACATTTAAATACCTATATATATATATACATTTATATACCGATATATATATATTTGTGTGTGTATATATATATATATATCTATATATATATACATATATATATATAGATATATAAATATATGTATATATATATATATTGTTATACTTGGGGAGGGTCACATTGTTGTAATAATATTGCTTTCACCCTTAACGGGATCTTCAGAAACTATATTTATATATATATATATATATATATATATATATATATATATATAAATATATATAATGGGCTTCCACGCAGTTTCTGTCTACCAAATTTCATTCACAAGGCATTGGTCAACCTGAGGGTATATATATAGCAGAAGACTCATGCTCAAGATGCTGCCAGCACCACCACCACGGCGCTGTATGTTTAAACCCCAGAACCACATGGTTTTGAAGCGAACCCCTTCACCACACAGACATGCCTGCAAATAGGTTTAACCCTTTAGCATTTAAACTGGCTGTATCTGGCCTTAATTCTCTCACCTTTTTTCTGTTCAAACCGGCTGAAACCAGCTGCTCATACTGATGTTATGGTATTGTTCTTAAAATACATAATATCAAAATCTCGTAGATTTGATATCATGTGAGATATTTATGTAAGATAAAGCCTTTACCATGAAAATATAATATAAATATAGAGTAACGGAAATGCTAAAGGGTTAATGTCTGGTTTAATTAGTTTTAATTACAATTGTCATTATTATTTGACCCTAATTGCATTTCACAGTAAACGTTTGAATTGTATAGGTCTTCGTTAAAGTCTGTTGGTGAGGGTGGGGGAGGGAAGATGAAGTTGCCGTTTGAAGCTCTCCTCGGAGTTTTGTAATGGTTTGGTTCCGGGTAGAAGCTCCCTTGGGGGACGTTGCCATTCTCTAGATTCAGATCATAGGTGGCGGCGCTATTGGTGGGGTTGTTGTTGGGATTGTCGACAGTGGTTTTGGCAGTGTTGGTGTTGGTGGTGTTGGTGGTGTTGGTGGTGTTGGTGTTGGTGGTGTTGGTGTTGGTGTTGGTGGTGTCTTTCTCAGAAGCAGGGATATTTTCTCCGATAACATAATTATCGTTTTGGAATGTCGGAGAAGGGAGAAAACTTTGGTCCTCTGACACTGTGTCGTAGATCGGATGAATAACTGGGGTCTTGTAATATGTTCCTCCTACTACTCCTACTCCCCTTTCTACACCACCTCCCCCTCCCCTTTCTACTCCTCCTCCCCCTCGTCTTAAAGACCTACAATCATAGTTGTCGACAGCCATTGGTGAAACCGGTGTTGGAGTGTTGTAGGAGGAGTTGGAATAATACTCTTCCTTGTCCTCGTCGGACATGAATGATTCCAGAGGAGGAGGGAGAAACTCCAGAATCTCGTCTTCGGCCGTTAGTTCCGATGAAAAGCTGGCACTGTTCTTGGTTCTCCTCAGCGTGTCTTGCTCAAAGGTAGGCGCAGAGAATGTTATGTTCGCGTAATGGCTACCACCTGGAAGTATATCACCTTCATGATGACACGAAGAAGTCTCGTATCTCGGTTTCTTAGTTGTTGCTGCCGTCTTCCTACTCAACGTACCAAATACCTCCTGGCTTGGTTCTTCCGGAATGTTCTCCATTTCAAACTCATTTAAATAATGGTTACTTAGGTCACCATTTTCGGTGCCATTTCCAAAAGATTTTGGCGGGTTTTTTTTCTTTGTCACTGCCTGTAGAGTGCTATATGTTGAAACTCTGAGTGGACTTCGACGAATGGAAATGTAGTGATCTTCATTATAGTCATAGGGGTCTTGTTTGTTCTCTAGTTTGGAAGGATTAAAAACAGACGATTTTTGAAGCTGCGATAATCTTCTCCTCTTCCTTTTCACTCTGAAAATATAAAGAAAAAATAATAAAATGGCCATGATAAAAAATAATAACAACAAAAAAACTAATACGATTTAAAAAAAAAAATTAACTCCAACATAATTTTATATAAGAACCTTACATTAATCCTTTAGCATTTACATTACTCTATATATACTATTGTATTTTCACAGTAAAGGCTTTACCTCACATAATATCTCACATACCATTTACATTACTCTATATTTACTATTGTATTTTCACAGTAAAGGCTTTACCTCACATAATATCTCACACAACATTTACATTACTCTATATATACTATTGTATTTTCACAGTAAAGGCTTTACCTCACATAATATCTCACATAACATTTACATTACTCTATATATACTATTGTATTTTCACAGTAAAGGCTTTACCTCACATAATATCTCACATAACATTTACATTACTCTATATATACTATTGTATTTTCACAGTAAAGGCTTTACCTCACATAATATCTCACACAACATTTACATTACTCTATATATACTATTGTATTTTCACAGTAAAGGCTTTACCTCACATAACATTTACATTACTCTATATATACTATTGTATTTTCACAGTAAAGGCTTTACCTCACATAATATCTCACATAACATTTACATTACTCTATATATACTATTGTATTTTCACAGTAAAGGCTTTACCTCACATAATATCTCACATAACATTTACATTACTCTATATATACTATTGTATTTTCACAGTAAAGGCTTTACCTCACATAATATCTCACATAACATTTACATTACTCTATATATACTATTGTATTTTCACAGTAAAGGCTTTACCTCACATAATATCTCACATAACATTTACATTACTCTATATATACTATTGTATTTTCACAGTAAAGGCTTTACCTCACATAATATCTCACATAACATTTACATTACTCTATATATACTATTGTATTTTCACAGTAAAGGCTTTACCTCACATAATATCTCACATAACATTTACATTACTCTATATATACTATTGTATTTTCACAGTAAAGGCTTTACCTCACATAATATCTCACATAACATTTACATTACTCTATATATACTATTGTATTTTCACAGTAAAGGCTTTACCTCACATAATATCTCACATAACATTTACATTACTCTATATATACTATTGTATTATCACAGTAAAGGCTTTACCTCACATAATATCCATCTGAGATTTTGATATTACTTATTTTGAGAACAATACCCTAACATCAGTATGAGTGCCCCCCCCCCCCCCCTCTCTCACCATCACCATTCACCATGTCTTTACTTACCGTCTGCAATAAAAGATGAGACCAACTAAAGCCAGCACCAAAATCAGGAGAACTGCACCAGCTGCACCTCCTATTGCATACACTGCAGCAGAAGAGATGGTGTAACTATAGCAACAACGTACAACAACAACAACAGGAATAATGTCAAGAACAGCAACAACAACAGGAACAATTGCAGTAGAGGAGTTTTTTTTTCATTGATCCTTGTTCAACAGTAGGAGGGGGGGGGGAAGGTGAAGAGAGAAGATGGATAGTAAGAGAGACTGAGAGACATAAGAGAGAAGAGAAGAGGATGAGAGAGAGAGAGAGAGAGAGAGAGAGAGAGAAGAGGAAGAAAAGAGGATGAGAAAGAGAAGAGGATGAAATAGAGAGAGAGAGAGAGAGAGAGAGAGAAGAATATGAAAGAGAGTGAAGAATATGAAAAATGGAAAAGAGAGAGAGAGAGAGAGAGAGAGAGAGAGAGAGAGAAAGAGAGAAAATAGAAGGGAGGACATATTTATTTTAATTACCCAAGTTAGTTAAGTTCGTTTCATTGCTTTCGTCGTTAGTTTCAGGTTTCCCCTCTCTGATGGTTTCTATGGAACTGGTCGGCCCTAAGCCTGAATTGTCCCCAGAAGCATCAACCACCTCAGTTTTATCAACGTGTGGGTTGTCCTCTCGTTGTTCAGGTCTTGGTACAGTCACTCCATCTTCGTGACAATCCACAATAACATAATCACCGTTATCCGCAGCTATAAACCAAACAAAATAAATACATTTTTTAGAAAAATCCATCAACGGGTTATAGAATTATTAATAATGGTTTTAACAGTAGACACAAGGCCAGCAATTTTGGGGAAAGGGTAAGTCGGTTAAATCAACCCCAGTGCATTACTGGTACTTTATTTTCTACCGATACTGCCAATCCACCTCCCTAAGAGACAGCTTTATATGGAGGCAGGTAGGCAGGCAGAAGGGAACAGCTTTATAATAATAATAACGAAAATTATTGTGTACAGTGCTCAGGTGCACTACAACTCATCAAAGGTGCATGTATAGTACATAGGATAATTGTTTCTACTTTTGGCACAGGACCAGTAATTACCCCGTACATTACTGGTACTTTATTTTATCGACCCCGTAAGGATGAAAGGCAAAGTCAACCTCGGCAGGATTTGAACTCAGATCGTAAAGGGACGTAACTCTATGCTGGAAAGCATATCCGACCCTCTAAATAATGTACAAAAGTCAGGAAAGTGTATGAGTCATGATGTACACACAGACACACAGACACACATGCGCGTATGGAGGGAGAATATCAGGTGTAGTGTTGGCGAATCTCAGGAAAACAAACAGACAGAAGGAAGGGGACAGCTTTATATAGGGGTGTATCAAAAGAGTTACCTACCTTTAGCCTGAAGCCACACATATCCACGAGAATCTT
>OZ024762.1:1943538-1946038 GCA_964016885.1 Eledone cirrhosa
AATTCACTGATATATTTAAACTTCTTTGTATTTTTATTGTTTGTTTTTGTGTTGGTTTGTTTTTTTTAAATTATTAAACAAAAGATTAAAAATTCTTCAGTGTTGTATTTTTATTTTTTAAATTTTTATTTTCATTTTATTTAAATATATTTTTAGGGTGAAAAACTTTGCCTTTCATCCTTACGGGGTTGATAAAATAAAGTACCAGTAATACACTGAGGTAATTGCTGGCCTTGTGCCAAAAGTAGAAACATTTATTATTATTATTATTACTATTTTTGTTCCAACTAATTATTTCCATTTTAGAAGTAAAGAGTTATCTTCTTACATCTATTTACAGAACTACTGCAAATTCATTCTTCATTTTTCAAGCATACTTGGTTGAGCTTTTCTAAGACACTAACTAACTAACTGACCATAGGGTATTAGCTAATTCTTATTTCTTACATTTCCTGTAACAGATGCAGACTATTGAGTGAGCTAAGTGCTGCTACTTGAGTTAAGGCCAGTGTTACAGAAAGGCATAGCATTACACACTGATTCACCACATCAAAATCACTGAAAAAACTTCCTCTTAGTATCACTTTTAACACTTCTTTTTTAGAAGAGTCATATTGTTATCAAACAGACATGGGGTCAGAGTTCCCCCAACAAAAACTGTGTCTCATGGTCTCGGGGTCATTGAAAAATAATGTTTGATAAGTGCTTATACATTTACACATTTTGAATATATGTATTTATATATTTATGTGTGTATGTATGTGTGTATGTGTATATATATATATATATATATATATGTATATGTATATATATACATAGACAGAGAGAGATATATGAAGAAATATAGTAGTTTAATATATACATAGACAGAGAGAGATATATGAAGAAATATAGTAGTTTAATGCTTGATATAGTAAGAAAAGAGTCTTAACGTTTCAGGCATTAGTCCTTCATCAGAAGATAGAGTGAGAAATAAAAGATGAAATAGAAAGATAGATTGAGAGGACGAAGGAATGGAAAACAGAAATTTTTGAGAAAAAGCATGTTGGTATTCAGTCTGGTTTCCAAATACACACACACACATATATATATATATATATATATATATACACACACACATACATGTATGTATATATGCATATATATATATATCCATATATACATATACATACATACATGTATATATGCATATATATATATATATCGTTATATTTGGGGAGGGTCATATTTGCGTAATATTGCCAGAATTAATAACAGAACACACTCACTGTTTGGTTGGTTTTCGCTTCTCGCTGTCTTTTATATATATATATCTGCGATCTAACTTACTCGGTCCTCAATGGATATATATCCATATATACATATATATATATATCCATATATACATATACATACATACATGTACATAAATATATATATATATATATATATAAGTGGTTATACAACAGTTAGTTCACCATACCGAGATCAATTGTTCTCGGTATGGTGAACGAACTGTTGTGTTACCACTTCTACCTAACTCGTCCCATGGACTGAGTGCTCTACCACTACGGATATTACCTTCCAGCGTTCTACCACTATATATATATATATATATATATATATATATATATATATACATATATGCATGTATATATGATGGCTGCAAACTCTGCTAAGAGTATTGCAATCGCTTGTCAGATTATAGAGTTTGGTACACTTTTAGGCTACGGCCAGCCACATGAACCTGTAGCATATCCTGAACAAGCAATGCCTGTGCTTTGAAGGTTTTTTAAATGGGGAAAGGCCTTGCACCTCGATCAATCCCACTCTCTGAGCATCGAAAACACTACCCGAGAAGGAGAACTGGTCAACATCATCGGATACATATATATATATATATACACACATATATATATATATATATATATATATACACACATATATATAGCAAGGGTTGGACATGTTGTCACAAATGAATTCAGTACTCAAGCAAAGCTACAGACCCCTTAGATGATCTGAAGACCTGTTATACCCTTCACACAACTGAAGAGATGGGACCTTATCAAATGTGATATGGGAAGTTAAATGATGTAAGAACTTACCATTTGTGAATAGGGTGATGAAGATAGCAAACAATGGTGGAATTAACTTAGGAATGTGATTCTCTTTTCTGGCCATGTTTGAGGTATTTTACAAGGAACTCTCATAACATTCTTTCTGAAAATAATACAAAGGGATTTTAATAACATAGTAAATTGTAATGACATAGGAATTGTATCTCAACCTACAGTTTTACACAGTTAAAAAACTCCATATACATAATCTACTTTTCAAATCTAATTGCTGGCTCTATGCTGTTTCGATGTGTTTATTCCTGAAACCTTTGAAGTTGGGAAACTTTATGATATTCTTTATAATTTCCTGAGGGTATACAAGTTATAGGTAACATCTTTGGTGTAGTTAATTGTTTAATTGTTTACAAATAATTTCCAGTTGTTCTACAAATACATGTTACATT
>OZ024762.1:1961038-2023538 GCA_964016885.1 Eledone cirrhosa
CCCTACCCCACCCCACCATCATGTCACCGATCTTCCATCTTCCTCTCCTCTCCTCACTGAAACACAGGATGTCCAGGTTTTAATGTATGTCAGATGAAATTTTAAATGGCAACCATTTCAATTAACCTCTCACCTACACTCACCCTCCTCCACTCAGTCAACCTCACACTCTCCCCCCCCCACTCAGTTTGTCACCCACCCTCACTCAGTTAATCTCACTCTTTCTCAACCATCCCCCGCTTAATCTAAATATATATATAGGAAAAGACAGGACCCCGACGGCTGAGCTCCGGCCGTTTTGACAGCTAAACCTACTCTACTATTGAGTACTCTGGTACTATGGTCCACCTGGTATCTTACCACACTCTCTTTGTTATATATATATATATCTAGAGTGGGTCAAATACCCGATATATATATATATATAGAGAGAGAGAGAGAGAGAGAGAGAGAGAGGAGAGAGAGAGAGAGAGAGAGAGAGAGAGAGGAGAGAGAGAGAGAGAGAGAGAGAGAGAGAGAGAGAGAGAGAGAGAGAGAGAGAGAGAGAGAGAGAGATAGGTAGATAGATATGAAAAGTATCAGAAATGAAAAGTACCCGTCCAACCCATGCAAGCATGGAACAACAAAGGCAAAGTGATGATGTTGATGATGATTGGGCCGTAGTGTCCAAATCTTGATTGAAAAGACTTCACCAAGTGGTGCTATTGTTAGACATGACCTGGGCCAATACTGGCCAAAAACTATCAAAGTTATATATACACATATATATAACTTTGATAGTTTTTGGCCAGTATTGGCCCAGGTCATGTCTAACATAATAGCACCACACATATATATATAACATCACCCACACACACACATATATATATATATATATATATATATATATAATAGTAGAACACTGGAGCGTTATATCCGTAGTGGTAGAGCACTCAGTCCATGGTCCGAGTTTGGTAGAAGTAGTTCCACAACAGTTAGTTCACCATTACCGAGAACAATTGTTTCACCTTATTCGGATCATCAGCTCGGTCTAAATGAAGTTTCCATACAACTTCATTTAGCTGATGATCCAACTAAGGTGAAACAATTGTTTTCGGTAACAATTGCGGAACCAGTTTTCCAAGAGATGTCAACATGAATGGACCTGTTATTTTTATCTAAAGACATTTTTTTAAAATTCCACGCCACCTGTCCCCTCAATCTATCTTATTTCTCATTCTGTCTTCTGATGAAGGACTAGTGTCCGAAACGTTAAGACCCTCTTCCTGCTATTTCAAGCGTTAACCTAATATATTCCTTCCATATACTGTACTGATTGTATTGTTATTTCTGTTTACTTTTTACATACATAAATACACACACACACATATATATATATATATATATATATATATATATATATATATATATATGTTAACCTCGGTCTACCTCTTCCAGTGCGTCCAAGCAGGGGCTCCCACAGGAGCACTGAGTGCAATGTCAACTCTGGATGTCGGTGAGCACGTCCAGCTAACCTCAGTCTCCTCTGTGTCATTTTTGACCTGACTTTTAGGAGGCTCCCATTCACCTCTGAGTTTTTCATCCTCAGTGTATACTGATTAACGCCCTAAGGACAGACACTGGTCTGTTGGAGACGCAGGACATGGCAATGATAATGAGGGACAGAGACCGCTGGAGAGAACTCGTCCATGGATCTCGGGAATTTTACCCGCCCTAGATATATATACATATATGTGTGTGTGTGTGTGTGTGTGTGTGTGTGTGTGAGTATATTTGGTACTTATAAATGGCCTCAGATTACTAACACATACAGACAACTGTGTGCCTCATACTTCTCACCTATATGTTTTTAAATGCTTAATTGTACACGACATCCTGCAACCACAGACACACATGTATCTATATATACACACACACATAGACATACACACACATAGACATACAGATACACACACCAACCCATATATATATATATATATGTATATATGTGTGTGTGTGTGTGTGTATGTATATATATATATAATATAGAAATGGCTTCTACAGGACTAGAACTGTTTCATTCGGGAGAAATCATCAGGAAGCCGACTCCTGATGATTTCTCCCGAATGAAACTGTTCTAGTCCTGTAGAAGCCATTTCTATATTAAATATTTATACTCTGCTATGCATTGAGTACCTTACTGTCGTTACCCCTGATTGAACCTGGGATAAACTTATATATATATAGAGAGAGAGAGAGAGACAGATGGATAGATATAGATATATATAAACATGCATACACACAGACAGACAGACAGACAGACATATATAAACGCCCACTGTCACATGCCCCCTCAATACCCTCCTCTCCCCATACCCCACCCCCTCATATCATACCACCTCCACTCCACCCACAGCCGGCACAGAGTAGAGTGTGAATAAACTGTGACATACAGAGGCACGTGCAGGTAACATACACCAACAGACACACACACACACATATATACACATACACACACACACATATACATATATATATATACATACACACACACATATATGCACACGTATACACACACACACACATATATATGCACATTTATACACACATACATACACACACATGTGCATATATATATATATATATACACACACACACACACACACATACAACCCTCTTATCACACATCCCCATCTCCACCTGCCTGGTTAGTCAAAGCAGGTGACAACAATGATCACAGACCATTTAATACTATATATATATATATATGTATATATATATATATATATACAATATACATATATGTATATACATGCATATATATATGTATGCATGTATATATAATGTATGTCTGTTTATATATATATATATATATAATACATTTAAAATGAATACAATTACACACACATAAATACACGTGTGCACACGCACACGTACACACACACACAATATATATTATATATTTTTTTTTTTTAGGAATGATCGACTTTCGTCAAATCGGACCGAGGAAACAATGTTTCCATTGGTCTTTCCAGTTGTGAAGGCGCGTGGCTGAGTGGTTAGGGAATTGGATTCGCAATCGTAAGGTTGTCAGTTCGATTCCTGGACCAGGCGATGCATTATGTCCTTGAGCAAGACACTTTATTTCACGTTGCTCCTTCTACCTGGAGTTGCGACTGATAGATAGTACTAGCAATTGGAAAGACCAACGGAAACATTGTTCCTCGGTCCGATTTGACAAAAAGTCGATTATATATATATATATATATATATATATATATATATATGTATATATAAGAGATATAGCATATCTAAGAACTGACTAACTGCTTGATGAGGTCATAGCCATTCAATGGCTATCATCGAAATATATATAGCAGTAAATAAAGGATTATAAGTTCATGCAATTGACTTATGTTTCATCACTATATATATATATATCAGTTACTGTCCCACCCTTGCAAGCAGGGAAAAGCAGACGTAAAATTATGATGATGATATATATGTAAATGAAACTTCCTTATTTTTTCTATTATATATATATCATATTATATATATATATATATATATATATATATATATATATCATATTATATATATATATATATATATATATATATATATATATATATATATATAGTGAAGAAACATAAGTCAATTGCATGAACTCATAATCCTTTATTTACTGCTATATATATTTCGATGATAGCCATTGAATGGCTATGACCTCATCAGGCAGTTAGTCAGTTCTTAGATATGCCATATATCTTATATATACATATATATATATATATATATGTATGTATGTATATATAATAATAATGAAATTATTGTGTAAAGTGCTCAGGTGCAATGTATAGTACATAGAAGTATATATGTATATATGTACATATGTATATATATATGTATATATGTATATATGTATGTATGTATGTATATATGTATGTATGTATGTATGTATGTATGTGTATATGTATATGTGTATATGTATGTGTGGACCCATAGCTCCTAGTTGAGTCATAGGGTAACCATAGAGACACACAGCTCTCTTCTTCCAGAAAAGAACAGAGAAAGAAATAGATAGAGAAGAAGAATTGACCCCAGTATTTGATTGGTACTAGTTTATTTTATCAACCTCGAAAGGATAAAAGGTAAAGATGACTTTGCTGGGATATGAACTTAGAGGGTACTGAGATAGAGAACACTGCAAAGCATTTTATCTGATGTTCTAACGACTCTGACAATTCGCCGTATTTTTCAATTGCAAGAATTGCAGAAGCTGGTGCAGTAATGCACCAGATTCTGCATTCAGTAATCAGCAAGGAGGTAGGTGTAAAAGACAAGCTGGTTATCTTCAATTTGGTTTTCATGCCAACCCTTACCTACGGTCATGAATCTTGGGTGACGACCGAAAGAATACGATCGCAAATATAAACAACTGAAATGGGGTTCCTCCAAATGGTCTTCGGAGTAATGCTACTTGATCAGAAATCAGAAATTCACTCCAAGTAAAGCCATTACTTTTCTGAATTGAGAGATCACAGTTCAGATGCTATGGACATATGGTTAGAATGTCTCAGGAAAGAAACACTGGACAGATTTTACAGGCAAAACCAACCAACAGGAGACCCAGGGGTAGACCCCGAGCAAGATGGTTGGATAACACCAATGAGTTTGGCTGGTCTTGCTTGGAGATCCAGCTGGATCAGTTGGAAACAGTTGCTTTTGACAGGACCCACTGGAAGGAGAGTATATTTATGTATATGTGTGTATATATATATATACACACATATACATTTATATACATATATATATATATTTATATATGCATCTAAATATGTATGAGTATTTGTGTGTATCAAATACACTGGGTAATTTCTGGCCTTGTGCCAAAAGTAGAAACAAGTATATATTTATTTATTATAAAAACAGATTAAAGTTTAAGCAAAGAATTGCTGCATTCACCCTTAATATATACATATATATATCTTCTATATATAATCCTTATTGAGCCCTCTTTACATTTTAGTCTTGACATTTATTATTACTATATATATATATATATATATATATACAACCATATATATATATATATATATATACATACATATAAATATACATATATATATATACATACATATATATATACATACACACATATATATATATATATACATACACATATATATATATATATATATATATATATATGCATCTAATTATGTGTGACTGTGGGTCTGTATGTATACATAATATATATATATATATATATACATATATACACACATACACATATACACACATGTAAGTAGAATGTATTAAATAAAATCCTTGCCCAGTTGTTTGTCTAAAACCAAGAGATTTATGTTAATCTGTTTGTTTATAAAATACTTAAACTCTATTCTTTATTCTCTTATTCCAGTATTCTCTCCCCACTGTCTCTAAATCCTTTAACTTATATAATCCATAAAGGTATCTCTTATTCCTCTATTCTGTTATAACCACCACCACCACCACACTTCTTGTCTCACTCTTTAAATCCATGATCACAGCAGCTGTCCTCTGTCACTATCTAAACAGTATATGTGTGACAGTGTGTGACTGTGTGACAGTGTGTGACACTGTGTAAGTGTGGGGCCCTATACTGGTCCCTTCCTCTTCCTAGCTTGGTGTGGGGGGTACATGTCATATCTGGCCTGGATCCAATGTTACATAAACATAAGGACCAAGGCCTCAGCCTTTCGGGTATTTTGGGGTCCCTTCAGACACTTCAAACTTTCATCCCAGCACAGCAAAAAGAATTGATGGGTCCCTTGTATTTTCATGGTAAAGTCTTTACCTCACATAAATATCTCCCATAATATCAAATCTATGAGTTTTTGATGTTGTCTATTTTGAGAACAATACGTTAACATCAGTATGAGTGGCCAGTTACGGCTGGTTTGAAGAGAAAGGGGTCAAAGAATTCTGATCAGATAGGGCCGGTTTAAATGCTAAAGGGTTAATTCAGCAATACAAGCTACTAAATAACATTTAATTATCACAGATAATTAATTAGAATACAAATTAACTTACGTTTAGAAAATATCCATTGGAGGTTGGTTGATTGTTGTTAGACTGAATATCTTTGTTAACGAACAAGCCATGACCAAAATTGGGAAGTTCCGGTACTTTAAAGACTTCCTGCTGTCAAAACAGATCGGTCCAATATTAAAAGACTGCCTGCGGTCAATTTTGGACAAAGTCCTGAATAAGAAGACTGGCTATTATTAAACTTGACAGGTCCATTACCAAAACACTCTCCCTTCCCTGCTAAAAGTGAACAAAATAAACAAGAATCTATGTAGTATTTTTCATGGCTGTAAGATGATGTAGAGAGAGTTTCTTTGGCTGGTGTAACTTCCAAGTTTTCATTTGTAAAAACTTAATATGTTCCATGTAATATATACCAAGGTGGTGATAAGAAAACATTTGAAACTTTTAAAACTTGTTTCGTTTTTTGGGGAGGGTTTTTTTCCAGTTGTTACCGTTTTTTTTTTCTTTCTTTCTCTTTAAGTAGAAACTCTCTAGGGAATTATTAACATTCTGGGAGCTTGGTGTTTCATTTGTGAAAGCTTAGCACATTCCAGATAATATAATATCAAGGTGCTAGTAATAATACAGGGGTCAGTTTCAAAGTTGTTTCTAAGTCCAAACAAACTGTAAATGAAAATGTAAGTAGTTTGGGAGATTAGTTTTTTTTTCATTTATGGAAAAGATTAACAAGTTACAGATAAATATATCAAGGTGATGTAAATAAGTTAAAAGGGGTTTTTCTTTTTTAGTTGGGGAAAGGGGAGAACTTTTTCAGGCCCTTTCTTTTTAAGTCCAAACTGTATACTAATAAAATGAATGAAATATTTAGTAGTTTGGGACAAGGTACAGATAAATTTATGAAGGGAATGTAAAATAATACATTGGGGAATAAAAAAAGTTAAAAGGGTTTTTTTCTCTTTTAGTTAAGAGGAGGAGAGAGAATTTTTTCAGGAGGGTCCTTTTCTTTTTTAAGTCCAATCAGTATATGAATAAAATGAATGAAATGTGTTTAGTAGTTTTGGGGGAGGCTGGTTGTCGAGGAAGGGTTAACACGGTCAGTTCTCTCTCTGGATTCAACCACCCTCCTAATCCTGTCGTTGCACACCAATTAAGTCAGCTTCTCTTTCAACATCCTGCTAGCTTAGGTTATGTACATTCTGTTTTCTATGGGTATCTCTCTCTCTCTCTCTTTTTGTGTGTGTATGTGTATATGAGTGTGTGAATGTGTGTGTTTTGTATTTTTTTCTTTGTTCAGTTTCTTTTTTTTTTTTTTTTCTCCCTTCTTCCTCACACCCTGTTCAATGACAAAAAGTTCAGTTGCCAGGGTTTGTGATAATGGTCTGTTGTGATAATTTTCTTTTTTCACGGAAGAAGCAAGGATGAGAAGAGAGAAAAAGAGAGAAAGAGAAAAAAATTAAAGAACAAAAAGGTTAGAGAGAGAGAGATGTTGGTAGAAGAGGGAGGTGGTGGTGGTGGATGTGTTGTTGCTGATGGAGGTGGTAACGTTGGTGATGGTGGTGGTTGATAATAATGGTGGTGATGGTGAGGGTGGTGGTGAGGGTGGGGGTTGATGGGGGGAGATAGTGGTGATAATAATGTTGGCGATGGTGGGGGGAGGGTGATAACAATGGTGGCGGTGGTGATGGCGGTAGGGGGAGGGGTCGTGATAGTGGTGGGAGTATTTAATGGTGGTGGTGGTGGTGATAGGGATGGTTATGATCGAGTGGAGGGGGGCGGTGGTTGTGGTGGTGGTGGGGTTTACAAAAAAGGGAGAGTAATGAAAGGTAGAGAGAGAGAGAGAGAGAAGCAGTGTAAAGTGTTAACGGGGGGGGGGGCGCTGATGAATGATGCTGTGGTGGGGGGGACTGGTCTTTGTTGATTAAGGCCCTCATTCTGAGGAAGAGAAAGAGAGGGGGAGGGGCCTTTATTAAGTGTGTATGTATATAGAGGGGGACGGCAGCGGATGCAGGGAGGGGGGATAATAAGGTTGTGGCTCTAGGAGGAGGAGGGGAGTGATATGAGGGGGTGGGGGCCCTGTTAAGTGTGTATGTAGAGGGGGGAGGATATAGCTGTGAAGCAACAGCCTCTTTACCCCCCCCTCCCCTCACAGCTCCAATTTCTCATATATATAAATTATCATTGCATGATGTGACGCACACTTTCTGTAGATTATATATATATATATATACATATACATATATATACATATATATATATATATACATATATATATATATATACATATATATATATATACATATATATATATATACATATATATATATACATATATATATATACATATATATATATACATATATATATATACATATATATATATACATATATATATATATATATATATATATATATAGAGAGAGAGAGAGAGAGAGAGAGATTAATAGATTAGATATATATATATATATGATATTATATATGAATATATATATATATATATATATATATATATATATTATATATATATATATGAATATATATATATATATATACATATATATATGTACATATATATGATATTATATATGAATATATATATATATATATACATATATATATATATATGTATATATATATATATATATGTATATATATATATATATGTATATATATATATGTATATATGATATATATATATATATATGTATATATATGATATATATATATGATATATATATATATGATATATATATGATATATATATATATCATATACATATATATATATATATATGTATATATATGATATATATATATGATATATATATATATATATGATATATATATATACATACATATATAGGACTATATATATATACATATATATATATATACATACATACATATATATGACTATATATATATATATACACATATATATATATATGATATATATATATATATTCATATATATATATATATGATATATATATATATATTCATATATATGATATATATATATCATATATATATATACATATATATATATATATATATATATATATATATATTCATAATATTATACACAGTTTCACTCTCAACTCATCTCTACTTGGCCGTTCACACCCAGAGACACTGCACACAATTGTTGTTATAACGGAAATTTTACCTCTACATGAAATCCTCTTTGAAAGTTTCATCATCATGGCATGATGGTTGCATGGATCACCTTCACTCTTCTTCTCCATCCATACCAGTTCTCCATGGCTCATGGCAGGTCACCCATCTTGCATTCACCACCCTCACATAGCTGCCTGGTGTCGGTTCTGTGAGGTTTGCCCACACTGGAATAGCTGTCTGGTGTAGGTTCTGTGAGGTTTGCCCACTCTGGAATAGCTGTCTGGTGTAGGTTCTGTGAGGTTTGCCCACACTGGAATAGCTGTCTGGTGTAGGTTCTGTGAGGTTTGCCCACTCTGGAATAGCTGTCTGGTGTAGGTTCTGTGAGGTTTGCCCACACTGGAATAGCTGTCTGGTGTAGGTTCTGTGAGGTTTGCCCACACTGGAATAGCTGTCTGGTGTAGGTTCTGTGAGGTTTGCCCACTCTGGAATAGCTGTCTGGTGTAGGTTCTGTGAGGTTTGCCCACTCTGGAATAGCTGTCTGGTGTAGGTTCTGTGAGGTTTGCCCACACTGGAATAGCTGTCTGGTGTAGGTTCTGTGAGGTTTTCCCACACTGGAATAGCTGTCTGGTGTAGGTTCTGTGAGGTTTGCCCACTCTGGAATAGCTGTCTGGTGTAGGTTCTGTGAGGTTTGCCCACACTGGAATAGCTGTCTGGTGTAGGTTCTGTGAGGTTTGCCCACACTGGAATAGCTGTCTGGTGTAGGTTCTGTGAGGTTTGCCCACTCTGGAATAGCTGTCTGGTGTAGGTTCTGTGAGGTTTGCCCACTCTGGAATAGCTGTCTGGTGTAGGTTCTGTGAGGTTTGCCCACTCTGGAATAGCTGTCTGGTGTAGGTTCTGTGAGGTTTGCCCACACTGGAATAGCTGTCTGGTGTAGGTTCTGTGAGGTTTGCCCACACTGGAATAGCTGTCTGGTGTAGGTTCTATGAGGTTTGCCCACTCTGGAATAGCTGTCTGGTGTAGGTTCTGTGAGGTTTGCCCACTCTGGAATAGCTGTCTGGTGTAGGTTCTGTGAGGTTTGCCCACACTGGAATAGCTGTCTGGTGTAGGTTCTGTGAGGTTTGCCCACACTGGAATAGCTGTCTGGTGTAGGTTCTGTGAGGTTTGCCCACACTGGAATAGCTGTCTGGTGTAGGTTTTGTGAGGTTTGCCCACACTGGAATAGCTGTCTGGTGTAGGTTCTGTGAGGTTTGCCCACACTGGAGTAGCTGTCTGGTGTAGGAGGTTACCACCAGGCTCGGTAGATAGCTAAGGCTATATATGTGATCAAGATATTTGAGCAAGACATTTGTTAAAGTTACCAAGTTGATTGTTGGCTCAAAACCTTTGACCTGAATAGTTTCTTCAAACCACAATCTAGGTTAATTCCACCATCTTCTTCTTCCCTTGTCTAGTAGTCCACCCCTTCTTCCTCTTCCTCGTAATCTTCTTCTTCTTCCGTCTCAATCTTCACTTGATCTGCTTTTTACAGCTGCTGCTCTTCTGTGGCGTGTGATATATACATACACACATATATAGATGCATATATACATATATATATATTCATACACACACATATATAGATGCATATATACATATATTCATACATACATATATACATATATTCATACATACATATATACATATATTCATACATACATATATTCATACATACATATATTCATACATACATATATTCATACATACATATATACATATATTCATACATACATATATATATATATTCATACATACATATATATATATATTCATACATACATATATATATATATTCATACATACATATATATATATATTCATACATACATATATATATATATTCATACATACATATATATATATATTCATATATACATATATATATATATTCATACATACATATATACATATATATATATATATTCATACATACATATATACATATATATATATATTCATACATACATATATACATATATATTCATACATACATATATACATATATATATATATTCATACATACATATATACATACATACATATATATGTATATATATATATATATATATATATATATACATTAAACAACAGTGATGATGATGATATATATATATATATACATACACACTTCCTTCTATATTAAGACTCTGTTAATCCCCCCTCCCCGCTACTGTCTTCCTTTTTAAAGCTGATAAATTGCTAAAGGTTAAATCTCTCCCCTACACTCACTGTAACTCTCCCTCTCTCCCCTACACTCCCTGTAACTCTCCCTCTATCTCCCCTACTCACCCGTTAACCCTTTACCATTTACATTACTCTATATATATATATATACTATTATATTTTCATGGTAAAGACTTTACCTCACATAATTATCTCACATAATATCGAATCTATGAGATTTTGAAAGTATTTATTTTGAGAACAATACCTTAACATCAGTATGAGTGACCAGTTACAGCCAGTTTCAACAGAAAAAGGTAGAGAATTCTGGCCGGTTTGAACACTAAAGAGTTAAGCACTATTCCAAAGATTCACAACTTCTTTCTAAATGGCATCATTGTTATAAAAAAAATTCTAAATAAACCTAAGAGGAAAAACTTAAAAATGGTCATCGCGGACCACTCTGACTGGTCAGGTGGGCCGGATTGTGGCCCGTGGGCCGCCTGCTGCACACCCCTGGTTCTGGTCTGGTGGGCCGGATTGTGGCCCGCAGGCCGCCTGCTGCACACCCCTGGTTCTGGTCTGGTGGGCCGGATTGTGGCCCGTGGGCCGCCTGCTGCACACCCCTGGTTCTGGTCTGGTGGGCCGGATTGTGGCCCGTGGGCCGCCTGCTGCACACCCCTGGTTCTGGTCTGGTGGGCCGGATTGTGGCCACGCCTGTATCACTACTAATAGACACTCTACTAATAGTATTACCACAACAACAACAGATACTACTGATACTATTACAACAACAACAGATACTACTAATACTATTACAACTACAACAGATACTACTGATACTATTACAACAACAACAGATACTACTAATACTATTACAACTACAACAGATACTACTGATACTATTACAACAACAACAGATACTACTAATACTATTACAACTACAACAGATACTACTGATACTATTACAACAACAGATACTACTAATACTATTACAACAACAACAGATACTACTGATACTATTACAACAACAGATACTACTAATACTATTACAACAACAACAGATACTACTAATACTATTACAACAACAGATACTACTAATACTATTACAACAACAACAGATACTACTGATACTATTACAACAACAGATACTACTAATACTATTACAACAACAGATACTACTAATACTATTACAACAACAGATACTACTAATACTATTACAACAACAACAGATACTACTAATACTATTACAACAACAACAGATACTACTAATACTATTACAACAACAGATACTACTAATACTATTACAACAACAACAGATACTACTAATACTATTACAACAACAACAGATACTACTAATACTATTACAACAACAGATACTACTAATACTATTACAACAACAACAGATACTACTAATACTATTACAACAACAACAGATACTACTAATACTATTACAACAACAACAGATACTACTAATACTATTACAACAACAACAGATACTACTAATACTATTACAACAACAGATACTACTAATACTATTACAACAACAACAGATACTACTAATACTATTACAACAACAACAGATACTACTAATACTATTACAACAACAACAGATACTACTAATACTATTACAACAACAACAGATACTACTAATACTATTACAACAACAACAGATACTACTAATACTATTACAACAACAGATACTACTAATACTATTACAACAACAACAGATACTACTAATACTATTACAACAACAACAGATACTACTAATACTATTACAACAACAGATACTACTAATACTATTACAACAACAACAGATACTACTAATACTATTACAACAACAACAGATACTACTAATACTATTACAACAACAGATACTACTAATACTATTACAACAACAACAGATACTACTAATACTATTACAACAACAACAGATACTACTAATACTATTACAACAACAACAGATACTACTAATACTATTACAACAACAACAGATACTACTAATACTATTACAACAACAACAGATACTACTAATACTATTACAACAACAACAGATACTACTAATACTATTACAACAACAGATACTACTAATACTATTACAACAACAACAGATACTACTAATACTATTACAACAACAACAGATACTACTAATACTATTACAACAACAGATACTACTAATACTATTACAACAACAACAGATACTACTAATACTATTACAACAACAACAGATACTACTAATACTATTACAACAACAGATACTACTAATACTATTACAACAACAACAGATACTACTAATACTATTACAACAACAACAGATACTACTAATACTATTACAACAACAACAGATACTACTAATACTATTACAACAACAACAGATACTACTAATACTATTACAACAACAACAGATACTACTAATACTATTACAACAACAACAGATACTACTAATACTATTACAACAACAACAGATACTACTAATACTATTACAACAACAACAGATACTACTAATACTATTACAACAACAGATACTACTAATACTATTACAACAACAACAGATACTACTAATACTATTACAACAACAGATACTACTAATACTATTACAACAACAGATACTACTAATACTATTACAACAACAGATACTACTAATACTATTACAACAACAGATACTACTAATACTATTACAACAACAACAGATACTACTAATACTATTACAACAACAGATACTACTAATACTATTACAACAACAGATACTACTAATACTATTACAACAACAACAGATACTACTAATACTATTACAACAACAACAGATACTACTAATACTATTACAACAACAGATACTACTAATACTATTACAACAACAGATACTACTAATACTATTACAACAACAACAGATACTACTAATACTATTACAACAACAACAGATACTACTAATACTATTACAACAACAACAGATACTACTAATACTATTACAACAACAACAGATACTACTAATACTATTACAACAACAACAGATACTACTGATACTATTACAACAACAGATACTACTAATACTATTACAACAACAACAGATACTACTAATACTATTACAACAACAGATACTACTAATACTATTACAACAACAGATACTACTAATACTATTACAACAACAGATACTACTAATACTATTACAACAACAGATACTACTAATACTATTACAACAACAGATACTACTAATACTATTACAACAACAGATACTACTAATACTATTACAACAACAACAGATACTACTAATACTATTACAACAACAGATACTACTAATACTATTACAACAACAACAGATACTACTAATACTATTACAACAACAACAGATACTACTAATACTATTACAACAACAACAGATACTACTAATACTATTACAACAACAACAGATACTACTAATACTATTACAACAACAACAGATACTACTGATACTATTACAACAACAGATACTACTGATACTATTACAACAACAACAGATACTACTAATACTATTACAACAACAACAGATACTACTGATACAACAATAGTTAGTGCTACTCAAAAGCAACAGTAACAACAACAACTATAAGAACTGTAACAACAACAGTAACAACAGCTATAAGAACAACAACAACAGTAACAACAACTATAAGAACAACTATAACAACAACAGTAACAACTATAAGAACAACAACAACAACAGCTATAAGAACAACAACAACTATAAGAACAACAGTAACAACTATAAGAACAACAACAACAACTATAAGAACAACAACAACAGTAACAACAGCTATAAGAACAAGAACAACAGTAACTATAACTGTAACAACAACAACAATGGCCATTTCTGGAGAAGGGGACACAGTGAGATAACTCACGCCTTTTCTCATGGAACAACCTGAGAGAGGGGGAGAGGGAAGAGAAAGAAAGAGACTATGGTCGTTTCAACAGCTAGTTCCTCCATTCTTTGTGTGTGTGTGTGTGTGTGTGTGTGTGTGTGTATGTGTGTGTATGTGTGTGTATGTATGTGTGTGTGTGTGTGTGTATGTATGTATGTATGTATGTGTGTGTGTGTGTGTGTGTATGTATGTGTGTGTGTGTGTGTGTGTGTGTTAAGTATTTCCGTAGAAAAGGTAAAGAGTGCTCTATGTATTGTACAGAGCTATTTAATTACATAATAAACACAGTATAATTATTCCATTATATTGTGTTGTTTATTAGGTAAATATATATATATATATATATATATATATATATATATAGTAATAATAACAAATGCGAAGACTAAAATCCAAAGAGGGCTCAATAAACGATTCTTTGCTTAAACTTTAATCTGTTATTTTAATATATATATATATATATTATAAAATAACAGGAAGCTGGACTGGTGTAATTCCTTAAAAGGTTTATTATACTATGATCATTTCAATGATCAGGTTCAGTATGAATCCAGTGACATCATCAGGTATTCGAAATATAACAAAGGAATATAATAGAAAAAAATCGATGGGGCTGAAAATCAGAGACATGAGGGCGACCGAACATTTAGCAGCTTCTACCCTGGTCAGCCACACATATTTATATACATATATATTAGTAGTACAGATTAAAGTTTAAGCAAAGAATTTAATTAATCTGTAGATACAGAAGTCTTCAGCATCTACAGATTAATTTTTCCCAGTTTCAGAAGACCCTGTTATGGGTGAAAGCAGAAAATTGTTTGCTTAGCCCTTTAGCATTTAGAGTACTCCATATTTACAATTATATTTTCATGGTAAAGGCTTTACCTCACATAATATCAAATCTATGAGATTTTTATATTATTTACTTTGAGGACAATACCTTAACATCAGTATGAGCAGCCGGTTTGTTCAAACAAAATGAGGTGAGAGAATTCTGGCCCGATATGGCGAGTTTAAATGCTAAAGGGTTAAACTTTAATCTGTACTAATAATATTTGCTCTACAAGTTTATATATACTCATATATATATATATATATATATATACAATCTTCAGATTTTGGTCTTTGTATTTATTATTATATATCATCACCATTTAAGATCCATTTTTCACACTGGCATGGGTTAGAGGGGTCATCCACATTATGAGATGGTCAGATTGGCCACACCAGCCCTTGCTCAGACTATAAATTTGGCTGGCATTTTTACAGCTGGTTGCCCTTCCTAACACCAAGAACATATATGTTGTTGGTGTTAGGAAGGGCATCCAGCTGTAAAAATGCTGGCCAAATTATATATATATTATATATATAAACTTCCAAATTATATATATATTATATATATAAACTTCCAAATTATATATATATTATATATATATATCAACTTCCAAATTATATATATATATATATATATATCAACTTCCAAATTATATATATATATATATATCAACTTCCAAATTATATATATATATATATATCAACTTCCAAATTATATATATATTATATATATCAACTTCCAAATTATATATATATATATATATCAATTTCCCACCAGCCTTTAGGCCTATATAAAATATATTCTTGAGGTTTGTACTTTCATTTAACTCTTTAGCATTTAAAACGGCCAGAATTCTCTCACCTCTTTCTGTTCAAACTTGCTGTAGCTGGTTGCTCATACTGATTTTAAGGTATTGTTCTCAAAACAAATAATATCAAAATCTCAGAGAATCAATATTATGTGAGATAATTATGTAAGATGAAACCTTTACCACGAAAATACAATAGTATATATAGAGTAATGTAAATGCTAAAGGGTTAAACCTTTGTAAAATATACAAGGTTCACTCCAGCCTTTAGGACTATATAAAATATAGTCCTGAGATTCACACTATCATTTAAACCTTTGTAAAACATAGATGGAGGTTCGCACCAGTCTAACTAGCCTATATAAAATATATTGCTGAGATTCGCAGCAGGATGATGTAATATTCATTTGAATTCCAAAATAAGAATTTCCTTTAGAAGTTCTGTTAAACTGTTGTCATCCATCCTGCTATGTATCTAAAGAGAACCACACCACCACCACCACCACCACCAGACCACTACTACACCACCACCACCACCAGACCACTACACCACCACCACTTTCTCTCCTCACAACTGTTTATCAGTTTCTCACATTCAGCTGTTAATTATATATATATATATATATATCTATATACAGACAGATATATATATATATATATACATAGACATACATACATATATATATAGGCATAATATATATATATATATACATAGACATACATATAGATATTTATATATATACATAGGCATATATACATATATATATATATATACAAACACACATATATATATATATATACCTCGTCATATTTCCTTCCTAATTAAAAACACAACAGTTCAGCCACCTCACTGATTTGTTCTCTCTTAACATCTCAGCCACCCTCCTTGATTTAACCCTCCACACCACCACAATACCACACCATCACACAGCACACCACAAACCAGAAGCAGTGCCACTGTAAACCAACTACTTCAGGCGGAAGGGGAGGAGGAGATCAGATTTATTAGAGTTTTCAAATTAGTCGGTGGATTGACAGAATCGGTAGAGGGTCGGACACCATGTTTTGACGCAAAGAGTTACGGCCCTTGCCATTCCAAGTTCAAATCCAGGCAAGGTTAACTCTGCCTTTCATCCTTACGGGGTCGATAAAATAAAGTACCAGTAATGTACTGGGGTAATTGCTGGCCTTGTGCCTAACGTAGAAACAATTATTATTAATATTATGTATTTTTTCTGGTTAATGTTAATTTTATTAGTATTAATACTTGTGTGGTTTGGAATACCACACTGAATAAATTATATACAAGTCTTTCTCTCTCACTATATATATATATATATACACATACATATAACTCATACATACATGTGTGTGTATGTATATATATATATGTGTGCGTGTGCATACTTACATTTATGTATCAGCTGTGCTAGGGCGAGAAATATAATTCTTATTTTATATATATATATATATATATATACATATTTATATACATATACAGGGTACCCCAAAAAGGTATACACACTTTGGTTACCTGTACAAGCAATATTTATTAGAATGCACAACCTTTGTGTATACATATTTTTAGGACACATCTATATATTTATATACACATACGCACACATAAAGAGAAGAGGGGAAAAAAAAAAGGAAAGAGAGAAGGGAAAAAAACCAAAAAGAAACACACAGTCCACATTGTAAAGTGGCCATGTAGGTAACACGGTAAAAAGCTCCCAGTCCACACTGTAAATGTGGTTGGTGTTAAGAAGGGCATCCAACCGTAGAAAACCTGCCAGGTAGTCCCATACGTGCAAGACACAGCCACCGCCCAACCAATCTTGCCTCAAAATGGGACAACTCCTATCTAACCCATGCTAGCATGGAAGATAGACGTTAAACGATGATGACGATGATGACGATGATAGATGCGTGTGTGTTTATCCCGGGATCAATCGGGAGTAACCACAGTAAGTAAGGTACTCAATACATAGCAGGGTATAAGATATAGAAATGGCTTTTACAGGACTAGAACTGTTTCATTCAAAGGAAATCATCAGGGCTTTCCTGATGATTTCCTTTGAATGAAACAGTTCTAGTCCTGTAGAAGCCATTTCTATATATATATATATATTTATTAAAATAACATATGTAGGGTGAAAGCAGCAATTCTTTGCTTAAACTTTTAATAAATATTTGCTCTAGGGTTCTTATATATTTGATATATATTTATCCTTATCTCTTTAGATTTAAGTCTTTACATTTATTATTATTACTATTATATATATATATACACACACACACACGCAAGTGTGTATAAATATATATGGGTGTGTATATAAATATATATATATATAAATATCTGTATGTAGGTGTGCGTATAGCATAGCTTTCTGCTGTTTGGCGATGACTTATTTGAAGGTCAGATTTTTCTCAAGCTTTCATTCATAACTTCTGTTCATACAACCTGTTTGGTATAATAGGGGCTAATAATTTATGGGCCCATGCTAAACCCAATTAAATTCTTCTCATATAACATTATAAAGGGAAAACAAAGCTAAAACTAAATATTTTCTTGAATTAAATCTATTCAAGGTTATTATATTGTTAACTGTTAAGAGAGGAATTTGGCAATCTAGAGTAACCTGCCTGATGGAGTTGGTACTGTGTGTGTGTGTGTGTGTGTGTGTATATATATATATATATACACACACACACATATATATATATACATATATATATGTACATAAATACATATATATATATGTATGTATATATATATATATTGTTATACTTTGGGAGGGTCATGTTGCCAATAAGAAACACACGAACCAGTTGCTTTCACTCCAATTTATTATAAATTAAACAAATTTTTTTTTTTAATTTATAATAAATTGGAGTGAAAGCCAACAGGTGCGGGTGTTTCTTATTGGCAACATGACCCTCCCAAAGTATAACAATATCGGTTTCAACACACGTTTTCAGATAAAGAATCTTGCTGAACAAATTCAGAAACGAAATATATATATATATATATATACATACATATATATATACATATATATATACATACATACATATATATATATACAGATATATATACAGTGTCTCAAAAAAAATACTGAGACACTTCAACAGCATTCAAATAAATATTGCCTATAGAGGTAATCAAAGTGTGTATACAATTTTAGGGAACACACTGTATATATACACACTGTATTATATATATGTATATAAATATATATATATAATGGTGATGATGATGACATCACTTCACACCATAAAACCCTTGACCCTCAAGGGTCGCGAGAGAATTGTATCATGTACCTTGGAGAAATACAACACCAAAACAGTATGTATATATATATATATACATATATATATATATATATATATACACACACACACATATATTGTATATATACATACATATTTATATACATATCTACACACACACATACATATATATATATATATATATATGTGTGTGTATACATATACATTTGTATATATGTGTGTGTATACATATATATATACATACATTTGTATATATATAGGTCAGACAGTCAATTTAATGTCATGCGATCCTAAGAGAGAGAAGCAGCAAGTTAACATCGCTAAATGAGACATCAAAGATCTGACACCGGAAACAGATTCACTTCCGGGTAAAATTACCATATTCTTTCTTCGTCAAGTATCTCACCTCTAACAATCCTCCACCTCCACCACCCTCCCCATCTTCTGCTCTCCCTTTCCCCGCTCCTCTCTAATGAATACAACAATAAAAGACATTTCTGTTGTTGTTGTTGTTGTTGCTATTCCTGTTCGACAGCATAATTAACATTTGAATAAAACAGATTATAAACAAACATTTACGTGTTTGCTCGAACCTACTAGAAATAGCTACCAAATCTCCCTCAAATTAACCACCACCACCACCACCACCACCATCTTCATCATCATCATCATCATTAGCTGCATTTCTACGTTCATTTATCCATTGCTATCATGGGCTGGACAGGATGGTTTGGGACTGTTTTATAACCAGATGTTCTTCCTAATGAATAACTTTACTTTCAGATGTCTCATATATACAAGGGAAGATACAGTGTATCTACTCTAAAAAAAGGAGGGGGGACATATTTTCTTTAACCCTTTATGATTTACATTACTCTATATATATATACTATTGTATTTTCATGGTAGTCTTTACCTCACATAATATCTCACATAACATTTACATTACTCTATATATACTATTGTATTTTCACAGTAAAGGCTTTACCTCACATAATATCTCATATAACATTTACATTACCCTATATATACTATTGTATTTTCACAGTAAAGGCTTTACCTCACATAATATCTCACATGACATTTACATTACTCTATATATACTATTGTATTTTCACAGTAAAGGCTTTACCTCACATAATATCTCACATAACATTTACATTACCCTATATATACTATTGTATTTTCACAGTAAAGGCTTTACCTCACATAATATCTCATATAACATTTACATTACTCTATATATACTATTGTATTTTCACAGTAAAGGCTTTACCTCACATAATATCTCACATAACATTTACATTACTCTATATATACTATTGTATTTTCATGGTAAAGGCTTTACCTCACATAATATCTCACATAACATTTACATTACTCTATATATACTATTGTATTTTCATGGTAGTCTTTACCTCACATAATATCTCATATAACATTTACATTACTCTATATATACTATTGTATTTTCACAGTAAAGGCTTTACCTCACATAATATCTCATATAACATTTACATTACTCTATATATACTATTGTATTTTCACAGTAAAGGCTTTACCTCACATAATATCTCACATAATATCTCACATAATATCGAATCTATGAGATTTTGATATTATTTGTTAGCAGTATGAGCGGCTGGTTGCAGCTGGTTTGAACAGAAAGAGGTGAGAGAATTCTGGCCGGATATGGCCGGTCTAAATGCTGAAGGGTTAAAAAAGAAAAGATGAGATATCAAGAAGATGGTCGTGATTGGAACATCTTTTACAGATATGGCCGCTTGACCAAAATTGACCTAGGGTCAAACAACAACAACAACTTGAAACATTTAAATAAATAATTATCAATAAATACACTATTTCAGTGGATTAGTTTTTCATGGAAAAAAAAAATTTATTTAGTATCAGCAGCAGCATCAGCATCAGCAGCAGTAACATCAACAGCATCAGCAGCAGAGATCGAAGTAGGTGTGAGACTGTCCAAGGAATCGGCGTGGAGTTGGTCAAGGAAATGATTGATTTCGTTTTTGTTTAACTGCAAAATAAATGGGAAAATTGTAATTGAAATTATGTGTGTATATTATAATAATAATAATAATAATAATAATAATAATGAAATTATTGTGTACAGTGCTCAGGTGCACTACATCTTATCAAAGGTGCATGTATAGTACATAGAATAATGTACAAATGTCAGGAAAATGAAGAGTGTATGAGTCATGATATACATGTGTGTGTGTATGGAGGGGGAACATCAGGTGTAGTGTTGACGAATCTCAGGAAGCATGGAGGTTTTAAAGGATGCAGTGTCCCAGCAGCTAACAACTGATGCAGGTAGATTGTTCCATGGAGGTTTTAAAGGATGCAGTGTCTCGACAGCTAACAACTGATGCCGGTTGTTTGTTCCATGCTTCAGCAACTCTGAGCGTGAAAAAATGTTTCCAAAAGTCATAAGAACTGTGCTGTTTCTGACTTTGTGGGCATGCCCACGTGTGTTAGACATATGGAATTCAAAAAGGTGCTAAGGGTTGTTGTTGGCAAGATGGTTAATAATTTATATATGTTTTTATATATGTTTATCATCATCATTTAACACCCATTTTTCACACTAGCATGGGTTATATATATATACATTTCTGTAAAAACCCTGGTCAAATTTACAGTCCCATCAGAGCCAATCCTGGCCAGACTTGTCTCTCAATGCAGACGATCCATCCAAGCATGATAAAATAGAAGTTAAACGGTGATGATATATATATATATGTGTCATCATTAACGTCCATCTTCCATGCTAGCATGGGTTAGACGGGAATTGTCCCACTTGAGGCAAGATTAGTCGTGTGACCGTGTCTCGCTCGTATAGGACTGTCTGGTAGGTTTTCTACAGCTGGATGCCCTCCCTAACACCAACCACATTTACAGTGTGTGCTGGGTGATTTTTACCGTGTTACCTACACGACCCCTTTACAGTGTGGACTGGATGTTCTGTGGTACCAACATAACTTTATGTGTAGATATATGTATGTGTGTATGTAGATATATGTATGTGTATGTAGATAAATGTATGTGTGTATGTAGATTATATATACGTACATATGTACCCTTCCTTACCTTATTTAATAACACCCCTGATCCACCATACACCTCCTCCCCCTCCACATCATCATCATACAGTTTTCGCTTTATCCCCCTCATCTTTACACTACCATCATCATCATCATCATCATCATTAGTTTTATTTATAGTTTTCTTTCTACAATTTTTTTTCAGACTTTGAGTGGGTGTGGTGGTGGTGGTAGTAGTAGTAACAGTGGTGTTACAGGTACTAGTAGTAGTAATAGTAGTAGTAGTAGTAGCAGTACTAAGGGATGTAGGGAAAATTGCAACAGCTTGCAATGACCTGGTGGTAAAATGCACCGGTGAATGCACATAGCCTAATGTGTCGTTTAGATTTAAAGGCTGCGGGCTGTCCCCTTTAGAAGAGAGTTTGTGAGCAGTTTTCTCAGGTGTCTTTATACTGAGGATGTCTAATGTTTGGTCATGATGATGATAATGTTGTTGTTGTTGTTGTTGTGAGGGAGTTATCGCAGAATGTGACGGTGGCTGTGACGATGTCGTCGCTGCAGACTCTTCGTAACATCTAGTCCGGTTGTAGCGCAGAGTCGATAGGATGTCGATTGCCACTTGTTCATCGTCTTCGCTAAACTGGGCCCCTTTTGAGGCGTCGCTGCCGACATTTTCAACGGTGTCTCCTCCCGTTTCATCGGCAGCAGGTTGCGGTGCAGCTGAATTGTCTTTCGATAGAGTCTCGGGCCGGTTACCCTGCAGCGGAGAGAAATCACACAATGCCTTCTTTGCAGGTGGTGCTCCAAAATGGGGTGCCACAAATGTCGCACTAGAAATTTGTCCAATTCTGGACCCAAGGATACACGACGTCATTTTAGTGTTTGCAGTTACAGGCACAGAACTGGCGCCGTTTCCTCCACACCCAGCTTCTTTCTTATCGTCTCTTAATCTGGTTAAATTCCAAGGAACACTACCATCAAGACCATTCTCCAAGACCTCTTTATTTCCATCATTCTGATGGACAGAATCATAACCTTGCTCTCTGCTGGAAGAAATATCAGAATTTCTCAATTTCGAAAATTCCTGACTTGAAGAATTCCTGTCTGAAAGTGAATCTGGAGTTTTCTCCGTTGATGTTTTTGAAGAGGGCTCCTTGTCCGAGTTATTAACCGGAACAGATTCTAACTTGGACATGCAATTTAGAACATGTTCCGTGAGAATCTGTGTACCAATAAAACTACTCAGTTGGTCACGAACATTTTTGGCATTCATCAAGTAACTTGATATTTTGTTGGTACGCTGGTTTGTCATCTTCAAGAGAATATTACTGGTATTAGGCTTCATTTCAATCAAAAGAGAATTATCGGAGGCTTCCACTAGAACAATACTCTTGTCTTCCTTCAGGTGCGAAGCTGTTAAAGAAAAATCAAAGATCAATATTAACCTACAAGTAAACACATACAAAAGTTTGTAGAGGCTGGCCAAGATACTCTCATGGAATGACCAAAGAAACAGTGTAGTTATTAATAAGAAGAGTTGAAATTAATGTATGCAAGATTTCACAGCTCTAGCATCACTCCTTCATAGTCAGCCTACCCATGTACATACATATGAGAGTAGACTGATAATTTCATAGGTCAAAAACGTTCATAGGCTGACCAAGATACACTGGACAGATTTGTAGCTCAGATATTAGAGAGTCACTCCAGGTAGAGCCGTTACTTCTCTGAACTGAGAGATCACAGTTCTGATACTATGGACATGTGGTTAGAATGTCTCAGGAGAGAATCTCTGGATTGAGAGATCATAGCTCCGATATTATGGACATGTGGTTAGAATGTCTCAGGAGAGAATCTCTGGATTGAGAGATCATAGCTCCGATATTATGGACATGTGGTTAGAATGTCTCAGGAGAGAATCTCTGGATTGAGAGATCATAGCTCCGATATTATGGGCATGTGGTTAGAATGTCTCAGGAGAGAATCTCTGGATTGAGAGATCATAGCTCCGATATTATGGACATGTGGTTAGAATGTCTCAGGAGAGAATCTCTGGACAGATTTTATGAGGAGCAAAACCAACTGGCAGGAAACTCAGGGGTAGACCCTGAGCAAGATGGTTGGATAACATCCATGAGCTTGGCTGGTCTCACTTGGGGATCTAGCCAGATCAGTTGGAGACTCTTGCTTCTGACAGGACCCTGTGGAAGGAGTGTTTGGGGACTCTGCCCCCACGACCCTCTCAGGAATAAGTGGGTAAAGAAGAATTCTAGAACTTACCAATGGTTTCGTCACATATGCTTCGTACCTTTAACGTAACAACTTTGGATGGTACAGAATTTGGTTGTGGTTTCATCATAGCGATAGGCTGTAACTTGCTGTCTCTCACACGAGGAGGATTTCTGGGTCGGCGACCAGGTCGCCTTTTAACAGGCATTGGTTTAGGATTTCTCTGAGTTTTAGTTTGTTCAGGTTCCAACATGCAATTAGCAACAGGAATTAATGAAGCTATTGATTGGGTTGATATCAAGTTAGTAAGACAAGGTTGGGATATAGCAGGGTTAAAGACGCCAGTTGCTACTTGAGAGGGAATGATAGTTGGTGTGTCGGCACAAGGGTTAGTAATGTTTACAGTGGGGTAGGCTGGATCTATGGATGGTAAAGGACCAACCCTGCTTACCGTGGAAGACATGTTCTTTAAAGGAAACACATTCAATGATGAAGGTTGGAGATTATTTGGCTGTAATGTAACGATCTGTATGTTAGAGGGGTAAGTATTGGGGACTGGAACTACAGATGAGATTTTACCAATATTTTCATTGGAAATTTTCTGAACTGACTGTACACAATTGAGAGCAGAAGATGACGATAGTAGTTTAGTGGGGGTTAGCATAATAAAAGAGGGGTTAGTTGAAGGTACAATAGAGGGTGTTAAACAGGGGACAGGCTGATCTGGGAATGAAGATGTGAAAGGGACGTTATTTTCTGTTGTGGCTTTTGATTGAGTTGGAACATTTAAATGACATGTTGGTTGTTGGCCAGGAAGAGACTGACCAGCAGCAGAGGAAAGTTTTAAAGAATTATTTTCAGAGACAACATATGTTGATTGTTGTGTGACATTGGTTGAAGCTGATGAATATAAAAGACATGGAACTACTGTTGTTCTCACAGAACATTGTTTTACAGACAAAGAATTTGGTCTAGTGTTTTGTTGTTTTGTACAAGACGATGGCAGAGAGACTGAAGTATTAACTAAGGGTTTGTCACAGGAATCTCTCACACCTTTAATGCTTTGTATAACTGTATTAGTAGCGAGAGGAGAATTTGTACTAGTAGAATACACATCCATAGATATAGAAGTCTGAGCTGATGCCCTTTGGTTCGATAAAACTGGACATTCAACAACTACATTCTTTGTTTTTATGTTCTGGCAAGGCTCAGAATCTTTGCTTGTATTCTGAACAGCTGAAGAACTCTCAGAATTAGTTACAGTGGATAATACACATGCTTTGCTGGCAATCTCGGAATGTTCTAGCTCGTGTAAATTACTTGTTGCAATGGAAATATTGCAGGATGGAAGTTCATCTTGTTGCCAGTGTTGTTTTTCTACAATAAAATTCTGGTCAGAAGAGATATTGGCCTGAGAATGTGAACTGGAGTCATCTGGACAGAGTTTATCAACAATTTGTAAAAATGAGCTTGGTGGTTTCTGCATATTTCCTTCAATAAAGAGAAACAGAGATTAGATATGGTGGAATAAAGTCTTTAAGTTATATATAACACTAAATATTGCAGTCTTAATTTACACGATATAATATAAGATAGTGTAGGATAGTCTTAACTAATACATGCCATAATATTACATATTGTAAGGTAGTCTTAACTAATGACATATTAGATATGGTGGAATGATGTCTTTTAAGTTATATATAACAATAAATATTGCAAGGTACAGTCTTAACTTTTACATGATATAAGATTTTGTAGGATAGTCTTAACTAGTGTGACATAATAACATATTGTAGGATAGTCTTAAATAACATGTCATAATATTACATACTATAGAGTAGTCTTAAGTAATACATGTCATATTGGATATTATAAGACAGTCTTAACTTATGACATATTAGATATTGTAGGATAATCATAACTAATACATGTCATATTGGATATTGTAGAGTAGCCTTAACTAATACACGTCATAACATTAGATAGTTTAGGATAGTCTTAACTAATACACGTCATAACATTAGATAGTTTAGGATAGTCTTAACTAATACATAATATCAGATCTTTTGGAAGACTATTGGAATAAGAATCTACTTCTTCAAGTTCTTACCTTGGTAAGAATTTTCATCATAGACGGCTTCATCGGCAACTGTAAAAAAACAAGAGAAAATATCTTTATATATTTATATGGAAAGGAACGAAGCATGCATGCTCCGTTGGATGTGTAATAGTAATATACGTGAACGGAAAAGCATAAATGAACTAAGTGAGAAATTAAGAATAAGAGGGATCAGATGCTGTTTACTCGAGAGAAGACTACGTTGGTATGGTCATGTGATGCGCATGAAAGACGACAGATGTATAAAAAAGTGCAGGGCGATCAAAATTGATGGTAGTTACGGAGTAGGTAGACCCAGAAAAACCTGGGACATTTACAGTGAGTGCTGGGTGCTTTTTTGCCGTGGCACCTCCACGACCACTTTGCAGTGGAATGATAGGGACCCCAGTCCCTATCATCTCATTTCTACAGCTGAGTAAACTGGAGCAATGTGAAATAAAGTGTCTTGCTCAAGGAAACAACACATCACCCGGTCTGAGAATTGAACTCACAACCATTCGATTGCAAGGCCAATGCTCTAACCAGTAAGCCATGTGCCTACATATATATATATAGAGAGAGAGAGATAGATGGAGGCATGGATCTGAGGTTTGGAATTTTGTTTTATAAGCACAGTGTAAAAATGAAAGGCAAATAAATGGAAGATGTTCTGATTACCAGATGCAAACAGTTTGAGAAGATCATCGAGAACTGGTATTCCATCATTACTGGTCTTGTCAATAACCTCTTCAATATCATCTTTGGTCATATGGAAATCCTGGCAAGATTAACACAAGAGAAATACATCATGATTAAAGGTATAACATTTACATTACTCTATATATACTATTGTATCTTTGTGGTAAAGGTTTTACTTTACATAATATCTCACATAATATCGAATAGACGAGATTTTGATGTTATTTATTTTGAGAATAATACCTTAATATCAGAACTAGATGCCAGTTACAGCTGGTTTGAACAGAAAAGGGTGAGAGAATTGTAGCCGGATAGGGCCGATTTAAATGCTAAAGGGTTAAAGGTATAGTGTCCTTAAATCTTGGTGGAGTTATAGTGAGGAGAGTGTAGAAACATACAGCAAATCTCTCTCTCTCTCTATATATATATATATCATTTAGTGTCCATTTTCCATGCTAATATCTATCTATCTATGTAATAACTAAGAGAAGGTACCAGTAATACATTTGGTCAACAATATGTCTTAACTAAGACAAGGTACCAGTAATACACTTGGTCAACAATATGTCTTAACTAAGAGAAGGTACCAGTAATACACTTGGTCAACAATATGTCTTAACTAAGAGAAGGTACCAGTAATACACTTGGTCAACAATATGTCTTGGTTAAGACAAGGTACCAGTAATACTTACGGTCAACAGTATGTCTGTCATTAGTTTATCACATTCAGCAGGTTGTTTTTCTTCCACCTTTTTCTGGTCACTGATCTTCTCGACTAAGTCTATCTTGGAATCACCGTAGAGTTTCTTGTTAATGTTTGCTGCCAGAGCTTTAGCCAGGCTGGTCTCAGAAATTACTTTTTCAACAAATGTCTGTAAAACCAAACAGAGAGACATATTTATTTAAAATTTTAAAAACACATAGTATGCTGGTGACATGACAAAAAGGACTCAGTCCATTGTGTAAGATAGTAGTGCTGGTGAAACAACAAAAAGTACCTTGTTCACTCTGTAAGGTTGTCATGCAGGTGATATGATAAAAAAACACCAGTACGTGTCTTCGATAAAAGACCAGCTTTATTCAACAACAGAATAGAAATAGGGATAGAATTTTAAAGAGATAAAACCTTACAGGGATAGAATCTTTGTTATAAGAGCCATCTTGACTGTTATTGGGATCAGTTCGCAGTTGGGATGGTCCAGCTACGCAAATGTCCAGAGGTCTTTTCTCGGGTGGACAGCTACAAGAGACAGGAATTAATTAATTAATTTAGGAATATATAATTAATTTAGGAATATATAATTAATTTAGGAACACATAATTAATTTAGGATCACATATAATTAATTTAGGAATATATAATTAATTTAGGAACACATAATTAATTTAGGAACACACAATTAATTTAGGATCACATATAATTAATTTAGGAATATATAATTAATTTAGGAATATATAATTAATTTAGGAACACATAATTAATTTATGATCACATATAATTAATTTAGGAATATATAATTAATTTAGAAACACACAATTAATTTATGATCACATATAATTAATTTAGGAATATATAATTAATTTAGGAACACATAATTAATTTATGATCACATAATTAATTTAGGAATACATAATTAATTTAGGAACATATAATTAATTTAGAAACATGTAATTAATTTAGGAACATATAATTAATTCAGCAATACATATAATTTGAAGCAAGAATATACTTCTTGAAAGTACTCCCACGATTTCTCAAAGACCTGCCACAGTGTGAATATTCGGTCAGCTGTGCTGCGTCTAGGGTGAAAACCACACTGTTCATCAGCTAGCTTGGACATGACAATCTCCCTACAGCGCTTTGCCAGACACTTAGCATAGACTTTACCAAGGAAGCTTAACGAGGAGATCACAGGCTCTGATATTACAGGCATGTGGTTAGAATGTCTCAGGAAAGAACTGCTGGACAGATTTTACAAGCAAAATCAACTGGCAGGAGACCCAGGGGTAGACCCCAAACAAGATGGTTGGATAACATCCATGAGCTTGGCTGGTAATGCTAGGGGGATCCAGCCGAATCAGTTGGAGACGGTTGCATCTGACAGGACCCACTGGAAGGAGTGTTTGAGGATTCTTCTCCCCATGACCCTCTCAGGAATAAGTGGGAGAAGTAAGCATATAATTAATTTAATCTAATCTAATCTGGCTGAGTTTACACTCGCAAATAAAAAGAACCAGGGCCGCCTCTGGGAACATTGGATTTGTTGTACTTTACATTTGTTTCGGTTGTTGAATACAATCAGAGGTCACTGCTTCTCCTGAAGGTCAATAGTTCTCTTCTAATTCGAGCGGGAGCACCTTTCCATCGTCAATTTGCATTGTTCATCTGCAAAGCCACATTGTTCTCAGAACCACTACACCAGTCTTTAGATGTGGGCAGCTGGAACTACTGCCACCCATTGATTTGGCGGAAAATTAATTTAACAACACAGTTAATTTAATGGGCTGATAATTAGCTGATAACTGCCTCAAAATGTCCCGTCCAGCCCATGCCAACAACAATGATAATTCTTTCTACCTTTGGCACAAGGCCAGCAATTATCCAGTGCATTACTGGTACTTTATTTTATCGACCCCGTAAAGATTGAAAGGCAAAGTTAACCTCGGCGGGATTTGAACTCAGAATGGCAAGGGTCGTAACTCTATGCATCAAGCAAAGCATGGCGTCTGACTCTCTACCGATACTGCCAATCCACAATGATGATGATGATGATGATGATATACGTACCGTTTCCGCTTTGATTTTCCATAATCTGATTCTGACTGCTTCAAAGGAGTGAATGAGTCAAAGAAAGCGCCATCTTTGTCTCTGACCGGGGTGTTCAAGGTGTCGTGTAGATGCGCAACTTTCTGGGTAGAAGATTTCACTGGAGTTCGATAAATACTAGACGGGGTCTTCGTCGGAGTCAACGCCAGCCCGGCTATACTGTAGAAATTGGGTTGTGTCATCGAAGACAACAGAGTGGGTGACGTAGTGAATGAGGGGGCGAGTAAAGATAGATTGTTTGTAGGTAGAACTGTTGGTGACGTTGCTGATGGTGATGATGTGGTGGTGGTGGTGGTGGTGTGGTGTAGTGGTGGTGTGGTGGTGGTGGTGGTGGCGGTGGTGGTGGTGGTGGTGGTGGCGGTGTTGTCAGTGATTGTGGTGGATGGGGAGATGGGAGTTGAAGGAGATGGTGGGGTATTAACGCTAGAAACTGGGACCAGGGAATTAAGGGACACAGACAAAGACACAGAATCTGTAGATGGCTGTTTGGTGGTCTCGGCTGAAGACCGAGGATTTGAAGGTAACAAAGATGGACGCTCGGAATATTTTTCAGTGAGGTAAATGGTTGAAGCTGTGGTATTATTAACCAATTCTGTTGACATGACTGATTCTGTTAATGGTACTACTGTATTACTAGTAATATCAGTAGTAGTAGTTGCTGTAGTAATAGTAGTAGTAGTAGTAGTAGTAGTACTAATTGTTGTAGTTAATGTTGCAGGTGGTGATGGTGATGACGGTGGCAGTGGTTGTAATGAAGGTGATGGTGATGATGGTGACAATGGTGGTGGTGGTAGTAGTACTGGTGATACTAATGATGGTGGTGGTGGTGGTAGTAGTAGTGGTGGTGGTGGTGGTGGTAGTAGTGGTGGTGGTGGTGGTGGTAGTAGTGGTGGTGGTGGTGGTGGTAGTAGTGGTGGTGGTGGTGGTGGTAGTAGTAGTAGTGGTGGTGGTGGTGGTGGTGGTGGTGGTAGTAATGGTGAAGGTGCTGATGATGATAATGGTGGTGGTAGGGGTGGTGGTAATGATAATGATGGTGGTAGGGGTAGTAGTTGTGGTGGTGGTAGTAGTGGCAGTAACGGTGAAGGTGCTGCTGATGATGATAATGGTGGTGGTAGGGGTGAAGGAGATGATGAATTAGCAAGGGAGCCCTCTTCTAATGTTCTTTGATCAGGAGAAAACCCGGCAGGCGCCGGTCTGACACTGACGGACTCCTGTTTATCACATGATGGTTTCTTCACACCGCCCTCCGCTGGACTAGAGACCAGCATCCCTGAGACTGTCATGGCATTTTGTAGGATGTCAGACTCTTTAGCTGAGAAGAAAATAGAAAGAAGTTATATAAAAATGTTTAAAATATATATAAAAATGTAATCATCATCATCATCATCATTTTACGTACGCTTTTCCTTAAAGGGATGATGATGATGATAGTGAGGATAATGATGGTGATGGTGGTGGTGGTGATGATGGTGATGGTGGTGGTGATGGTGATGATGGTGGTGATGGTGGTGATGATGGTGGTGATGGTGATGGTGATGATGGTGGTGATGGTGATGGTGATGATGGTTTCAGTGAAAGTGAGATGGTGATAGTGATAATAAGAGTGATGGTGGTGATGATGATAGTGGCGGTGATGGTGATTGTGATGGTGGTGATGGTGATAATGATGGTGATGATGATGATGATGATGATGATGATGATAGTGATGGAAAATTTTAAAAAACAACTAAACTTTAAACAACAATGGCTTAACACAGCTTAATGACTTTTGTTTGTTTGTCGGCTTCTTTCTTTCTTTTGAAAACCATTTTCCAAGAAATGCCAGTAGAAGGAAGACGCAGTAGAGGAAGACCACGAAAAACATAGGCGGAGGTGGTGACAGCTGACCTCAGATCTCTGAAGCTGACAGAGGAGATGACGAAGGACTGTGACAAGTGGAGAGATGATGTGCTGAATAGGACCCGTCCAACCCTTGCAAGCAGGGAAAAGCGGACGTAAAATGATGATGATGATGATGAAACTTCTAGAAAGAGATATTTACCAGTTGAAGTATGCAAGGTGTTGTTGTTAGCTTGGTTATTACTGTTGTTGTTGCCATATTGTGGAAACTTTCTTTCTTCGTGTCTCTCTTCTGTCTCCACCACCACCTCTTCAGTTGCCCCACTCAGGTCTGTGTTAGGGGACAATTGACATGAGGAACTCAAGGAATTTATATCACAGTCTAAGTTGTCTGCTCTTTCACTTTGTTGGGTTTTCGTTGAAAGATATTGATTGTTCGGCTGTAAAATGGAATTGATTGGAAAATATTCAATGGAAGATATCGTCATATATTATCTGGATTAAATTTATTATGTTCAATTGTAGTTCAATACACAAAGAACAGAAATGTCAAACGTGAGTTGTGTGGCTTAGTACAGGGGTTCCCAACCACCAGGGCGCGGACCAGTACCAATACGTGGATCATTTGCTACTAGGCCGCAAAGAAATAATTAACTTGTTTATCATCATCGTCGTTTAACGTCTAAAATTATATAATAGATAAATTGAATATTGGACTCTAATTTAAAAAGATTTCTTTAAATATTCAATATTCATCTACTCAATACACTTTTTCTTCCCTTTAATAAATTACTCTTTTTATTATTGCTCTCTTTATCGAAATGCACTTAAACCCTTTAGCATTACTCTATATATACTATTGTATTTTCACAGTAAAGTCTTTACCTCACATAATATCTCACATAACATTTACATTACTCTATATATACTATTGTATTTTCACAGTAAAGTCTTTACCTCACATAATATCTCACATAACATTTACATTACTCTATATATACTATTGTATTTTCACAGTAAAGTCTTTACCTCACATAATATCTCACATAACATTTACATTACTCTATATATACTATTGTATTTTCACAGTAAAGTCTTTACCTCACATAATATCTCACATAACATTTACATTACTCTATATATACTATTGTATTTTCACAGTAAAGTCTTTACCTCACATAATATCTCACATAACATTTACATTACTCTATATATACTATTGTATTTTCACAGTAAAGTCTTTACCTCACATAATATCTCACATAACATTTACATTACTCTATATATACTATTGTATTTTCACAGTAAAGTCTTTACCTCACATAATATCTCACATAACATTTACATTACTCTATATATACTATTGTATTTTCACAGTAAAGTCTTTACCTCACATAATATCTCACATAACATTTACATTACTCTATATATACTATTGTATTTTCACAGTAAAGTCTTTACCTCACATAATATCTCACATAACATTTACATTACTCTATATATACTATTGTATTTTCACAGTAAAGTCTTTACCTCACATAATATCTCACATAACATTTACATTACTCTATATATACTATTGTATTTTCACAGTAAAGTCTTTACCTCACATAATATCTCACATAACATTTACATTACTCTATATATACTATTGTATTTTCACAGTAAAGTCTTTACCTCACATAATATCTCACATAACATTTACATTACTCTATATATACTATTGTATTTTCACAGTAAAGTCTTTACCTCACATAATATCTCACATAACATTTACATTACTCTATATATACTATTGTATTTTCACAGTAAAGTCTTTACCTCACATAATATCTCACATAACATTTACATTACTGTATATATACTATTGTATTTTCACAGTAAAGTCTTTACCTCACATAATATCTCACATAACATTTACATTACTCTATATATACTATTGTATTTTCACAGTAAAGTCTTTACCTCACATAATATCTCACATAACATTTACATTACTCTATATATACTATTGTATTTTCACAGTAAAGTCTTTACCTCACATAACATTTACATTACTCTATATATACTATTGTATTTTCACAGTAAAAGGCTTTACCTCACATAATATCTCACATAACATTTACATTACTCTATATATATTATTGTATTTTCACAGTAACGGCTTTACCTCACATAACATTTACATTACTCTATATATACTATTGTATTTTCACAGTAAAGGCTTTACCCCACATAATATCGAATCTATGAGATTTTGATATTGTTTATTTTGAGAACAATAACTCAACATCAGTATGAGTGGCCAGTTACAGCTGGTTTCAACAGATAGAGGTAAGAGAATTCTGGCCAGATATGGCTGGTTTCTATGTGTTTAGATAGCATAACAATTGTTATCTATATAAACACATAGAAACATGTGAACCATTATTAATATAGAGACTAATGAAATCACTTCTTTCATTTAACGACTGTCACTAATAAAGTGGGAAGGTGTGTGGTTAAGTGGGTAGGCTGTTTGACTCATGATTGCAAGGTCATGTGTTCAATTCCTGGACCGTGTGGTATGTTGTCTCCTTGAGCAAGACACTTTATTTCACATTGCTACAGTCCAGTCAACTGACAAAAATGAGTTGGACTTGTAATTCAAGGGGCCAGCCTTGTAACCCTATTTCAAAGCGTTCCTATTTAAATTAAAAGCCTTCCTCATAATTTTAAGTAAAAGAAAGAAATTTACAATCCATCTTTTGCATATTAAAAAATTGGATTATCTAAAATTATTTTTTCACAGCAAAATAGAATTATCCAGAAAGGAGAGAATTATATTTCCAAAGAAAAATAGGATTATCTAGGAAAGAGAGAATTATTTTTTCAAAGGAAATTAAGATTATCTAGAAGAAAACTATATTTTCAAAGCAAAATAGAATTATCTAAAAGAGAGAGAATTATTTTTTTCACAGTAAAATAGGATTATCAAGAAAGGAGAGAATTATAATTTCAGTAGTTACCTTCTGGATAGTAATACTGTTTTTCTTTAACCTTTGAATCAACTCTCGTGGAGTGTGCGTCGAAGATAACAATTCATCACCAATTTTATCAGGAATAATCGTAATTGTGCCTCTGTTGTGAACCTTTCGTTGAGTTCGAAATTTGGAAATGCTTGTTACTGTATTGTTGGAATGGTTCTCAAAAGTTCGGTATTTCAGTTTGTCCAAGAGTCTTTCAATATCTCTCCATAGTGAATCAATAGACGTACAGGAATTATAGCGTTCAAGAGCTAAAACAAACAAACAGAATATTAACATATTAGCAGCCAGTTGTTGTTGTTACAGCTCACACCTATGTGTGTGTGTATGTGACAGCTCACACCTATGTGTATGTGTGTGTGACAGCTCACACCTATGCAGGTTTAGCTGGCCTCCTCCAAGGTAAATCTCGTTGGAGGTGTCTTGGGTGATTTAATGATAAGGACCCCACATATTAACATATTAATAGTCAATAATACAGTGTAAATGTGGTTTGTGTTAGGAAGGGCATCCAGCTGTAGAAACCAAGCCAGAAACAGTTCTGTGTGAGCAAGACTTGGTCATCTGATCTGACTTGTCTCACAACAGGACAACCCATCTAACCTATGTTAGCGTTGAAAAATGGACGTTAATGATGATAATGATCATCATCATCAATAACTTCAGTTGATGGTTAGTTCTGTGTGATAGACAAACTAGGTAATCCCCTCAAGTACTACAATCTAGGGGTACTCAACAATTACCTAGAATACAGGGGTGTAAGGTGATCTCCTAGAATGCTAAAATCTTATAAAATAACCATTTTATGTAATAACCGTCTTGTATAATAACCATATGCTTTGTTGGAGGTGCAATGTAAGTGTGAGAGAAAGGCAGAGCTTGGACGAGCTGAGGGAGAAGCTAGGCTAAAGAGGAATCTGAGGTGGTGTGCTGGAGAGAAAACTGTGTTGTACATGGACAATGACCGATGGGTGAAGAAATGCCAGGAAATCCCAGTGGAAGGAAGCTGCAGTAGAGGATGACCAAGAAAGATCTGGGCAAAGGTTGTAAGAGCTGACTTCAAATCGCTAAGACTGACAGAGGAGATTATGAAGGAACGCGATATGTGGGGAGATGCTGTGCTGAAAAGGACACGTCCAACCCATGCAAGCATGGAAAAGTGGGCATAAAAACGATGAAGATATAATAACCATCATCACCACCATTTTACGTCCATTCTTCCGTGCTAGCTTGCTTTAGATGTAATAACCATCTTAGGTGCAATAACAATCTTATGTAACAACTATCTTATGTAATAACCATCATCATCACCGTTTTATGGCCATTATTCCACACTAGCATGGGTTAGATGTAATAACCATTGTAGATGTGATAACAGGAAAACAAGAAGCACTTACCTTGAGTTTTCATGAAACCAAAGTTGTCCAACATTTCTATTAAACTGAGGCCCAGGATATTTGTTGGGTATTCAAAGCCTTTCTTCTTTAATTCATTATATTCACTAAGATATTTACACTCTTTGAGGAAAATCTTGGTTGTCTGTACAAAACCATGTTCGGTTAAGTAGCCTGTAGATAGAATACATCTCATTATACACCTCCATTCAACCTTCAACAAATACATGTTGATAGTTATTGAAATTTCAATGAGTTAACGTGTTGCTGGGAATTGAACTTATAACCTTAAGATTGCGAGTCGAATACCCTAACCACAAAACCATGCTTAGTGGTTAACACCCTAACTACAAAGTATGGTTTGTGGTTAGGGTGTTCAGCTGACAAACGTAAGGTTGTGAGTTCGATTCCTGGTAGTATGTTGTGTCATTGAAATTCTAAAACGCGAGTGACCCAAATGCAGAAAATAACTACAATAAATCAATCATTATAGATAATAGTGTAATGACATGTGGCTTTTCTGTGGTGTCACCAGCACGATCACCTTACAGGGTGAACTGGGTGCATTTTGTATGTCACCAGCACAACCACATTACAGGGTGAACTGGGTACTTTTTGTAGTATCACCAGCATGACCACCAATTAAAAGAATACAGATAAAGGGCTTACCTAAAACTAGTCTTGCTACTTCTGAGGGTAAGAAATACGGTGGGTTGTTCATGTTTCCCTTACAGACATCCTGACCGACAGATCATGGCTGTCGAATAATTTCTCCACACATTTACAGCTGATTCGATAGAAAGAGAAAAAAATAGAAATAATTATTAATAATTATAATGAAAATTATTGTGTACAGTGCTCAGGTGCACTACAACTCGTCAAAGGTGCATGTATAGTACATAGAATAATGTACAAGTGTCAGGAAAGTGAACAGTGTATGAGTCATGATATACACACAGATACATGCGTGTGTATGGAGGGGGGGATATCAGGTGTAGTGTTGACGAATCTCGGGTAAGGATGGAGGTTTTAAAAGATGCAGTGTCTCGACAGCTAACGACTGATGCAGGTAGTTTGTTCCATGGAGGTTTTAAAGGATGCAGTGTCTTGACAGCTAACAACTGATGCAGGTAGTTTGTTCCATCAAGGTTTTAAAGGATGCAGTGTCTCGACAGCTAACAACTGATGCAGGTAGTTTGTTCCATCGAGGTTTTAAAGGATGCAGTGTCTCGACAGCTAACAACTGATGCAGGTAGTTTGTTCCATCGAGGTTTTAAAGGATGCAGTGTCTCGACAGCTAACAACTGATGCAGGTAGTTTGTTCCATCGAGGTTTTAAAGGATGCAGTGTCTCGACAGCTAACAACTGATGCAGGTAGTTTGTTCCATCGAGGTTTTAAAGGATGCAGTGTCTCGACAGCTAACAACTGATGCAGGTAGTTTGTTCCATCGAGGTTTTAAAGGATGCAGTGTCTCGACAGCTAACAACTGATGCAGGTAGTTTGTTCCATCGAGGTTTTAAAGGATGCAGTGTCTCGACAGCTAACAACTGATGCAGGTAGTTTGTTCCATCGAGGTTTTAAAGGATGCAGTGTCTCGACAGCTAATAACTGATGCAGGTAGTTTGTTCCATCGAGGTTTTAAAGGATGCAGTGTCTCGACAGCTAACAACTGATGCAGGTAGTTTGTTCCATGCTTCAGAAACTCTGATCATGAAAAAATGTTTCCGAGTCATGAGAGTTGTACTGTTTTCTGATTTTGTTGGCATGTCTACTGGTGTTAGACATATGGAATTTAAAAAGGTGCTCAGGGTTGTTGTTGGAAAGATGGTTAATAATCTTGTGGGTGTCTACCAAGTCAGTTGCCAGACATCGGAGCTTCAATGTATCCATAGGAGCTTTAATGTCCTGTACCACAAGAAACCACATTATCAAGACATTCTTGAAATATATAAAACAGTAATATGACTGCATCACATTAAATATTAAAGTCTTTAATCAAATACTGCAAATGTTTACATCATCCTGTACCACATGAAACCCATTATCAAAATATTCTTGAAAAGTATAAAACAGGTACAAGCTGAAGCATATAGACAATATGCCCCCATCCCCTCCCACTGTAAAGTGGTTATGGAGGTGCCATGGCAAAAAAGCACCCAACACTCACTGTAAATGAGGTTGGTGTTAGGAAGGGCATCCAGCAGTAGAAATCAAGCCAAAATCAATTCCTGTATGAGCAAGGCATGGTCAGCCGACCGGACACTGCCCACAACAGGACAACCTGTCTAACCCATGCTAGCATGGAAGAACGTACGTAAAACGGTGATGATGATGATGATGATGATGAATACTGTCTAAAACAGTAATGTCTCAGGAAAGAATCTCTAAATTGAGAGATCACAGCTCTGATACTATGGACATGTGGTTAGAATGTCTCAGGGAAGAATCTCTGGACAGATTTTACGGGGAGCAAAACCAACTGGCAGGATACTTTGGTGTAGACCCTGAGTAAAGATGGTTGGGTAGTATCAATGAACTTGGCTGGTCTTGCTTTGGGGATCGTTGGAGACCGTTGCTTCTGACAGGACCCACTGTAAAGAGTGTTTAAGGACTCTGACCCCACGACGACCCTCTTGGGAGTAAGTGGGCGAAGAAGATGGTGGATTTCCGATGTACATCAAAGAGGTGACTACAGTTTCAAAAGTTACATAATACGTTAATAGGGTATAGGTGTATTTATTTTATGATAGAAATGACTTCTACAAGACTAGAACTGTTTCAATCGTAAGGGATGACAAGAAAAAGAATGAAAAATGTAATATTAAACATAAAAAAAAAGGGACTTACGTTTTATCTGGTCAACTCAGGGGGTATTCGTCAGTTTTTTACAATGTTTACAAAATATTGTTTATAACCCAAGGGTGACTACTATATACCGGTGGCATTATTTAAACAAATATAACGCAATATATCACAGACCACATTTTCTCAGTCATCTCCGACTTTATAATAAATAGATAGAAGGAAAATAAAGACGAGATTCCGACTGAGTGTGGATATTTGGGGAAGATATATTTTTAGGGGTGTTGGTGGGAATGTTGTACTTTCTGACATTAGAAATTGCAACGATTTTTTGGCGGAAGAAATATTATTTGATTAGGATAATAAAAAATTAATTAATCAATGGGATAGATTAATTAATAAATAAACATGTTAATGACAGTTTATATATATACATATATATTTATTTATATATATATATATATATATATAAATGAACTAATGTTTAACATTTCTTAACAGCCATCGAAGAGTGCGCCAAATATTCAAGGGGAGATAACTCCCTATGCCTGGCTTTTCATTTACTTATATTTTAATTCATTTATTTATAGTTTATTGTTTCTTCTCAAAATGTGAGTTAATGTTTAGCTTTTGATTTTCATTTTTCATATTTCAGAAATCACCAATAATTTTTAAGCCAACTCTGGGAATAAAATAAAATGTTTGCCTTTTTTGGTCACAAATAACAGATTTATGTTTAATAAATAGCATTCCAGCCATGACCATCTAGGAATACATTATGCAATGTGTTCTTCAAATTTTTAAGACGTTTGATATGATAGAAATGATATGTGAAAACTTCTGATGTAATTCTATTCGTATTTAAAAAACATTTTTTATAAGAATCTAAAGATCGAAGCCGGCCGAATCTTATTTGAGGATACTAAAAAAAGTGAAAGTAAATATTTCATGATAGAAATAAAAAAACTGAAACGTAAACAAGCAGCGAGATCTTTTTTTTTTTTTTTTTAATGGTCATCTGATATTTCAGCCAACAATTACGAGGTAAATATTCACTGCGGTTTACAGTTCGGTGAGTTTCCGGTTAGAAAATTTGGTTTTCCAGTTCTCTGTGAAAGTTCTGAAACGAAGAATTTTAGCACACACACACACATATATTATATATATATATAATATATATGTATATAGTAGTGTAAGTTTTAATATGTATATATAACAGAATGGTATGTATATATATATGTCTTTCGTATGAATTTGTATGTCTCTGCAACATCTACATTATAATTGTTACAGTGCACTATATATATAGGAAAATGTATGACCCCGACGGCAGAGCTCAAGCCGTTTCGACGGCTATTTCTGGACTGAATTTAGTCCAGAAATAGCCGTCGAAACGGCTTGAGCTCTGCCGTCGGGGGTCATACATTTTCCTATTACCCACTCTACTACTCTAAGTATTGAGTACTCTGGTGTGTTATGGTCCATCTGGTTCCTTACCACACCTCCTTCGTTATATATATAATAGGTGGTTTATTGCAATTTCTATATATTGAAAACAAAGCGAGGTTTCACAGATGGGCGGCTCAGGATCTATATAAATGCTATAGACCCGACTACAGTCAGATCTGCTTTTTAATCAAGCAAAGACGAAATCCCAATAAACCATGAATCTACTGAACAACCTATTATATATATATCAATGATATTAATAAATGGAAACTATCTTTATAAAACCATATTTATAAAGATAGTTTCCATTTCTTAATATTATTGATATTATACTCCAGAAGAAATTTGTAGAGTGCTTCTAATCTGTTATAAACTAAATTTGTTGAATAACCAACAAATTAAATAACTCATTGCGTATATATATATATATAAATGTCCCTAAAAGTCTGGACACACAGGAAATATCACTATTTATATCTATAATATTTTTGCCCCATACATTATATATGAGTTTGTCGAAAGAAGAAAGAATTGAGTTGATATTTTTCAGTAGATGTGAAAGATGGTCATATCGAAAGAAAGATGTTTTTAATGCATGTCATCCAAAAAGGGTCCAGATTTTAGGGACACCCTGTATATAGATAGAACATATATATATATTGGTAGGTTCTATAGAAGTGGTTCATAGCTTCCGGGACCTAGGGAGGGGGTGTTCCGGGGCCATAGTATCTAGAATAAGGACGAGTTGGAAGTAGTTGATGGAGCTGCTTCCTCTGTTGACAAAGAAGGGTTTCTCCCTGCGTACGAAATGCATGGTAGTGAGACATGGGCAGCAACTGCAGAGGATATGTGACGGTTGGAGAGAAATGAAGCAAGCATGCTCTATTGGATGTGCAATGTCAATGTACGTGGGCGACCAAGCATAGAGGAGTTGAGAGAGAAACTGTGTATAAGGGGGATAAGTTGTGGTGTGCAGGAGAGAAGACTGAGATGGTATGGACATGTCATGTGCATGTAGGACAACCGCTGGGTAAAGAAGTGCCAAGAAATCCCAGTGGAAGGAAGACCACGAAAAACATGGGTGGAGGTGGTGAGAACAGACCTCAGATCGCTGAAGCTCACGATGACGAAGGACCGTGACGAGTGGAGAGATGCTGTGCTGAATAGGACCCGTCCCACCGTTGCAAGCAGAGAAAAGCAGACGTAAAATGATGATTGGGGCCGGAAATACCACAAATCAATGAAGTACTCGATACGTGGTAAGATGCCGAGTGGGTATATTAGTGAAAAATGGATGTTAAATGGTGATGATGATCCCCAGTTTATCAATATAGAAATATATGTTTTTCACTGTTAAATCTCTCTGTTTTAAGTATTCTCTATTATCTCATACTGCTTCTTTATTATTTCAGAATATCAGATGACATTTGATGGAAATAGAGCAAAATGGACATTTGTTTGGGATAAACTATAAGAACTAAAATAAGATAAAATATCCATATATTTTGGTGGAAAAAACTGAATTATTTGAAAAATTTAAGAGATTTATTTTATTCTAGAAGAAATGCTAAAAAATATAGAAAAATCATTTTACCAATGTGATATCTGTGGTAAATCGTTCTCTCAGAAAGGTAACTTAAATACTCACACACGGAGTCATACAGGTGAGAAACCTTATCGCTGTGATATTTGTGGTGAATCATTCTCTCAAACTGGACATTTACATAGACATAAACGCACTCATACAGGAGAAAAGCCATACCACTGTGATGTCTGCAGTAAATCCTTCTTTCAAAATAGTGAATTAACTATTCACAAACATATCCATACAGGTGAGAAGCCATACCAATGTAATATTTGTGATAAATCATTCACTCGAAGTGATGGCTTAACTAGACACAAACAAATTCACACAGGAGAGAAGCCCTACCACTGTGAAATCTGTGGTGTTTCGTTCTCCGAGACTGGTCACTTAACTACTCACAAACGTATTCATACAGGGGAGAAGCCATATAAATGTGATGTGTGTGGTAAATCATTCTCTGAAAGTAGTCACGTAACTACTCACAAGCGTATTCATACAGGACAGAAACCATATCACTGTGATGTCTGTAGTAAGTCATTCTATCAGAAAGGAAACTTAACAACTCACAAACATATACATACAGGAGTGAAGCCTTATCACTGTGATGTGTGTGGTAAATCGTTCTCTAAAAGTAGTCACATAATTACTCACAAACGTATTCATACAGGAGAGAAACCATATCATTGTGATATTTGTGGTAAATCATTCTCCGAAACAGGTCACTTAACTAGTCATAAACGTATTCATACAGGAGAGAAGCCATTTCACTGTGATACCTGTGGTAAATCATTCTCTGAAACGGGTCACTTACATAGACACATACGTACTCATACAGGAGAGAAGCCATACCACTGTGATATCTGTAGTAAATCATTCTCTCAAACTGGTACCTTAACTAAACACAAGTATACTCATATTAAAATTAAGTCATATCGCTGTAATATTTGTGGTATATCCTTCTTTCAAAGCAGTGACTTAACAACTCACAAACGTATACATACAAAAGAGAAGTCACATCATTGTGATGTCTGTGGTAAATCATTCACTCGAAATAGTGACTTAACTAGACACAAATATATTCATACAGGAGAGAAGCGATATCACTGTGATATCTGTGATAAATCATTCTCTCAAAATAACGAATTAACCAAGCACGTATATATTCATACAGGAGAGAAGCCATATCTCTGTGATACCTGTGGTAAATCATTTTCTAGAAGTAACCACTTAACTACGCATAAACGCATTCATACAGGAGAGAAACCATATCACTGTGATATCTGTGGTAAATCATTCTCTGAAGCAGGTACCTTAACTACACATAAACGTATTCATACAGGAGAAAAGCCATATCACTGTGATGTCTGTGGTAAATCATTCTCGAGAAGTAGTCACTTAACTATACACAAACGTATTCATACAAGAGAGAAACCATATCACTATGATATCCATGGTTAATTGTATGTATATATGTATCATCATCATCGTTTAACGTCCATTTTCCACGCTAGCATGGGTTAGATGGGTTGTCCCATTAGAGGCAAGTTGGATTAGATGGTTGTGTCTTGCTCAAATAGAACTGTTTCTATGGCTGGACACCCTTCTTAACGCCAACGTATATATATTCTAAAGAGTTGGGACCCAACGGCTGAGCTCTTGCTGTTTCAACATATATCAGAACCACAAACAGAACTAATACAAACTGTTACAGAGGACCCCACCATCCAGACAGAGAGGAAAACCTTTGCACTGTGTACACAAGAAACCCAACATTGCACCTGAAACTAAAAAAGTTACACCACAAACATGGAATGTCTGGTCCCATAACTCCAGATAGAGTTGTAAGGGTACCGTATTGACATACAGCGTGTCTTGGGCATGTTAAGCCTCGCAGAGTCCAGACCTGAATACGGCAGATTTCTTCCAGAGAAAGAGATATAGAGCAAGAATCGACTCCAGTACTTGACTGGTCCTTTTTTTATTGACCTCAAAAGGATGAAAGGCAAAGTTGACCTCGGTGGGATTTGAACTCCGAGAGCAGAGAAGAGAGCTGGAACAAATACCATAAACCATTCTAACCGACATTCTAACGACTCTGGCAATTCTCCCACAAACATAGAAAACATTAAAACGGGAACACTTACAAAACATGCTCCTGGTGTTGAGGGTTGTTCTATTGATGGAGTGTAAAACAACCTCGCAGTAACATTCCTCCCTATTGGGGATCTTGATTGTTTATTTCATTTTATAATTGTTAAATTTGTTGACATGCTTACATGTAAAACCCCTGCCGTTCCATGTCTTGTGCACCCTTGTGGCAAATAAATCTATCTGTTTATCTACTCATATATCTTTCTATCTATCTGTTTATCTCTCTCTCTCTCTCTATATATATATATATATATATATATTTATTTACTCATCTATCCTTGATGTGTTGTTTCCTTGAGCAAGACATTTATTTCACATTGCTCCAGTTTACTCAGCTGTAGAAATGAGATGATAGGGACTGGGTCCCTATCATTCCAGTGGTCGTGGAGGCGCTACGGCAAAAAAGCACCCAACACTCACTGTAAATGAGGTTGGTGTTAGGAAGGGCATCCAGCTGTAGAAATCAAGCCAGAATCAGTTCCCGTATGAGCAAGACAAGGTCAGTCGACCAGACACTGCCCACAACAGGACAACCCGTCTTACCCATGCTAGCGTGGAAGAACGGACGTAAAACGGTGATGATGATGATGATCCTTCTCTCTTAAAGAATAAAAGATAAACTATTACATTTCATACTTGTTTCAAATGAAATAAAGTTATTTCACTTATACTTGAACCTGTGTTTCTTTATTTAACCCTTTTCATACCAAACTACCCCTGGTTATTTGATACAAAACTTTATTTTAAAGTGTTTATATTTATCTAAAAACATTGCATAATTTTATCGTGACACCAACATTGCCATTTTATATACTGAGCTGGGAGCATTTTACTGTGACACCAGCACTACCACTTTAGTGTGGACTGGGAGCATTTTATTGTGACACCAGCACTACCATGTCACAGCGTTTTTACTGTGACACCAGCACTACCACTTTACAGCATGGGCTGGGTGCATGATAAAACACCCAGCCCATGCTGTAGTACTGGTGCCACAATAAAATACACCCAGCCCATGCTGTAGTACTGGTGTCATGAAAAAATGCTAAATTTTATTTGATTTAGATAGAAAACAACCGAAGAGAATATAAAAGTAAATCAGTTTTATTTAGACTTCAAGTGATAAGAATATTCACAAAGAGTGAAGAGGAACCAGAACACAGAGTTCTGTGGTTGATAGTTAAGTTTGACATGTATAGCACAGCGGTCAGAGAGAAAATTTTGGTGGTTCGCAGAAAAATTTGGACATTATTTGCAATTTTTATGTTTTATTAATAATAAAACAAAAATAATATTCAGTTAAAATATATTTTATAACACCCCTAAAAATGTTCCTCCTTAGTTAAGAACTAACATCCATGAAAGAATTTTATACACATGTATCATCTATCAACAATATGACACACGTACACTTCAGTATTGTTTAATAAAATGGAAGTTCTCTGACCACAAATGTATTTATCTTTTAAAAAATTCATGTTAGTGGTCTGTGGTTTACCACAGGAAGGGTTCTAATGATCTTTCTTCTGGTTCCAGATCACTTTATGTCATCTCACCTAACTCAAAACAACATCTTCATCCAGATGCTGTTGACTTTCCACGAATAAGGAAGTTTTTATTTTTCTACGGTTGTAGTTTTTTCCTCAAACTGCCATACTTTTCAACTCTCTTCCATCTCGTTTTCCTCCTTATGACCTGAACTCTTTCAAGTAAACTCATTCCTTTCATCTTAATTTCTCCATCTTCGTAGTCCCTTACACTAAGTGCTTCACGCCCAGTTTGGGACTTTCAAATAATCACAAAAATCTCAATCGATGTACATATGTGACGCCCTGTAATTCCTGATGGAGTTGTAATGACTCAGTGTTTCGTGGGATATTTTTTAAAACCCCTAGTGAGGCCTGTCTCAGAGTTTTCTTAGAAAGAATCACTGGATAGATTTTATGGGCAAAACCAACTGACAGGAGACCCATACTGATGAAGATGGTTGGATAACATCCATGAACTTGGCTCGTCTCACTTGGTGGAATATCTTGCTTGGGATCCAGCCAGATCAGTTGGAGATGGTTACTTCTGACAGGACCAGTTGGAAGAAGTGTTTGAGGACTCTGCCCCAACGACCCCCTTAGAGATAAGTGGGCAAAGAAGAAAGGCTCATCTCTTCTCCAGGTCAGAACACAGTCGATTTCTTCCAGAGGAAGTGAGAAAGAGATGTAAATTGTTTTAAAACATTTCACTGTTGTCGGATGTAATAAGTTTTCATATTGGAAGTTAGACTTCTGTATGAATAACAACATGTCTTGTTAAGTTACTTTTTTCGGAGAAAGATTTACCACAGATGTCACAGTGATGTCGCTTCTCTCCTGTATGAATGCGTTTGTGAGTAGTTAAAGTACGTTTCTCAGAGAATGATTTACCACAGACATCACATTTATATGGCTTCTCACCTGTATGAACACATTTGTGATTAGTTAAGGTGGCAGCTTCAGAAAATGATTTACCACAGACATCACAATGATGCGACTTCTCTCGTGTATGAATGCGTTTATGAGTAGTTAATGTACTACTTAGGGAAAACGATCTATCACAGATATCACAATGATATGGCTTCTCTCCTGTGTGAATGCGTTTGTGTCGAGTTAAGCCATCACTTCGAGAGAATGATTTATCACAGATATCACAGCTGTATGGCTTCTCTCCTGTATGAATACGCTTGTGAATAATTAAGGAACTACTTCCAGAGAATGATTTATCACAGACATCACAACGATATGGTTTCTCTCCTGTATGAATACGCTTGTGAGAAGTTACATGACTACTTCCAGTGAACGATTTACCACACACATCACATTTATATGGCTTTTCACCTGTATGGATTCGTTTGTGAGTTGTTAAATGACCAGTTTCAGAGAATGAAACACCACACACATCACAGTGGTAGGGCTTCTCTCCTGTGTGAATCTGTTTGTGTCTAATCACATGACCGCTTACAGAGAATGATTTACCACAGACATCGCATTTAAATGGCTTCTCACCTGTATGAGTACGCTTGTGAGTAGTTAATTCACTATTTTGAAAGAAGGATTTACTGCAGACATCACAGTGGTATGGCTTTTCTCCTGTATGAATACGTTTATGTCTATGTAAATGTCCAGTTTGAGAGAATGATTCACCACATATATCACAGCGATAAGGTTTCTCTCCTGTATGACTTCGTATATGAGTAGTTAGGTTTCCTTTTTGTGGAAAAGATTTACCACAGATATCACAGTTGTATGGTGATTTCCCTAAATTTTTTGGTGGCATTTCTTCCAGAAATAAAATAATTCCTTTAAATTTCTCAAATAATTTTTTTTCCACCAAAATATATGGATATTCTATCTTATTTTAGTTCTTATAGTTTATCCCAAACAAATGTCCATTTTGGTCTATTTTCATCAAATGTGGTCTTTGTTGATGTCTGAAAATACTGCAAACTTTTGTGTAAATTTATCCAACATTAGTTAGAGCAGAAAATTCTGTTGTAAACATTCCAGACAGTAAAGAAGATAAATTGTTTTGAATTAATCTCAGTTCAGAGGAAATATTCCACAGTAATTCTACCAAAGATTTATATCAACAGGACTGTATATGTTCTGTATAACATCTTCCTTCCTTTTGTCTTTAAATGATGAGAAATATCGGTGATACATCAGATGTAAATAATTTATTCTATGGCAATGTCATCTTATATTCTGAAATAATAAAGAAGCAGTATGAGATAATAGAGAATACTTAAACCATAGAGGTTTAACAGTGAAAACCTTACATTTCTATATTGATTAACTGTAGATCATCATCATCACCACTGTTTAACATCCATTTTTCCATGCTGGCATGGGTTAGATGAGTTGTCCCATTGTGAGACATGCCAGGTCAGGTGACCATGTCTTGCTCATACAGAACTGATTTGGGTTTGGTTTCTACAGCTGGATTTCCTTGCTAACGCCAACCACTTTTACAGTGTGGACTGGGTACTTTTTGCCATGACACCTACACGACCACTTTACAGTGTGGACTGGGTACTTTTTGTCATGACACCTACACGACCACTTTACAGTGGACTGGGTGCTTTTTGTCATGACACCTACACGACCACTTTACAGTGGACTGGGTGCTTTTTGTCATGACACCTACACGACCACTTTACAGTGGACTGGATGCTTTTTGTCATGACACCTACACGACCACTTTACAGTGTGGACTGGGTGTTTTTTGTCATAAACAGATCTTTACATTTCAAGTTGTTATTAAAATTAATTTATTAGTAAATAGTTTAAAACAAAATTATATCCGATAGAAAATTAGTTATATATATGTGTGTGCGTGTGTGTATATATCAGGATGGATTCAGTTTAAAACTGGTTAGACCATTATTCACCAGAGTACTTGATACTTGTAGTAGTATAGTCTGATTATATGACTCAGTCAGGACCCCGACGGCTGAGCTCTTGCCGTTCCAACAGCTAGTTCTAGACTGTGTACACACATATATATATATATATACATATGTATATATACATATATATACACACATATATATGGAATTAATAATTTAATGCTTATGATACTTACATATGAATATAGAGGGGGTGTGTGTGAAATATGGAAGATGACCTCTTGAGGTCAAAGTTGAAGGCCGCAAGGTCACTGAAAACGTCATCACAACTTTCCTACGACAATTATTCATGTACAAATGACATTTATTTCCCTCTATAACACCTTAATATAACAGATAATTGATAAAATTATTACAATACCTTTGGAACATGTACGTAATAAGAAGCTTAATGAAACAACGGAATGGGACTTTAGAATACAAAGAAAACGGAACGAAACCAGCAAATATGACTAACTAATATTTAATATATTGATTACTTCCAGAAAGAAAAGAACTGAAATTTGGGGGAAGGTGACATTCTACATCAGTATTTAACTGGTAATTTATTTTATTTACCCATGAAAGGATAAAAAATAAAATCGATTTCGGTAAGATTTGCTCACGGCTTTCAAATATATTTTTTCCCTAACGGATAATTAAGGAAACAATTCATACAAAAGGGGAAACAACTTCCTTTTATTATTACTATTATTTTATTTTTACCTTAATTAATATATTTATTGTAATTATTATTTAATGTAATAAAAACATGTTGAATAAAGTATCATTGATTCTTTACTCGCTTAACTCTGATGGGAGTATTAAAACTAGAAAATATAACATCGGATATTTCCGTCGATCGGTGGGTCGGTTCCATATCACGTTTGACAACATGTATGTATATGTTTGTATATATATATATATAGTTATGTAATAAACAACATAAGGCAATTATTTCATTTATATATATATATATATATATATTAATATATGCACTGGCGTATTACTGAGGAGCCGTGTGGGTGCTGTTGCATACAGAAAAAAATTGTTGTCGTCTGCACCTGCTAAAATACGCTTATGTATTTATGTGTTTGTATATGTATGTATAAATATAAATATATATATATGTGTAAATATAAATATATATATATGTATAAATATAAATATATGTACGCGTGTGTATGTATATGCATGTAAATACGTGTATATATGTGTGTGTGTATTTTAACTGATAGTTCGACTGTGTAGGGTCGCCATAGTGACGCAACCTTTTCAAGTGATTCGAATAACAGTCAAAGGGAAATAATCCGTGCGGGTCTTCTGTAAATTCCAAGATTTACTTCCCCCTGTCTTCTTACCGACCACCATTTTTTTTTTTTTTTTGAGCATGTGCAGTAGAGTAGTTCTCCACTTCCGTTCTAATACGATCTTGTTTTGTTTTTCAACAAAACACATAAAAATAAACATTTATTTAACATTTCTGTAAGTATTAAAAGACTGAAAGTATTATCATGACAGAAATTCTTCATCATAAATATTTGTTTCTTTCATAAATGGTTAGAGTGTTGTACTTAGGATCATAGTGTTGTTGGTTCGATTCCTGGAGGGGTTGTCTGTTGTGTTCCCGAGCAAAATAGTTCGTCTTACCTTGCTTCATTACATTCAGCTGAAAATGAGTATTGGCAGTGGTTATGGGTTTACCCTTTAGTATTTAAATTACTCTATATTTACTATTGTATTTTCATAGTAAAGACATAATATCAAATCTATTTTTCTCGAAATAAATAACATCAAAATCTACGAGATTTTGATGTTATTTATTTCGAGAACAATACCTTAACATCAGTATAAATGGCCGATTATGGGTGGTTTGAACAAAAAGGGGTGTGACAATTCTGGCCGGTTTAAATGCTAAAGAGTTAACCCTGCGATTGACTGTGCAGACCTGTCAACTCTCCACGTCCGACGGGGAGATCTCCCACCCACTTTGGGGTGGATGAGAGATGTCTTCTCTTGTGAAAATGGCTATAGCTAGCATTATGTAAAATCTCCCTATTGTGCCTGATTTCTCCCCGTTTTGGGGCACTTTTGTTTTCGTGGTACTCCCCGTTTGTGTTTTTAGAGGTTGGCAGGTCTGCTGGTGTCCTGTCCAGGAGAAGTCTTCTACTCTCGGTCCCTTAACGCCGATGATAACCCCCCCCCCCCGGATTAGCACTGGTCTGATGAGATTCCCAGTTGTGACAGACTTTGATGTACATCTGTACATCTGTACACTTGTTGTTGCTTGTCAGAGATAGATATTAATTCTATTGTTGGCCTCACGTCTCGTCTGAATCAGACCTTTTAATATACTCCCTTGCTTTATATAAACATTAATTTTTTTAAATTCTCTTTTCTCTTCTTGCTCTTGCTCAACAAGGCCGGGGGGGGGGGGTCATCCTAAAAACTAGCGATCCCAAACGTAGAGCCGACCAGGTCCCACCACAAGCGCCCTCCATCGCTGGCGGCCCCGTGCCAACTCTTCTACATCCTCCAAGTTGATGTTGAGCCTCTGGAGATCTTCCCTGATGATATCCAGCCATTTGGTGTAAGGCCTGCCTTGTGGCCTCTTCCAATATGAACTGAACACCCTAACCACTAGGCCACACACTTTCACATCTGTTTTAACAATAGGTTTTTATTTGTTTTTGGTTTTTCTATTCATTCTTTTCTTCTTTCTTTTCACAGAAACATGGATGGGGTAAGAAATAGAATTGGTGATTTAGAAACCAAAATACAGACACAGCCGTGTACTAATGATACACAGTCACAGATGTGTACTAACAATACACACACACTGCCGTGTACAGCCAATACACACACACTGCCGTGTACAGCCAATACACACACACAGCCGTGTACAGCCAATACACACACACAGCCGTGTACAGCCAATACACACACACAGCCGTGTACAGCCAATACACACACACAGCCGTGTACAGCCAATACACACACACTACCGTGTACAGCCAATACACACACACTGCCGTGTACAGCCAATACACACACACTGCCGTGTACAGCCAATACACACACACTGCCATGTACAGCCAATACACACACACTGCCGTGTACAGCCAATACACACACAGAGATGTGTAAATACAAACTCCGTGTAGGAAAATGTCTGCTCCAAGTTGCTGACTTCTTAAACCCTTACCTGTCTCTGGCTAACAGTCACACAACTGATTTTATTACAAAAGACCAATGGAACACTTTTATACCTGTTGTTATACAGACACAACTGTCACATCTATCTGATGAACAGCTTCAATTGTTACCTGTACCTTCAGCTAACGACTGTGTCACACCTCCATCTCAATCAAGAAATACCTGTGTACCTTCAGCTAACGACTGTGTCACACCTCCATCTCAATCAAGAAATACCTGTGTACCTTCAGCTAACGACTGTGTCACACCTCCATCTCAATCAAGAAATACCTGTGTACCTTCAGCTAACGACTGTGTCACACCTCCATCTCAATCAAGAAATACCTGTGTACCTTCAGCTAACGACTGTGTCACACCTCCATCTCAATCAAGAAATACCTGTGTACCTTCAGCTAACGACTGTGTCACACCTCCATCTCAATCAAGAAATACCTGTGTACCTTCAGCTAACGACTGTGTCACACCTCCATCTCAATCAAGAAATACCTGTGTACCTTCAGCTAACGACTGTGTCACACCTCCATCTCAATCAAGAAATACCTGTGTACCTTCAGCTAACGACTGTGTCACACCTCCATCTCAATCAACTTCAGACACAAGTCTTCAGCAAGATCACATGTCCACTGGTTTGTTGTCTCAGTTATTCCTTATCCTCCACCACCACCTCCACTTCATCATCATCATCATCGTCTATCACTATGGATTTATATATTATACATACATACATACATATATACATACATACATATATGTATACCTACATACATATATATATATACATACATATATATATATACATACATACATACATACATATATAGATACATACATACATACATATATAGATACATACATACATACATATATACATACATACATATATATATACATATATATATATATATATATATATATATATATACATACATATATATATATATATATATATACATACATACATACATACATACATTTATATAAATATAAGAATGAGTCAGTGTTGCTGAGCTCTTGTTTCAACAGCTAGTTCCAGTCTGGAACCATCTCTTGAAACAACAAGAACTCAGCCATCGGGGTCCCAATTCTTTATAATATAACCATACTCTACCATCTCAAGTATTGAGTACTCTGTTGAGTAATGGTCTAACTAGTTTCAAACTGAATCTCCCCTACTTTGTATAAATATATATATAATGTTATTAAACACTCTTTGATTGTTATTTCTAAAGTATTCCGGCTCTGTAATATATTTGTTATTTTACATTGAGCTATTCTCATACTTGTAATTGGATAGTATTTGATATTTGATATTACCCACATTTTATATATATATATATATATACACAGAAATATCCACGGTTATGATATACATGTAGGTAAATATATTCCTTATCTGATATTTTGTAACTAATCCTACATAGATTGATAACGAAATATGTGTACAATGTATTATCATCACCTAGAAACGATCGTAAAGCAGTGAAGTATATTTCTAATGACTTGAATTTTTATTTCATTGTTTTAACTTATATATATATATATATATATATATATATATATATATATGAAGTATTTCCGTAGGAAAGGTAAAGGAAAAGAGAGTGCTCTATGTAGGCTACAGAGCTTTTTAGTTATGTAATAAACAACATAAGAATTATTCCATTTGGGAAAAAATCATCATTTGGACGGACTGATGATTTCTCACTCATGAAACAGTTCTAGTCTAATAAATATTTATACTCTGCTTTGTATTGAGTACTTTACTTACTGTGGTTACCCCCGATTGAACCCGGGATAAACTTATATATGTATATTTATATATATATATATATATATATATTACGTTCAGTCATTTCATAAACACTTTCATTTATTATATTTTATTTTATTCAGACACTAAATTGAAGAATTTAAAAGTTTCTGATTTAAAACAGAAGAATTTTAAATGGAAGCCCAATAGTCTTGAAGAATTTATCAAGTCTGCACATGAGAATTCCCTTCCTCAACTTGCTGTATTAACCTCTATCGATGAACTCAAAGAGAAATTTCACCTGGACGATGATAAAACACCTTTCGTTAATGACTTCATGTCAAAGCAGAAGTCACATGAAGTTGGCATTATGGCACTGCTGTGCCATCAACTATGTAAACAGTTTGATATATGTAAAGTAAGTTGACATTTTCTCTGTGGGTGGGGTTAATCCTTTAGCATTTAAACCAGTCGTATCCGGCCAGAATTCTCTCACCTCTTTCTATTCAAACTGGCTGTAACCGGCTGCTCATACTGATGTTAAGTTATTTGTTCTCAAAATAAATAAGCCACGCACTTTCACAAAGGAGTGTCAGGTGCAAAAGAAAGAAGAACATATAATATATGGCAGGCTTCTGAACTGTCTCCCTCTACCAAATTCTACACACAAGGTATTTATTAATCAGTCTGTGGCCCTGGTTGAACCCAGAAACCCATAGTTTAGATGCTAAAGGGTTAAGAAATATCTAATATCTCGCTAGAATTTGATGAAATCATTTATATTTCTTTCTTATCTTACTCATCCTACAGGTCGTTGACTTGGGCAGTGGTAAAGGTTATCTAGGGACACAGCTGGCTTTCAACTACAATTTAAAAGTCTTCGGTATCGATGCTGCTGACCAGAACACATCTGGAGCTAACAAGAGAGCAAATATTTTGAAAAAACAATGGCCTGGACTTATTAAAAAGTTCTCTGCTCTTAAAAATACTTATCAGAATATTCCACCAACTACAAAAGGAGGAAAAGCTCCAACTGCTGACCAAAATATTTATGGGAAAGATCCATCAACTGGGAATGAAGGAAGAGCTCCAATAATGCAAGGTTGTGTTATCAGAGGTGGCAGCAGTAATCTTGAGAAATACGTGACAAATGTCCCTGGCAAGGATGCTAGAGGTTTTTACTGTCCATTTACTACACACGTGAACAGTGATACGGATATTGTACAGTTGATTGCAGGCCGTGATAAATACGAAGTAGACGCTGATACATGCCAATACAGCAACAACAACAGTAAAGATAAGCTGCTTATAGCTGGACTCCATACTTGTGGCAATCTATGTCCAACAACTCTTCGCTTCTTTTCTCAGAATTCGGCAGCTCATCTTCTCTGCAATGTCTCCTGCTGTTACCATCTTTTAACGGAACAATTTGATCCCAAAGGTGAAATCACGCTATTTCAATTTTTATATGTTTGTCTTCTTCTAATAATAATAATAATGTTGTTGATGATGATGATACAATGATAATAATTGTTTCTACTTTTGGCACAAGGCCAGAAATTATCCCAGTGTATTACTGGTACTTTATTTTATCGACCCCGTAAGGATGAAAGGCAAAGTTAACCTCGGCGGGATTTGAACTCAGACCATAAAGGGCCGTAACTCTATGCTGCAAAGCATGGCGTCTGACCCTCTACCGATACTGCCAATCCACCGCAATGATTTCTATATTATTTTCATCAATCCAAGCAGACATGTCCATATATATGTATGTATGTATTAATACATATATATATATATGTATTAATACATATATATATATATGTATTAATACATATATATGTATGTATTAATACATATATATGTATGTATTAATACATATATATGTACGTATGTATATTTATATATATATCACCATCATCTTCGTTTAACATCCATCTTCCACGCTAGCATGGGTATATATCATCATCATCATCTTCGTCATCATTGCTTTTATATTCATTTTTCACATGTGTGTATATATGTATATATATATATATATATATATATATATATATATATATATATATATATATATATATATGTATATATATATATATATATATAAAGTGTACCTGTATACAATAAATTCAGTCTATTTATTTGTTGTTTCTCAGGTGATCCAGGAAGTAACGTCTATGGCTTTCCACTTAGTTCCATTCTAAGAAAGAGGAAATTCTATTTAGGCCAAAATGCAAAAAATCTGGCTTGCCAGTCTGTGAACAGGATTGTAACATCTGGTAAGGTATGTATATATATAAGCATGCTCCGTTGGATGTGCAGTGTCAATGTGCGTGAACGACCCAGCATGAATGTGTTGAGAGAGAAACTGTGACTGAGAGGGATAGAATGTAGTGTACGGGAGAGGAGACTGCGGTGGTATGGACATGTGATGCGCATGGAAGATGACTGATGGGTAAAGAAGTGCCTGGAAATGCCAGTTGAAGGAAGACGTGGTAGAGGTAGACCACGAAAAACATGGGCGGAGGTGGTGAGAACAGACCTCAGATCACTGAAGCTCACAGTGGAGATGATGAAGGACCATGACGAGTGGAGAGATGCTGTGCTGAATAGGTCCCGTCCCACCCTTGCAAGCAGGGAAAGGCGGACGTAAAATGATGATGATGATGATGATATATATATATATATAAGCAAAAGGGATAAGTTTTATAAATATAGTTTCCATTTATTTAATATCATTGTATATATATATATATGAAATACTGTGTGTATGTTTATACAAACATATGTGTAGCTATATCTATATATTCATTTTATTAAGACTAAATAGTGAGTCTTGTTACTCTGGAGTGTGTGTGTATATATATATATATATATAGAGAGAGAGATATGTTTTTATAGATTTTACCATAAGTCTGTTATTCTCCAGTTCATCAGTTCTAATTCTCTCATGTGGGGGGTTTCTTTCTAAAAATTATTTTTCCAGTTATCCGGAGAATCCTTGTTCCAGCGAGCCCTTCTCCAGAAGATCTTTGTTGATATTTTATCTGAACAGGAACAAAACTCTTTGAAGAATTCCATCAAATTAAGGAAATTGTCCAGCAAATCTCCTTCATTTTACGATTACGTGAAGATGGCTTTCCAGAAACTTGGCCATTCCTCGGAAAAGGTTATAATTTTAGTTTTATTTGTATATCATTTGTTATTTTTATCACTCAACCCATGCTAGCGTGGAAATATGGACGTAAAAATATGGATTTTAAAATCATCATCATCGTTTAACGTCTATCTTCCACGCTATCATGGGTTAGACAGAAATTGTCCCAGTTGATGATGCTAATGCTAAAACTAAATTGCTTATTGTGAAAACCGATTGAGCATCCATCATATTAAATGTCTCCCTCTTATTCTTAATTTTCAGATATCTGAAGAAATGGTTCAGGATTATTTGTTAAAATACGAAGATGAAAGAAAAAGACTTGCTGCTTTTTTCCAGGTAAAATCTGCTCTGGCACCTTGTATTGAAGCCCTCATCACATTGGACAGAGTATATTACCTGTTAGAACATGTAAGTTTATATTTCTAGTTTATGTACGGAAGCTAAGAGAGTGATTGTAAAAAGAGAAAAATATGTGAGTGTGTTATTTATAGAAGTGGTCGCCAACCTTTTGGATCTCACGGTCCACTAAATTCATAATTTTAATTCCCATGGACCACTAATATGAAGTTTTTTTAAAAAGATAAATACATTTGTAAAATAATGATCAGAGAACTTCCATTTTATTAAACAATACTGAAGTGTATGTATGTCATATTGTCGATAGATGATATAAATATGTGTAAAATTCTTTCATGGATATTAGTTCTTTACTGAGGAGAAACATTTTTTAGGGGTGTTATGAAATATATTTTAACCAAATATAATTTTAGTTTTATTATTAATAAAACATAAAAATTGCAAATAATGTATACTATACTATACTATACTATACTGTACTATACTGTACTGTACTATACTATACTGTACTACATATAATGTACTATACTGTACTATACTATACTGTACTATAATGTACTATACTATACTGTACTATACTATACTATACTGTACTATACTATACTGTACTATACTATACTGTACTATACTATACTATAATGTACTATACTATACTATACTATACTATACTGTACTATAATGTACTATACTGTACTATACTATACTGTACTATAATGTACTATACTATACTATACTATAATGTACTATACTATAATGTACTATACTATACTATACTGTACTATACTATACTATACTGTACTATATTGTACTATACTATACTATACTGTACTATACTATATTATACTATACTATACTACTATAATGTACTCTAAGCAAGATACAACGATGATGATGATTATTACAATATACTCTTTGATAGTTTTTATTGTTAAATCCAGGTGAACCTTAATTCTTCTTCTGCAGGAATCTCTCCAAGATGTCCGCCTCTTACAACTGTTTCATCCTCTCACCTCCCCTCGTTGTTATGGGATTGTTGCTAGGAAAAAGGTAGGGTCCTCGCATAACTTCCTTCTTTTCACACACACATACACCTACACACAGATATATATATATTAGCACAGACACACATATACGTGCACACACACACACATATATATATATACATATATATATAATATATATATATATATATAATATATATATATATAATATATCGACAGCCGATTGACTTTCGTCAAATCGGACCAAGGAAACAATGTTTCCGTTGCTCTTTCCAGTTGCTAGTACTATCTATCGGTCACAACTCCAGGTAGAAGGAACAACGTGAAATAAAGTTTCTTGCTCAAGGACATAACGCATCGCCTGGTCCAGGAATCGAACTCACAACCTCACGATTGCGAATCCAGTTCTCTAACCAGTCAGCCACACACCTTCACTTATAATATATATATGCTCATATACATTTGCATGCCTACACACACAATAGCATACACCCACACATATATACGCTCATATACATGTGCTGATAATCCAGCCCTGATGGAGGAGTGTGGTGTGGGGTAGGGTGGCTGATAAGTTCAACTCTGTCATATCCCTACCCCCACACCCACCCCCGATTTCATCAATTTTATGGAACATACTAATGTCTTCTCCACTGCAATCTGTAATTTGAGAATTAATTAATGAACAATTATTAATTATTCAGTAAAAATCAAAGAAAGATGGTTGTGTGATGTTTTATGGAGTGTCATTGCTATTTTCAGGTGGATTTGGAAGACTCTTGATCAGCTGCTGTCATAGAAACAGATGTCACAACAGAGGTATAAAAAGATGTCACAACAGAAACACCAACAGATGTATCAACAGACACACTAGCAGATGTCATAACAGCTGCCACAACAGATGTAACAACAGAGACACCAGCAGATGTATCAACAGAGACGCCAACAAGTGCCACAACAGATGTTATAACAGATGTATCAACAGAGACACCAACAGGTGCCATAACAGATGTTACAACAGATGTATCAACAGATATAACAACAGAGACACCAATAGGTGCCACAACAGATCTTACAACAGATGTATCCACAACTGTAATAACCAGTGCTAAACCTCAAGACCTTCCCATAACAACAGAAGCACCAGACACAAGACTATTTGTAAAACTTGATAAACACCTGACAAAATAATTGTTTATAAAATAAATTTATAAACCTAAATAGTCGAGACAATATTTTTTGAAAATTTAAGAATTGTCTGACAATTTAAATTTTTTTTATATATGATATATTATCATCATCATCGTTTTTACGTCTGCTTGTCTACGGTTGCATGGGTTGGACAAGTCCTTCTTAGCACAGTATCTCTCCACATATCGTGCTCCTTCGTCATCTTCTCTGGGAGACTCAGAGATTTAAAGTCAGCTCTCACCATCTCTGCCCAGGTCTTCCTTGGTCTACCTCTACCATGACTTCCTTCCACTGGCATTTCCTGGCACATCTTCACCCATAAGTCATCATCCAAGCACATCACATGTCCGTACCAACACAGTCTTCTCTCCTGCACACCACCTCAGATTCCTCTTAAACCCAGCTTCTCGTCCGAGTTCTGCCTCTCCCTCACACTTACATTGCACATCCAACAGAGCATGGCTGCTTCATTTCACTCTAGTCAACACATGTCCTCTGCAGTCACAGCCCATGTTTCACTACCTTGTAGCACCACATGTCCTCTACAGTCACAGCCCATCTTTCACTACCATGTAGCACCACATGTCCTCTGCAGTCACAGCCCATGTTTCACTACCATATAGCATTGCACTTTGCACACTCACATCATACAACTGTCCTATTGCATATAGGAAGAAACCTTTAGTGGTCAGCAGTGGGGGTAGCTCTCTAAACCTTTTCCATCCTATCTTTATTCTAGCTACTATGCTCTCAGGCCACCCTCCTCCATTGTTAATTATGTTGCCTAGATAACAGAAGCTATCAAGCACTTCTGTGTGTCCTTCCTGTGACTAGAATAGGCATAAATTACTGGTAATCTTCCCCTCAGTTACCTCTAACTAACCTTTTAACTATACAACACTCTACTTTCTCAAGTACCAAGTATTTACCTGGATACGAGTCTAACTGGTAACTCCCAAACTACAAATATATATATATATATATCATAATACAGTATATAGAGAAGAAAACACAAAAGGGTATGTTTTCTATTACAAAATAGAAAAGGGTATTCTAAATTAACTTATATATGTACAAGTATATATAACAGAAGATCTCGTTAGGGGTGAAAGTAGCAATTCTTTGCTTAAACTTTAATCTGTTATTTTAATATATATATATATATACAATTTGCACGAATAGAACATGCTTCCCAAGGTATATAAGGTAAGTGTAAGTAAACGAGCAAGCCAGGTTGACCAGAGAGAAAAACTGGACATTGGAAGATAAATGCGTGTGTGCAGCTATTTGGTTCAAATATAGTCAAGGGGAGATAACCAAAATAAGTCGTATGTCATCAACTGTCGTCTGTTGAGTTGTACTGAACTAGATTAAAACGACTAACAACATACATTAGAAATAATTATATTAATTAGAAAAGCTGGACTATTAATAGTAGATGGTGAGACACTCGATGGTTTTACCATTTAACCTTAGGTTAGAGGTACAAACCTCATACAACACACCACAGTCAGTGACTCTTCTCTTTTCCCCACCAAATCCGAGATTAGCAAAATAAACTAACGAAATAAAATGTTTTATAAAACTACCGCAGATTTATAATTATTTCTACCTATATAAAATTACTTGGTGTTATCCACAGTGATAATAAAAAGTGGCAAAATTTACCCGTTTTATTACGAGTCACGCGTTTATACATTTTTACTAGTACCAGAGGTTGGCATTAGAATTACACATGTACGTAATCCCTTTATAATGTGTGTATATATATATATATATATATATATATATATATACACACATATCTCTCTCTATATATATATATGTATAAACACATATATATGTACATATAAATGTATGTATGTATGTATATATATATATACACACACATATCGCTCTCTCTATATATATGTATATACACATATATATGTATATATAAATATATGTATGTATATATATATACACACACACATATCTCTCTCTCTCTATATATATATGTATATACACAAATATATGTATATATAAATATATGTATATATATATATATATATAGTAATAATAATCAATGTGAAAAC
>OZ024762.1:2026038-2048538 GCA_964016885.1 Eledone cirrhosa
TCCTTTTACCCACTCTACTACCCAAAGTATCGAGTACTCTCTGTGGTGCGTTATGGTCCACCTGGTTCCTTACCACGCCTCCGTCGTTATATATATATGTGTGTGTGTGTATTTCCGTGGAAAAGGTAAAGGAAATAAGAGTGCTCTATATATAATACAGAGCTATTTAATTATATAATAAACAACACAGTATAATTCCATTACCTAAGGTTTCATGAGACAAGACGATCTTAACAGAATCGTCTTGTCTCATGAAACCTGAGGTAATGGAATAATTACATAATTAAATAGCTCTGTACGATACATAGAGCACTCTTCTTTCTTTTACCTTTTCTACGGAAATACATTATATATATATATATATAATGTAGGAAGTAAGTTTTACTGTAGTACAATAAAGCAATGCAAATATCGGATAAGTAGCACTCCACAGTTTATAGGACTGGAGTATAAATAATATAAGATCAAAAGATGGTTAAAAGAGTTCCAAGTATTTTATTATGCGCATATTATTGAAATGCGCATAATAAAATACTTGGAACTCTTTTAACCATCTTTTGATATTATATATATATATATATATATATATATATATATATAGTGTATACTGATTAATGTTCAGAGCCATCCTCAGCATTTTCGTGTAGCACCCATCCACCATCTGATGTTGATGCCCTAGGGACAGACACAAGTCTGTTGGAGACGCAGGACATGGCAGCGATAATGAGGGACAGAGACCGCTGGAGAGAACTCGTCCATGGATCTCAGGAATTTTACCCGCCCTATATATATATAGATAGATAGATCGATATATATATATAGTTTTGAATTAACACTTTTCCCTTGCAGTTGTTTTATATCTTGATAAAAATAACAATTGTTTCTACTTTTGGCACAAGGCCAGCAATTATCTTAGTACATTACTGGTACTTTATTTTATCGACCCCCGTAGAGATGAAAGGCAAAGTTAACTTTGGCTGGATTTGAACTCAGACTGCAAAGGGCCGTAACTCTATGCTGCAAAGCATGCCGCCCTTAAAATAATAATAATAATAATAATAGTAATAATGGTTTCTTTATTGGTCTCAAAGAGCTGACATTAAGAAAACATTAAAGACGGTACATGACGATACAACGTGGGTCTGTTTATTTTGTTTTGTTCGTGTAAAAAGTTTGATAACAGAAATAATAATAATAATAGTCTCTAGATTTAGGCACAGGACCAGTAATTTGAAGGAGCAAAAGGTCAATTAAATCGACCCCAATGTGTGACTGGTACTTTATTTATCGACTCCCGTAAGGATGAAAGGCAAAATTAAACGTAAAGGGATGTAACTCTATGCCGCAAAGCATGTTGTCCGACACTCTACCGATTCTGCCAATCCACCGCCTTATAATAATGGTAATAATAACAACAACAATTTTGGGGGAGGAGGGCAAAGTCGATTAAATCAACCTCAGTGTATTACTGGTACTTTATAAATAATAATTTCTACTATAGGCACAAGGGCAACAATATTTGAGAAAGTCGATCCCAGCGTATTACTGGTACTTTATTTATCGACCTCCGTAAAAGATGAAAACTAACAATAATAATTTCTACTATAGACACAAGGCTAACAATTTTGTGGGGAAGAAAGGGGGGGGGGGTCGATTAAATCGACCCCATTGCATTACTGGTACTTTATTTTATCGACCCTCGTAAGGATGACAGGCAAAGCTAACCTCGGCGGGATTTAATAAATAATTCATTATATAAAATATAACTCAATTTTAAAAAATTAAAAAATAATTCTCTAATAATAATAATTCCAAAATATTAACAAAATTTAAATAAATTTACAACAAAAATACGACAAATGTTTTCCCTTCAACAAATAAAATATTTGAAAATCAATTTGACACAAAATCTTTTCTTATATTCTTTTGGGGTTTTTTTTTTCTATTTTTTCCTGATTTTTTTTTTTTATCTTCCATCTTCGTCTCTTGATAGTTTTTACATCTATAAGGTTTTCATATATATATATATATATATATATATATAATATTATATATATATATATATAATATATTATATATTATATATATATATATATAATATATTATATATTATATATATATATTATATATGTATATATATATTATATATGTATATATATATTATATAATAATATATATGTATATATATATAATAATATATATGTATATATATATGTATATGTATTTATATGTATATACATATATATATATATAATATATGTATTTATATGTATATATATATAATATATGTATATATATAATGTATGTATATATATAATGTATATATATTATATATTATATATATATATAATGTATATATATTATATATTATATATATAGTATATATATATATTATATATGTATATATATAATATATGTATATATATGTATATATTTATATTTATTTTGTCTTTTGTTCAATTTAAAAGATGTACTTTATTCATTTAAAAGAGTTCCTTGGTTAATCAATAAAATATTTTCTTCAACAAACGTGTTTCATTCGATCTGAGAAACAGGAAGATCGAATGAAACAAAGGTAAACGTTTTTCAGTTGAAATTTCCGCCGTCCTCCCTCCACATCTTCTCTTTATAAAACTTAATTTCATACGTTATAGCTTTAAATTATATTTCCTTGTCTTCAGGATACGAAATTCTGCTCCATTGCTCCGTGATAAACCATCTATCTCTACAATCTCTACAGTCATTCCTCTCAATCAGTCTTTCTCAAATGTTTTGGTTTGGTTTGGTTTACATTTTTCGTTTATAAATTTGGAGGAAAAAAAAAAAAGCAACACATTTTTTTATCTAGGAAAAAAAAAAAAAAAAAAAATAATGGAAGGAATTTTTACGAAATACCATCTACACCCGTTTTTAAATATCTACTTGAATACCTTGTGTTGGTTTTGTTCCGTGTGAAGTTAGGGGTTGAGGGTGAACTGACCCTTGAAATGAACGTGATATCGCGATAGCTTCTCCGTTCGGAATGGCTCCGTCTAAATAAAATACAACAGGCAGGTAGGCTACTACTGGTTGGCGGGTTTGTAACTGGTTAGGGTCGGATACTGCTGATAGAAGCTGAGTCTGGACTTGAGCCATTTGTAAAGGGGACAGAGAAGGTATTTGATGCGGGGCCACTTCGGTGTACGCTTGTGCTGGTGCTATTTGGAAAGGCTGTTCCAATGCGCTAGCTTCAATCGGTTGGGTTTCGTTGCGAACTTGGGGCAGGCTGTTTGGTATATCCATGGCGTTTGTCTGAGACATTTTACTGTGACATTTATTCAGAACCGGATACACAATAGAGACATGGTTGTGTCGCTGGACTGAGCTATCTTCTGCTGGGAGCGTCTCGTTCTCGATTGAACTTTGAGGAAGGAATTCTCCGACAGAATCCACCATTTTCTCTCCCATCATTTCGATACCGTCTTGGCTTGATTGATTTTCTATTGATTCGTTTTTCAACAGGTTTTTTGGCGGATCTAAAACTGATCGATGGACTGGGTCTTCCTTCACGGCCCCTACAACTGTCTGTACAGAAATATTCCCGTTATTGCAGTTGATCGCTTTCTCTTGATCCTCAGCAAACATTTCCATTGGGGCCTGAACGGCAGGTTGTTCAGGGACGGTCTCACTAGTATGAGTGAGAGCCATCTGGGGTTCGAACATCATTTGCTGTACAGGACTAACCTCTTGTAAATGTATCGGGTGGATTATATAAGGTACCATTACTCCCTGTACCGGATTCTGAGTATCAGATGCTGCTGGTTCGGTTACCTTTGGAAGTAAATTTACCTGAGAGTCCCTGAACGAGTCGGTTTCTTGTGAATCATCGTCCATTCGGTTAGTCAGTATTTCCTTTGAAATATCTTCCCCAGTATTAGGATTAACTATTTGAATGAGAGATTGCTGTCTTCTCTGTTCCACCTTGTAACTCTGTATCGCTGGTACCGACATAGATTTCTGCGGGGGAAGAGAGTCGCCACATGAATGAATGTAGCTCATGGCGTTCGGATTAGAGAGGGTATGCGGGTAGAATGTCGGACTGTTGATAGTTGGGGTGGCCATATGGTAATGCTGAACCTGTGGCGGTGGTGGTGGGGGCAAGGGCGATTGGTTTGGCAGTAAAGTGGCCGGTTGAATCCATTGACCTGGGGCTGAATAAGTTATCACTTGATTGGGATTCAACAGTATTTGGTCTCCGGCAGATGGCGCTGTGTGGCTTGTCGGTGGTGACATGGAGTTTGAAAACTCCATTACTGGTGACAGCATTCCGTCATTTGACGCCGGAGACGAAGAATATATTGGCATAGTCTGGATGTTATGGGCAGAGTTTGGGAAATATTCGTTCATTTGAATTTTCATACTATCTCTTCGTTTCTGATACTGATTCACATTCTGGTGAGCACCGCAAATATTTGCTGAAACTTCCCCATTTTTTTTAGTCTCTTTATTAAAGAAATATTGGTTAGAATTTCGTTTTGATGACCGTTTATTGCGAGAATTTCTTTTGTGACTTTCAAAGTCAGTTCCAGGATGAGGTGCACTGTTATTCATTTTGTAGTCCTTTATATATATATATTGTTTTTATAGATATGGTGTATATATATATATATGTGTGTGTGTATATATATATATGTGTGTGTGTGTTTATATATATATATATGTGTGTGTGTGTGTATATATATGTATGTGTGTGTGTTTTGTTATTCGAAGTTTTAGTTTCTTTTTTTTTTTAGTTTAAAATAAATGTTTACGTTAATATAACTGATGTCCGTTTATATATATATATATATATATATATATATAACTTTTATATATATATATATTTTATATATATATTATATATATTATATATATAATATATATATAATATATATTATATATATATATATATATATATAACTTTTATATATATATATATTTTATATATATATTATATATATATATATATAATATATATATATATATATATATATATATTATATATATATATATAATATATATATATATATAATATATATTATATATATTATATATATATATATATAATATATATTATATATATTATATATATAATATATATATAATATATATATATATATATATATATTATATATATATATATATATATATTATATATATATATATATATATATTATATATATATATATATATATATTATATATATATATATATTATATATATATATATATATATTATATATATATATATATATATTATATATATATATATATATATTATATATATATATATATATATTATATATATATATATATATATATATATTATATATATATATATATATATATATTATATATATATATATATATATATATTATATATATATATATATATATATATTATATATATATATATATATATTATATATATATATATATATATTATATATATATATATATATATATATATTATATATATATGTATGTATGTATATATAAGTTTGTTACTCAACTTTGTGGCTTTGATAATCCGCAATTTTATCCAACATTTGGTTCATTTTTCCTCTAATTTTTATCATCATCGTCATTTTTATAATTGTTATTATGGAGGGTTGTCTTGTTTTGGGGGTTTTTTGCAGTTTTCTGTTTACCATTTAATGTGTTTTTTTTTTTTGCAGTTTTTTTGTTTTTGGGGGGAGTTTTTTTAATTTTTTTGCCTTCGATATAGTATATTCCTTGCTTGTTGGTCAGTTAATAAATTCAAATCTATCAGTTTTGTTAGTCTAGCAAACAGCCTCACGTTGGAACGCCATCGTCCATGTACGCCGGATTTAAAATACAGAATCCAAAAGAGAGAGGCGTCTGGAGAACGGTTTTACCATTGTTTCGTTTTCATTCATCATCATCATCATCATACGTCCACTTTTCCTTGCTTGCAACGGTGGGACGGGTCCTATTCAGCACAGCATCTCTCCATTTGTCACGGTCCTTCGTCATCTCCTCCGTGAGCTTCAGCGATCCGAGGTCAGCTCTCACCACCTCCGCCCATGTTTTTCGTGGTCTGCCTCTACTGGGATTTCTTGGCCCTTCTTTACCCAGCGGTCATCCTCCATGGGCATCACATTTCTATACCATCGCAGTCTTCTCTCCCACACACCACAACTTATCCCTCTTATACCCAGTTTCTCTCTCAACTCATCTATGCTGGGTCGTTCACGCACATTGACATTGCACATCCAACGGAGCATACTCGCCTCATTTCTCTCCAGCCGTCGCATCCTCCACAGTTGCTGCCCATGTCTCACTACCATGCAGCATCGCGCATCTCACACAGGCATCATGTAACCGTCCTTTCGTACGCAGTTGAGAGAAAAACTTTTAAGGATGTAGAACCCCTCAAATCTGGGACGCCACATGTTGTGACACGTTCTCCGCCTTCAACTTAGTCGCTTCGGTCTTAAAAACCCCGGTATTGCGGTCCCCCGTACTTCAGAAGAAATGGAGACAAACGAATACCGGGGATTGTCCGGCCACCGTTGAGACCTCAGGCATCCTCGGAGCGTCAGCAGCCCGACTGAGGAAGGAGGCCCGTGAGGTGGGGTCACTGTTTGCAGCGGGTGTCGTTGGCCATTGTCCGCAGAGTACAATCCCACCAACACTGCCCAGAGTTCATCCCCCTCTCCCCTAGGCCCAGAGCACATCACTCTTCTTTTCTTCTGTGACCCTAGATTCCTTGTTTTTGTTCTCGTTTATGGCTTTTATAGTCCTTTCCTCTTTTTCCCCACATACAGCCAGATCTGCCCTTCTTCACCCCTTCCCCATTTGTAAAGTTATTTATACAATTGTCAATAAAGTTTATATTCCTATAAATAGCAATAAAGAAACGAAGAAAACCAAAGATAAGAGAAGAAAAAAAAGGAAAAGAAATTAAGCAACGAAAGAAAGGGGGAAGTGTGGTGGGGGGCAGACTATATTCCAGTCAGCGATGGGATTGTACTAGTCCCTATGGACAAAATGGAGAAAGCCATCCAACCTCACGGGGCCCTTCCTTCAAGCGGGAGATCAGAGAGTCACTCCAGGTAGAGTCGCTACTTCTCCAAATTTGGAGATCACAGCTCCGATACTATGGCCATGTGGTTAGAATGTCTCAGGAAAGAATCGCTGGACAAATTTTACGGGCAAACCCAACCGACAGGAGACCCAGAGCAAGATGGTTGAATAACATCCATGAACTTGGCTGGTTTCACTTGGAGATTAAACCAGATCAGTTGGAGCCGGTTGCTTCTGACAGGACCCACTGGAAGGAGTGTTTGAGGACTATGTCTGCCCTCACGGCCCTCTCAGGAATAAGTGGGTGAAGAGAAGAGAAGAAGACTTTAAAATTAACATTTTTTTATATTAGGGACCCACAACCATCAGCAATCCTACGCCATTCGTTATTCCTGATATGAGCCTACACAGGCTTACGAAAACCTTCACTTTGAAACGCTAGGTTAGATTTCAGCACCTGTTGAGAAGGGTGGGGCCAAGACTAGCACTCCTACCTCCATTAATACAAGTTGCTACCGAGACAAGCAGGTACCTTTACAGGGACTAACAAGCAGCAAGCTATACTATTCGTTACCCCCATTGATACGAGTCTGGACAATGTGTGAGAACGCTCTCTGGCGGGCAGAACCCCAAGTGCAGGCCATCTGATAGTCACAGCGGACATACTTCTAGTTTACATCTTAATAAACCTAATGTGCCTTTGCAAATAGAGTGAAGTAATTTGAAGTCCAGGCTCAACTGACAGAACCTGAAATCGACCTCTATGCAGGGTTACGGAACCCTTCCCTTTCGAAATACTAGGTTAGTTTTCAGCCTGCGTTGAGAGGAGAGGTAGGGTGGAGCGTAATTAATCCAAATTGTTACAGAAAAGAGTAGCTACCGAGCTTGGAAGTAGACCCGTGACCAGTGCTGGATTTAGGACAAATGAGGCTGTGTTGGTTAAGTTATGAGGCCCCTTACTCGTAAAAATTCTTGTTTACAGGAAGATGTTTTTCCCCACCCCTGGCCAACGGGGCCCTGTGTCTAAGCACAATGGTAAATCCGGAAATGTCCATGACAAGGTTTGCAGTTTGAAGAGAAAGGGACGAGTCGATGGAATTGACCCCAGTGCGTTACTGGTAGTTTATTTTATTGATCCCAGGAAAGACGAAAGGCAAAGTTAACCTGGGTGGGATCTGAACATGTATGTATGGTCCCCTAACTCCTGATAGACTGGTATGGGCGCCGTGTTGACATAAGGCGTTTCTGGCGGAGTCCATCTCTCTCCAGGCCTGAGTACAGCAGATTTCTTCCAGAGAGATATAGAGGAAGAATCGACCCCAGTACTAGACTGGTACTTTTTTAATCTTATGAAAGCAGAACCGGAACAAACACTGCTAAGCAATTGTCCGACGCTCTAACGATTTCCCAATTTGCCACCCCATTCTTACCCACCAAGATTCAAAGATAACGCAAGTACAAGGACGGCAATGCGTTAGGATAAGGTGTAGACGTGTTTAAAAAAAAAAAAAAAATTACATAAAGGGGAACTAACTCTTTGTTGACATACATTGTTTATCTCCCCTTTCCTATATCTATCTGACAATTCTTAGGAATTATGTCCGTTGCTGATTTTAACAAGTTAGCTTTACAGACAGGCTAAACGACCATTGTACCTCTGTCTTTAAATTGTCCCCAAAAGGTTTGAACCAGCCCAGGCTGTAGTGTTTCCCAAAGTGGGTTCCGTTATAACGAAATTCATTTTCAATCCGAGGTAATAACAAACGCTCGATCACGTTATAACGGAATTTGACTGTATTTATAATATGCCCATATAACAGTTCTAGACTTTAGGGTTCCCTCTAAAGTCTATGAGTCCAAATAAAAAGGGTTCCACTTTTGAAAATGTTTGGGATACCCTGCCCTAAAGGGAGTATCGATCTTGAAATTGCTGTACGGGTCTGAGGATTGGACACTGACCAAGAAACTCACTCAGATGGTGGATGGGTGCTACACGAGAATGCTGAGGATGGCTACTGAGGTTAGCTGGACATGTTCACCAACATCCAGAGTTGACACTGCACTCAGTGCTCATGTGGGAAGCCCCTGCATGGACACACTGGAAGAGGAAGACCGAAGTTAACATATGTTGATGCCCTAAGGACAGACACTGGTCTGTTGAAGATGCAGGACATGGCAGCGATAATCAGGGCCAGAGACTGCTGGAGAGAACTCGTCCATGGAACTCGGGAACTTTACCTGCCCTAGATAGATATATACACACACAAACACATATCTTCATCACTGTTTAACGTTTATTTTTCCACGCTTACATGGGTTAGACGGGTTGTCCATGTCATGAGACAAGTCTGGTCAGTTAGCCGTGTCGTACCCTGCTAAAACAATTGTATTTTGGCTAGAATTTTTACAGCTGGATGCCCATCCTAACACCAACCACGTTTATATAGAGAGAGACGTTTCTGTTAGAATCGTCTGACTTCGCGAAACCTTGGGTAATGGAATAATTATAGAGCACTCTTTTGTCTTTTACCTTTTCTATGGAAATACTTAACACACACACACACATATATATATATATATATATACATACACACACATACATTATACATATAACTCATGCTAGTGTGGAAGATAGACGTTAAACGATGATGATGACACACACATACACATAACTAAATCTCCCTGGTTCCAACATCACATCTCACCTAGGTATACTCAACCATAACTGACCATGATCTCTCCACAACAGTAAACACACAAAACTGTCCAATAAACACCAACAATCACCAAACGTTGCCATTATTTTTAATGTTTGTATCAAGCAAACCACAATATACAAAGGAGTCACAATTTCTACAAAAAAGTTTTCTATTAATAAAAAATATAGTCAAGATAAGTTTTAGAAATAAATATCTGCTCACTAATTTTTTTGGTTGATATTGTTGTAGTTGTTGTTTTGTAGTAGTCGTAATAAGACTGGTAGTTGTTTTTTTTTTCTTTTATTTAATGTTGTAGTAGTGGTGGTAGTATGACTGTTGTTGGTTGGTATTGTAGTGTGACTTGTAGGGATATTACAGTTGATGTTGTAGTTGTAGGTATATATGTTTATGGTTGATGTAGTAGTAGTATGACTGTTCTTGGTTCATGTTGTAGTGTGACTTGTAGATATAATGTAGTTGTTTATGGTAATAGTAGTAGTAGTAGTAGTAGTATGGCTATTGTTGGTTGATATTGTAGTGTGACCTGTAGGGATATTACAGTTGATGTTGTAGTAGTAGGATGACCGTTGTTGGTTGTAGTTGTAGGTTTATAACAGTTGTTTATGGTTGATGTTGTAGTAGTAGTAGTGGTGGTTGTAGTATGACTTGTTGGTTGATGTTGTAGTTGTAGTTGTTCTGCTTGATATTGTTATTATTACTACTTTTTTTTAAATATTTTTTATTGTTGTTGCTGCAGCTGTTGTTGTACGGTCAATATTGTTGTATGACTGCGTAACCATGTGTGTGTGTGTGTAATTGACTGTGTTACATACTTATTATTCACACAAGTACAACCCATGCTAGCATGGAAAGCAAATGTAAAATGAATATATATATATATATATAGATACGAGGTGGTATCTAAAAGTTCCCGGACTAGCTTCGTAACGTGCCACCAGGTGGCAACACAGTGGTAATTAACTGTAACTGTCATAAGTCAGTGTACCTAGTGACATCGTTGTGTTTACATCGTAAGTTTAGTTAAATTGGTGTTTTTCTGATCATGTCCTTGTGCAAGTCTGCGATTACATTATGAACATCAAGTTGGAACAAAGAGCCAACGTGAAATTTTGGGTTAAACTTGGAAAATCAGCCCCAGAGACAAAGCAGTAGCCAACACAATGGAAGAGGCCATCATCTCCATGGCCAAAGAAGGCAAGACAGAGCCACAGTTCAATTAAGAGCATGCTCATAGTCTTTTCCGACATCCGTGGCATTATTCATTGAGAATTCATCCCCCCAGGGCCAGACCATCAAAAAAGAGGTTTACTCCGAACATCTGAGGCGTTTGAGAAAGAACATTCGGTGAAAGCGACGAAATCTGTGGTACACGAAGAACTGGATTCTCCACGACGACAATACAGCCTGTCACCAAGCACAGCATGCCATCATTTCCACATCTGCCATACTCGCCAGATTTAGCTCCTGCGGTGGTCTTCTTTTTCCCAAAGATGAAAACCAGGCTCAACGGTCACCGTTTTAAAACAATTGCCAAGATCCAGCGCAAATCGCAGAAGGTTCTCAATAAGTTTACAAAAGATGACTTCAGGGTTTCATTCCAGGAGTGGCAGAAACTTTGGAATCAGCGTGTTGCTGCACAAAGGGACTATTTCGAAGGAGACAGTGTTTAAACTTATCTAAATAAAGTCCTTTTTTTTTTTTTTTGAATAGCTAGCCTGGAAACTTTTTGACTTACCCTCGTATCACACACAAGCATTAGACTCATATATTTTATATATCTTTAATTACAACTGTTTCATGCTCCCAGATACAGATCATACCATATATATATAAATATATATATATAGGAAAAGCGTCAAGACCCCGACGGCTGAGCTCTGGTTGTTTTGATCTATCTGTTGAAACGTCTGGAGCTCAGCCGCTGGGGTCCTGACTCTTTTCCTATTACACACTCTACAACACTAAGTATTGAGTACTGTGGTGCATTATGGTCTACCTGGTTTCTTACCACATCTTCTTTGCTATATATATATATATATATATATATATATATATATAGTGCATGTATATAGACACTCACATACAGGTAGTAATACTGCTTGCAACAAGGATGTATAAATGAAACCAAGGTATATATATGTGTATATATATATATTATATATATATATATATATATATATATATATATATATAGTATAGATAAAACCAGTGTATGAGTTTCCTTGAGTAAAAGTTATTTGTGGGTAGTCAAATGTATTATGTATGTGATAAATATATCTATCATACAAAGTATGTGTGCATGTATGTCTGTCTGTGTGTGTATGTGTAGATATATACACGTATGTATGTGTTAATATATGTGTAGTTATTCCAGTTATTATGCATGTATGTATATTCAGTTCCATGTATATATACACATAGATATGAGTATATACATATATAAATACATACATATACATAAATATATATATATATTTATATAAAATATTATATATATATATATAAAATATTATATATATATATATATATATATATATATATAAAATATTATATATATATATATATATATAAAATATTATATATATATATGTATATATTTTTACTAATCACTAACAACCAACGAAGGTATATAACACACCTTTATAATTTGGTTGTTGTATTTTCTCAGCTAACATTTAGGGAAAAAAAAAAAAAAATTTGGTCACTTTGGTTTAAGGTAACTTCAGTGGCGTGTATTGTCCACACGTACCCCGTGTGTGTGTCCGTGTCCATGGGTGTGTCCGTGACCATGACTGTGTCCATGGCTGTGACTATGTCCGTGGCTGTGACTATGTAAATGGTTCCTCACGATCTGTGAGGGGCCTTTGTTGAAGTTCTTGACATTGACGCCAGCCTCGGCCGCCATACTGATCCCCACCCCTATCTCAGACGCCACCGACAGGGCGTCGCGAGTGTTCTCGCTCTGCTGCTGATCCATTATCCGGTTCCTGGGGGGAGCAGCGCTGCACCCCCCACCGACAGCCGCGCAGCAACTGTCGCTGGCGCCGGCCCCGCAGCAAACACTGCCGGGGCAAATACTTCCACAGCTGCCGTTTGAACACGTTGTTGTGTACATGGTCGGTTTACTCTCTGGAGGTGCAGTCATCTGGTTGGTAGGCATAGCAACGGGTTCTGGTTCACCGGCGTTAATATGTTTCCTTTTATGCTTCACTAGTGTTCCACACAGAGCAAACGCTGAGCCACAGTAATTACACACAAATGGTTTCTCACCTGTGTGAGTTCTCTGGTGTATTCTGAGATGTGATGAGTAGCTAAAGGTTTTGTTGCAGAACTGGCAAGTGAAGGGCTTCTCCCCTGTGTGGACTCTTCTGTGCATGGCTAAATGCGAAGAATAGGAAAATGTCTTTTCACAATACTCGCAGGGAAATGGTTTTTCGCCGGTGTGTGTCCGTTTATGCATCTTTAAATGAGAAGAATAACTAAAAGTCTTTGTGCAGAATTCACACGAGAATGGTTTCTCTCCGGTGTGCAGGCGTTCATGCATCTTCAAATGCGATGAATACGCGAAGGCCTTTCTACAGAAGTCGCAGGAGAAGGGTTTCTCGCCCGTGTGAATGCGTTTGTGCATGGCAAGGTGGGAGCTGTAGAGGAAGGACTTTCCGCAGTAGTTGCAGTTGAGGGATTTGCCCTTGTTGTTCACCATACGCATGGTCGTCGAAGGTTCCGGTACGGAAGGGCTCATGCCGCCGTAATTGGTTATGGTGCCGTCTTGCGGAGGTGGCGGCGGCGGGGGAGGCGGTGGGGGCGGGGGTGAGGAAGAGGAAGACTGGTGGCAATCTACATCAACACTCCACATTGTTGCAGTGTGATGGTGGTATTATTAATAGTAGTAGTAGTAGTAGTGGTCGAAGGAACAGCAATGACAGACGCTGTCGGAAATAGACTACAGTGGAACCAAGATTCCGGTTAACACTGATGGGGGAGAGGAGAAGAGGGTGGTGCAGTCTTGTCTTAAGTTTTACAAACAAAAGTGAGTATCATGTGTTGTTGATGCTGATGATGTATGTGTATTGTTATTTAAAGTAGAACCTTCTAGAGAAATATCCACTGTAATGGCAGCCCCAGTTGGAAGAATTTCTGTATAAATTTCAGTTTGGTTTTTGGTTTAGTTTAAGAGATAAGATTCCTTCGGTGGGCAGATTAGGGATCGTGGAACCAAACGAAAGTCTCAGTTCCTAAAATCCATCTCCAGGTCTTCCGGGGGATCCTTCACAGATCAGAAATGGAATCCTACAATGAAATACAATGAAATACATGAGTTTTTTTAAAAGAATCGTTAAAACAAAGAAGGAAAATCTTTAAAACCATATCTATCTCATGTGGCCTACATGATGAGCCATATCCCATGTGGCTCACATGGTTAGATATATCTCGTGTTGCCTACATGAGCTACACATTTCATGCGGTCCACACGATGAGCTACATATCTCATGTGGCTTTGCCTTATGACAAGCTATATCATGTGGTCCAAATGATGGACTATATCACATGTGGTCTGCCTTATCATAAGTTATATCTCATGTGGCCCACTGCTTGGTTTAGAATACTGAATACTCTTCCTTTCAGCGCCATATTTCCTATGAAAGACATTGCCTGTGGGTTTTTTTTTTTTTGATTTCAAATAAATTTTACAGCCAAAATATTCACAATGGGCACTGCCATCTGTAGAAGATAGGAGAAGATAGCCCAAAACTGCAACATAACAGACAGGTTCTTTAGTGTGCTGGTCGCCATTGAGACCTCCAGTGTCCTTGGTCTCTGAATTGACTCTTTCCTCCTCAAAATTGGGAGGTGTAAGGACTACATCCCGCCTGAAGAAATAGCCTCCTCATGAGGTGTAATGACTAATGCAATGGGTATCACTGGCTGGTCTTTACAGCAATGCCTTTGCCATTTTGTCCACAAGGTCACAGCTGAGATTACACCCTCTAGACTGAGGGTAAGGGTGGGGTCTGCCATGCCCTAACCCCATCCACTTAACTTTCATTATAGAACTTTACTGAAATTTTTGCTTTATTAATAAAAAAAAAACATAGAAAAAATTCAACAGATTTCACTTAATTTTTTTTTACATACAGTTTTAGAATAATCTTTAACCCTTTAGTGTTCAAGCCGGCCAAAACCGACCAGAATTCTCTACCTTTCTGTTGAAACTGGCCACTCATACTGATGTTAAGGTATTGTTCTCAAAATAAATACCTTAAAAATCTCATAGATTCGATATTATGTGAGATAATTATGCGAGGTAAAGCATTTACCATGAAAATATAATAGTATATATAGAGTAATGTGAATGCTAAAGGGTTAATGAGGATGATTATATAATTATTGATAAATATATATATACGTGCGTGTCTGTGTATATATAATTATTTTGCAAGGTTTTTGATATAAAATCGTGTGTTGAAACAAATATTGTTATATTTGGGGAGGGTCATATTGTTATAATATTGCCAGAAATAATAACAGAACACACTCACTGTTGGAATAGCATAAATAGGACTAAACATAAGATAGGGAAAGCTACTAGCCACTTCATGGTATGGCAACCAGAGATACCAGAGTGTCATGTTCATGGATGCAACCCCTGGAGGTGAATTAGCTAACCAATGTAGAAAGGCCTTACAAAAGACGCATTTAAAGATTAAAGTGGTAGAAAAGTCAGGAACTACCATAAAATCCCTGATCAGTAAAACATACGCCTTTAAGAAAACCCACTGTATGAATAAGAAATGTGTTATATGTAGAATAAATCCACAAATAAATTGTAAAACTAGAAATGTAGTCTATAGCATAAGACGTACATAGGGTACTTGCAGAAACATTACAAAGACATACATAGGTGAGGCAGCTCGAAGCGTAGGAGAAAGAATAGACCAACACTAGGGGGAACTAAAAGGACAAAAAGATGGTTCGGTACTATATGAACACGCCAAAGACATGACGGTAATATAGACAACATAGAAATTAAAATAATATCTAAACATAGAAATGACTCAACAGGTAGACAAATCAGAGAAGCAACTGAAATAGAACCAAAATAACCAAAGTTGAACAGAAAAAAATGAATGGAATAACAACAACAACCATACACAAACACACAATAGTGACCTAAGATAAATATAAATAAATATATACAGGTGCAATAACAACCACACCTAAACACACACTAGTGAACAAAGAATAAAAACATGCGCAAACTGAGACAAATAAATAAATAAAAATAAAAATGGAATTGACATTACAACAGGAGGAAACATAATAGTACCACTGATGGTGTCACAGTTGTGTGATAAAAGAACTTTGATAAGACTATATAAATATATTTATATCTATATTTTTAACCGTTGGTCAATCAATGATAAACATTGATTGACAGCTAAATTAACTATAGGGATATAAAATATACAGAAGCGAAAACCAATCCAAACCAAACAGTGAGTGTTTTATTTTTGGCAATTGGATAGGCAGTATCGGTAGAGGGTCAGACACCATGCTTTGCAGCATAGAGTTACGGCCCTTTACGTTCTGAGATCAAATTCCGCCGAGGTTAACTGTGCCTTTCATCCTGACGGGGTCGATAACATAAAGTACCAGTCACGCACTGGGGTCGATTTAATCGACTTTCCCCTCCCCCAAAATTGCTGGCCTTGTGCCTCTATAAGAAACCAATATTATAACAATATGACCCTCCTCTTAATTTTTTCGTCCGTGGAATTTCCAGGGGTCCCGCTAGTTGTAAATAAAATCGAAGTTTTTCAGATTTAAGTGTACGCAATGAACTTATTAAAAGACTTCTCAAAGAATTAATAAAACGTTACCAAGGACGCCAAAGACCAAAGGTTGACAATATTTCAAAAATTAAAATATACCAAAGTAGAGCTTCTTTAGAATTTTTTAAAGTATCAATAAAATATCTAATCATACGTTTTATTATTATTATTTATTTTCCTGGAGTTAACTTTGCCTTTCATCCTTACGGGGTCGATAAAATAAAGTACCAGTAATACACTGGATTAATTGCTGGCCTTGTACCAAAAGTAGAAACAATTATTTATTTTCCTATAACATTAAATCGATTTATGAAATATAATGGTATGCGTGCGTGTTTGTGTATCGACCGCCGATAGAAAAGATCCCTCGTCAAATCGGACCGAGGAAGCAATGTTTCCGTTGGTCTTTCCAATTGCTAGTACTATCTGTCGGTCGCAACTCCAGGTAGAAGGAGCAACGTGAAATAAAGTGTCTTGCTCAAGGACATAACGCATCACTCGGTCGGGGAATCGAACTCACAACCTCACAATTGAGAATTCAATTCTCTAACCACTCAGCCACGCGCCTTCACTTCGTCTGTGTTCGGCAATCTCTGTGATGTACGGGGTGTCAATGTTTACATCATCCAGTTAGACCTAAAAACGAAGGAAGGAGAATCGCCTATATATATATATATATATATATAGGTTTCGAGACCCCGACGGCTGAGCTTCTGCCTTTTCAACAGCTAGTTTATATATATATATATTAATATTAATTTAAAACATGGCGAAGCATTCAAAATATATTGATAAGTGATACGTTATCACAAAATATATCGATATTTCATCAGATCTTTGAAAAAAATATTGATTTCGTTAATGTATAGTCTGTTCGGCCCTTAAGAAGTTAAGGGCCGAAACACTGGCATGGGGTTGGAGGGGGCTCTGAAGACCTTCTTGCTGTCCAGCTCTCCTGAGAGTTTTTTTTTTTTTTTTTTTTTTTTTTTTACCGTCAATAAAATCAAAGTTAACCCTTCATGAAATAATCGACCCCATTCCGGCCGTGACCTTCCTGAATGGAATTTTAACGACCCCTACGGTTACATTACTCAATGTCCTTCCTCCTCCACCCTTTTTTAAAAGACGATGGCGGAGTGATCGGATCGATATTTAGCTGCTATTTCTAGCGACCACTTAGACGTTCCTATTAATTACAACTGTTTTATAATCATGTACGATATAATAAATGGTTTTGTTCTGTCTTGTGTAATTAATTATTATATAACAAACACAATACCGCCGAGGTTATTCAATTAAATTTACCCCAGTTCATTACTGGTACTTTATTTTATCGACCCTGTATGGATGAAAGACAAAGCTAACCTCGACGGGATTTGAACTCAGAGCGTAAAGGGACGTAACTCAATGCCGCTACACGTTATCCGGCACTCTACCGATTCTACTCTCTTAGGAGGAGTGACAATATCAAGTCGGTAGGGATGGCCACAGGATTGTCTCGGGAAGTTACAACAAAGAAAATAATAAAGTATTATAGAAATGTTTGTTGTTGTTGGTGTGTGTGTGTGATGGTGGGTGGATGCTGGTGCTCCAGCATGGCCTATTATTGCCGATGGCTAAACTAAACCAAAGACCAAAGTAAAGAAGTTTAAAAGAATGTTTTCCAGGTAACCAGGAAAAATGTCAACATACATGTTTAGCTTAGAATGTCACATATATACACACACACAGAGAACATGTTACATATACACCCTAACAGCATGTCACACCAAACACGCTAGGAGGTAATTAAACGGTCGATCAACCTGCTAGAAACAACAGCCAGATCCCCTTCTTATAACACTACGCCCAATAACAACAAAAGGTTGGTAAAGACTCATTAGGATAATTAATTGCTAGATAACAGCGTGACTTTCACTCCTCCCTGCCTCTCCAATTAACTGGATGGTCACGGTTGGAAGTTAAGTGATCATATACATCTGTCTGCTCTACAAGACTCGAGTTGGAACTAAAACAGCGAGAATTAACAATGGATATTTTTGTTTGGCTGTGTGTGTATATATATACACACTCACACGCACACACACGGTGTCCCTAAAAAATGTATACACACTTTGATTAGAATGCTGTTGAAGTGTGTATACATTTTTGGGGGACATCCTGTGTATATATATTACGATTCTTAATAGATATTGGCACAATGAAAGACTGACAGACATCGTAATAACAAGGCCGGGAGTGCCGCCGTAAACCCATAGACAAGACATACAGACAGACTGAAATACACGGCTTATATGTATGTGTGTGTAATATATATATATATATATATATATTATTTCCTTCGAATGAAACAGTTCTAGTCCTGTAGAAGCCATTTCTATATTAAATATTGTATACACTCTACTAATGTATTGAGTACCTTACTGTGGTTACCCCCGATTGAAACCGGGATACACACACACACACAATATATATATATATACATATATATAAAAGTGTTGTTTTGTTTCTTAATTGCATAGATGCTTCGCGTAGTCTGTCATAGCTTAAGCTTATTAGCTCTACACGGACTTTTAAATTGAATAAATACGCACATATGCACACACACACACATATATATATATATATATATATATATACACAACATAGAGACTGGCGGAGTGTGACAGTGATATGGAAACAATGTGTTTAGGTGGGGACGTGACAAAAAAAAGCACTACCTTTATAAGAAAGAGTAATTATGAGTTTTATAAGGCGGAGGGGGGGGGGGAGTGTGACAAGACTTGGGAACAAAAGAATATTGAAGGGGAATTATATTTTAACTCCGATGGAGGGGAAGGAAAAAACCCCAACTACAACAACAACATTGAACAAGCATCATTATGAACATTGGATAATCACAATTCATCATCATCATCGTCTAACATCCATTATATATACAATTATATATGGTATATAAATATATATACACAATTATATATATATATAATTATATAATTATATTTATATAATTATATATATATAATTATATTTATATATATATATACACAATTATATTTATATATATATATACACAATTATATTTATATATATATATACACAATTATATTTATATATATAAATATACACACAATTATATATATACATACATAGATTTATATGTATATAAATATATATATACATACACAATTATATATATATACATACACACACACACAATGATTATGGTAATATAGAAGTGACTAAATAATTTTTGAGTTCGTAATAGACCAAGGAATATACATACACACATTATACATATATATATATACATATATATATATATATATATATACATATATATAGTTACTGGTGTATTTGTGGAAATATTTTGATTTTGTTTGCATTAATCGTCGGTCCTTGTGGCTAATAAAGACATAATTATTAGGGAGTGCTTTTTAAGAAATCGTAAAAAAAAAAAAAATACACAAAGAAAAATAGGGAGATGTGATATTTAAGGAAGTCAGTTATTTTTTGGAGGTGGAGGTGAAATTTTTTTAGTGGGGCATTTTTTTCAAAGGGTCTTTTTTTTTTTTTTTTTTTTTTCAGATTGTAATTTGTCGATGTTGTAAAATAAAGGGTTAGAAGCTGCCCGATGTACTGATAATCTAGTTTGAGGAACTAAGTTAAACCTAAAGGGGGAAAAAAAAAAGAGAGAAAAAGCAAAGCGAACAAATATTAAGAGTTAGAAGAAGCAGAGAAAATATAGATATATATGTAATGTGCGTGCGTGTGTATATTGTAGGTGAACCACGATGGCAACTACTACTATAGCCACCATAAGAGAGATGACGATGATGACGATAACAAACGATGTAAATACCATAGTAGTAGTAATAATGATTGAGATCGTGGAATAACATACACGCCATTCACTCACTCATATAAATAGATGTCTCCTTCTTCGTCTTTCTTCTCCTCTCCTGGCGAAACGATCGTGCGACACCAGACAGAAATATATATATATATATATATATATATATATATGAGTGTGCAACTGGGTTTGTGTATACACAGATCTATATATCTCTATGCATATATATATGTAAGTATGAATATATATATATATATATTAGAGAGAGACAGAGTAAAAGTGAGAGAGAGAGAGAAAGAGTGATATAGAGTAGAGGCACTTACTGGCTAGTTGGCTGGTTGGTTAGCCTACTAAAAACAACAGCTTACTACTACTAACAGTGAAAAAAAAAAAGAAAAAGAAGTAAAACCGTATAAATAATATACCTGACACTGCTACCAACTATCTACCGCCATTGGTGTCTGCAGTTTCAAGGCGATGTTCAATGGGTGAGCACCTGTCTAACAATTACATACACACCCTCCTCCTTCCTCTTAGTATTAATCTCCTCCTCCGCCTCCTCCTCCTCCTTCCTCTTGGTCAATTTGTTTTTTGTCTCCTTCTTTCTCTTTGTGTCTCTCACACAAACTCTCTTGTCCCCCCCTCTCTCTCCATTGCACTTTCTCTCACACACTTTTGTCTCTCTCTTTCTCACTCTCCCTCTCTTAATTATTTAACCGTCTCTTTCTTTTTTTACTCTCTCTCCATCTATCTATATCTATATATATATATATATAGGAAAATGTTCAGGACCCCGACGGCAGAGCTCAAGCCGTTTCGACGGCTATTTCTGGACTCTCTCTCTCTACATATATATATATTGCTCTCTTTCTTACACCCTCCCTTGTTTCGCTTACTCTATTTCTCACTCCCTCCAATATTTCTCTTACTCTGTCTCTCTCTTTTGCTCTTTCTCACTCCCTCCCTCATTACTCTTACCCTCTTTTCCTTTCTTTATTTCACTCAGTCCTGTTATTTTTACTCTCTCACCCTCTTCCTCCGGATTAGTTTTTTTTATAAACTCTTTCACTTTTCACCCTCTAATGCCTCATACACTATCTTTCTCTTTAATTTCTTTTTCTCACTCTCTTTCCCTCCCACTACTCTTTGTTCTTATTCACTTAACCTCGTCCTCTCTTTCTCTCTATCTCTACATCTCATACTCTCTCTTTATTTTCACTCCTCTCATTTTCATTCGGTTTTTTCCGTTTCTTTCTCTTCCTTCCTTCCCCCTCCCTCACTTTTCTATACTCCTACTTTCCCTCCCAACCTACCTACTTTTTCTTCCTCTTTTCACTAAAGATCACTTCATTTTCCGTCCTCCTACTCCCAGTTCTTATATTTTTATAATATTAACCTCGAATCTTCCTCCAAACTTTCCATTTAAATGAAAGACTACTGGCATTCTTTCCTTTGCTCTAGTTTTTTGTCTTTGTTATAATTAAATTAAATTTCCGCATTACCCCCTCCTCCTCCTCTTTACTCCATCCCATCATTCCTGAATAGAAAGAAAAAAGCGAAATAAAGTGATTATAAAAATAAATTTGGCATTTCAGACTTTCTAAAAATTATTTCATAAAATATGACACAATTCTGGCCATTATTGTATTTAATAGAATATAAACTCTTTCGTTGAGTTTAATGGTAACTGTGAACCGTGCGAAGATAACATTTATACATACATACATACATACATACATTCATACATATATATATATATATATATATATTTTATTATGCGCATTTCAAAAACAAATATCATCATGAGATTATATATATATATATATATATATATATATATATATATATTTACAGAGTCCAGAAATAGCCGTCGAAACGGCTTGAGCTCTGCCGTCGGGGTCTTGAACATTTCCCCATATATTTATAGATATTTATATACACAGATTTATCTTTATATATATATATATATCTAGGTAAATTATATGAGTTTATACAACTGAATAAAGTATTCAGATATTTAAAACTCT
>OZ024762.1:2051038-2056038 GCA_964016885.1 Eledone cirrhosa
CCGAGACCGCAAAGAGGGTTCGGAAGGGAGCAAACCTTGACAATTGGAACCTGGAACAAATATATATATGTGTGTGTGTTCTGAAGAAATCATATCTATCGTCATGGAAATATGTATAACGGCTCGATTAATAAAAGACTCTAATATCTACAAATTCGCATTTTCCTCTTTATATATATATATAGAGAGAGAGAGAGAGAGAGAGAGATTTATAAAATCCCGACCGCGGCGCCAAGCGGTTTCAGCTTATATAGATAGATAGAAGTAAAGATAGATATACTGGTATGAAAATTATCAATATAGGGCATCAAGGAAAATAATACACAAATTTATTATGTCGGAGTTATTTCCCTTGGTTTGTTTTTAAGGGAAATTACTCTTAAAAACTTAAAATAAATATGAATGAAACTAGATGGCGCTGCTACAGTGTAGACGAAACGAAGTTGATTAAAAACACATATTGGAATTATTTTGGTCTTACCTTGCGTGGCAGCAGTGAAATTGTACCCCTGCCCAGCACTGTATTTTTACCTATGGAGGCCTAATAATTTATATAAAGGGTTTAATGATCCAGCCGCCATACTGTTTCTCACTCATGATAGAGACAGATCTTACATCTGAAGGAGTTTCTTTTTCCACTCTCGGACTTGGCTTATTTGACTTTAATAGAACATGCCCCTAGTCCATGTGGAACATATGGCACGTGCCATGCTTGTTATACCCTAGTTACGCCACTGATTAAGGGGTTTATTATATACACACTGCTAGTACTTAAGATGTGAGTGTGTACCCGTGAAATATATACACCAGGTCCGAACACAAAAGAACCAAACGCCCACTCTCGTTGCCTCCGTCTCTCCCGCTGTCCCCATCTCTCACTATTGTGAGAAAATAGGGACCCACGCGCTGGCGGCCCCAGGGGACGGAGTAGAGAAGGTGTTTCCCTGGAGGATGGTGAGGGAGACACGTTGAAAGAGCCATTCCAGCTCGAGATGCTCACACCTGCGGGTAGCGAACTCTGTGCCGATGGTGGTAAGTAGGGAGGTATACCCTAGGGCCAAGGACACCAGAAGTCTCCACTGCTAGGGGCTCGACCGCGAACCTGTTGGAGAGCGAACGATATTTAGAGAGCTTACCCTCCTTGGCCCGAGGTGCAGCAGAGCCTGGGTTAGTCTCAGACAACATCAAGTTTATAATAAAGTACATGAAATTTTGACTTAATTCACAAATCTCCAGTTCTACATTGACAGACTCCCTACACCCTCTCTTCACTCCTAAGTTAGAAAACGCTGAACCATATCCAGTACCTGCTTCATTAGTGCTTTTTACAAGAGTATCTGACATTACATTGGAATTATTAGCCATAAGCTGTTGCCATCCAGTGACTTTTTTTCTCTGATTTTTATATTTAGCAAGCTGAATGAAACCCAATGGGAAAAGCTCCATATAATAGCACAGCTTAGAAATATTTTGGGTCATCCATACTTTTAACATTAACATGCATCACTAAGTTTTGGCTTTAATTTAAGAAACATCATCAAATGTCAATTTTTAATGTTAGACATAAACGGAAAGGATCGATCGACTTTCGTCAAATCGGACCGAGGAAGCAATATTTTCGTCGGTCTTTCCAGTTGCTAGTACTGTCTATCGGTCACAACTCCAGGTAGAAGGAGCAACGTGAAATAAAGTGTCTTGCTCAAGGACACAACGCATCACCCGGTCCGGGAATCGAACTCACAACCTCAAGATTGTGAATCCAATTCTCTAATCACTCAGCCACACGCCTTCACTGTTATACATTATTTTTTTTTCTACTTTAGGCACAAGGCCAGCAATTACGCAGTACATTACTGGTACTTTATTTTATCGACCCCGTAAGGATGAAAGGCAAAGTTAACCTCGGCCGGATTTGAACTCAGATCATAAAGGGACGTACAACTATGCTGGAAAGCATGTCCGACCCTCTACCGATACTGCCAAGCCAGAATATATGCAGTCTTTGATTAGGTTTTCTAGGGTTGGATAGATGAAATGAGTTCATTTCATTGGTTATTTAAGAGTTTAAGCGCGATTTCGGAAAACAGTTAAAATCCACCAATGAAAAGAGTGTAAACTAATCACGTGACAGTCTCACTAGATCCCGGCTTACGTGAGAACATGTTTCTATATCTGTGTTCGTGTGTTTGTTACGAGAGCTTGTTAGTTGCGACACTAACTTAGCTTAGCTCTACGTGCGTGTGTGATGGCGCTGGGTTTATTTTGTGTATATATGTATATATATATATGTGTGTGTGTATGTATATACACATATATGTGTGTATATATGTATGTATATATATATGTGTGTATGTGTATGTATGTATATATATATGTGTGTATGTGTGTATATATGTATGTATATATATATATATATATATATATATATATATATATATATATATATATATATATATATATATATATATATATATGTAAGTATATATATGTATATATGTTTATATGTATGTATCTTTATATATATGTATGTATGTATATATATATATATGTTTATATATGTATCTATAGATGTATGTATATATATATGTATATGTATACAGTGGCGGACTGGGTCTACAAATATTGGTTGCCAGGAGATAAAATGGGGCCCACCTACATATAGAATGCTACCATTTAATTTTTATAATGAATAAATAACATTTTTTTTAAATACATAAGTGGAAACAAAACCGTGCAATCAAATTTTTGCAAAAAAATATCTTACCTTCTCCAATAAAAAATATTATGTATTTTGCGAAATCCAGAGACTTTCAATAATGACCAGAAGTCCACCCTAAAGATTACTAATAGCTCTAGGAAAGCCATGAACGACACCACATGTTTTTAACTTTGATTTTGAAAGTAGGTTTATAATTATCAATATTCATTATCGTTTTGTAGCTGTCTCGGTGGCCTAGTTGGAGGAGTTATAGACGGTGGTGATCCTGGTCTGAGGTTCAATCCTGGTTGGGACTAGGGTTGCCAGTAAACCTTTTCAGTTTTTTTGTTGTAAAATAAAACTGAAAGAGGTTACCTCTTGACCAGGATTGAACCAAGCCCAGGATCGCCACCGTCTCCAGTACCTACCACTAGGCCACAGAGACAACTGCGAAAGTCTTATAAAAATTCATACTTATAAACCTATTTTCAAAATTTTCACTACAAAGTGCTGTGGTGTCGTTCATGCCTTTCTTAATGTTATTGCTCCTACTTAAGGTCGACTTCTAAATCATTTGGGTGTTCCATAAACTACATCCTCGTTTTGTTTCTCATCTATCTAGACTATATTTTAACCTGTAATCAATGTTTCGTTTCTGTTCCACCTCATTCCCCCCCCCTCTCTCTCTCTCTCTATATATATATATATATATCCAGAGCGTGAAATTAATAAACATTCGTTGTACTGCCTCTCTGTTTTGTCCCTGTTCAAATTTTTCCATTATATATATATATATATATATATATATATATATATATATATATATATATATATATATATATATATATATATATATATATATACATATGCTTGTGTGTCTGTGACTATATATACATGTTTGCATGCATGAATGAATACGCTGAGCTTTAGATTTAGTAGAATGTACATCCATTGATTCCAGCTATTTCCACTATCGTATATTTTGGTTTCTAGTAATTCCCTCGGGTACTGGTTGACCAAATGCTTTGCTTAATTGTTTTGTTTGAAAGTTTATTTCTCTCTCACACACACGCGCGCGCGCGCGTATATATATAATAAAGAAGTGAGTTCGGATCTAGCTGTTGAAACGGCCGCAGCTCAGCCGTCGGGGTCCTGACTCTTTTCCTATTACCCACTCTACTACCCTAAGTATCGAGTACTCTGGTATGTTATGGTACACCTGGTTCCTTACCATACTTTCTTTGTGTTATACATATTCATATACACACACATATATATATATATATATATATATATATATATATATATATATATATATATATATATATATATATATATATATATATATATAGTTGTGTATAATGGTAGCTATGGTGCTTCCATAGGCGGTATGCCAACATTAGCACTCGATATTCAGCAGAGTAGAGTGTAGATAGTATAAAGAAAACGAAAAATCAGTGATGCATCTGGACTTAATTTATTGCGTGTAACAATTGTTTCGCCGGCAGGTAATTTCGGGTGTTTCGTCTGGAGCAAATTTTATCACTGGGGTGTTATCATCAAAAAACACCCTCAAAAAACCCTACTTCCACTCTTGTCATGTCATTGGCTGTTTTTACTCCACGTCATCACAAGTTCTGGTCAGTATCTGCTGCCACACGGGTCATCAGCCATTATCTGTCCGACACATTTCGATGGAGTCATGCTGGGTTCAGTATCTCACACGTCTGATCACACTTCAGAGTAAGCACCCACACATACTAATATACACACACATACACACACACATGCAGACACAGACATATTTATGCATACACACACGTACGCCTACATGCGCAAACACCCCCACATACATACATACATACATACATACATAAATGTATATATACACACACACTCTCTCCCTCACTTCCACGGACCCAGTCACACCCATATATATATATATATATGAGTGTATATAAATATATACCTATATATATACATATGTATATATATATATATATATTTATATATATATATATATATATATATATATATAGTGAAAAATGGAACGGGAACAAAACAGAGAGGCTGTACAAACAAAGGTTTATTAGTTTCACGATATATATATATATATATATATATAATATATTTTTAATATAGATGAGATTCTACAGGACTAGAACTGTTTCATTCATTTGAAATCATCAGGAATCTGTAGAATCTCATCTATATTAAAACCTGTAGAATCTCATCTATATTAAAACTGTTATACTCTGCTATGTATTGAGTACCTTACTTACTGTGGTTACCTCCGATTCAA
>OZ024762.1:2058538-2093538 GCA_964016885.1 Eledone cirrhosa
CGATACTGCCAAATGCAAATAATTGTTTCTACTTTTGGCACAAGGCCAGCAATTATCTCAGTACATTACTGGTACTTTATTTTATCGACCCCGTAAGGATGAAAGGCAAAATTGACCTCGGTGGGATTTGAACTCAGACCATAAAGGGCCGTAACTCTTTGCTACAAAGCATGTCAAAGCCAACCCACCAAATAATGGTTTCTTATATAGGTACAAGGCCTGTCATTTGGGGGGAAGGGAAAGTCGATTAAATCGACCCCAGTTAACCTCGGCGGGATTTGAGCTCATACCATAAAGAGCCATAACTCTATGCTGCAAAGCATGGCGTCCGACCCTCTACCGATACTGCCAATCCACCGCCCTCGCCAACCCACCAAATAATATAAGTAAATAAGATAGGTTAGTGTCATTCAAATGTTTATACAAGAGTTCCTGTAGAAATGTTTATGTTGGGTGTAAAGCAACGGTTTGATAATTGTTGTTTTTTATTTTATTATATTGTTTCTCATCCTGTTAGTTTTTTTATCTTGACATTTAAGAGAGAGATTCTTAGCCAATTAACGATGGCACGAGTAAGATTAATGGTAAATTAGTGAAGTAGGCGCTTTTCCCGGGCCATAGAGCAATTGTTAATTAGAAATTTCTACGATGAGGGCATATATTAATAAATTATAAATTCTTGGCCATTTAACAAATCATAAATAAAGACTAATAAACAAACAGATAAATACACTACGATATTTCCTTTGACTTAAACCTAGGAACGATCGACTTTTGTCAAATCAGACCGAGGAAACAATGTTTCCGTCGTTCTTTCCAATTGTTAATAGTATCTATCAGTCGCAACTCCAGGTAGAAGGAGCAACGTGAAATAAAGTGTCTTGCTCAAGGACATAACGTATGGCCCGGTCCGGGAATCGAACTCACAACCTCACGATTGTGAATCCAATTCTCTAACCACTCAGCCACGCGCCTTACAATGTCATTTTTACAGATTAGAAATGTTTGATAAGGTAGAATTCTTTTTTAAATGCGTGTGTGCTCTACTGGCAAGCTTAACATCTTCAGGTTCACAGGTCTAGCCACCCACATTCTCCCAGGTTTCATTCAGTTTAGTCTTTTCCCCTATGCCTTGCCGCCATGAGTGTAATAAATCTAGATTATTTCAGACATTTATCGGGATAAAACTGGACTAAAATAGCTATCTTTATGAAGAATTACATTTGATTAAATGTAAGAAAAAAACGATCACTGACCACTCCCCGAATAAATATATAAAAAGCAAGAGAAATTTAAAGATTATTTATACATAGACTGTTTGCCATATATAGACTATACCCCCTGAGGAGATCAGCTAAATTCCCGCCGCTCGAATACTGGCGCTTCAGTTCAGATATAACTGTTGAAACGGCCGGACCTCACCCTTCGCTGTCCTGATTATGAATGAGTTTTCATCCTCTAGATATCTACTATAAATATAACATTTTTTTTTGTAATTGAATTGATGCACAAAAGTACTAAATTTTATTTTACTGCTTCTAAATCCGCTTTTGATTACATCTTGTTTTGGTGTTAAATACAATAACTGTTTCTACTTTCGGCACAACGCCAGAAATAAACCCCAGTACATTACTGGTACTTTATTTTATCGACCCCGTAAGGATGAAAGGCAAAGTTAACCTCGGCGGGATTTGAACTCAGACCGTAAAGGGACGTAACTATGCTGGAAAGCATGGCGTCCAGCATGTTAGTTACAATAACGTTTTGCATGCTATTTATTAAATATGATACGAGTCTAATCTGTTTTATGAAGTCACTTTATGCATGTTTTTGTATGTTGATGCTTATGGCAATATTTATACACCTGAAGATTACGACCAGTCATGCTTGTATGTATACTATAATATCATCATCACTATCGCCATCATCACCATCACCATCATCACCACCATCACCACCATCATCATCACCATCATCACCATCACCATCATCACCATCATCACCACCATCATCATCACCATCATTATCATCATCACCATCATCATCACCACCATCATCACCATCATCATCAGCATCATCCTCACCACCACCATCATCATCATCATCGTCATTTAACGTTCTTTTACCTAGCTAGCATGGGTTAGATGAGTCAGTACTCAAACGGAGCTGCTGATCTCAATATATTATATAATATATGGCAAGGGCATGGATTGGCGGTAGAATCGGTCGAGGGTCGGACGCCATGATTTGCAGCATAGAGTTACGCCCCTTTACGTTCTGAGTTCAAATCCCGCCGAGGTTAACTTTGCCTTTCATCCTTACGGGGTCGATAAAATAAAGTACCAGTAATATACTGGATTATTGCTGGCCTTGTGCCAAAAGTAGAAACAATTATACACACACACACACACACACACACACACACACACACACACAGACATATATATATATATATATATATATATATATATATATATTAAAATAACAGATTTGTTTGCTCTATGGTTCTTATATATTTGATATATATTTATCCTTATCGAGACCTCTTTGGATAATATTAGTCTTCACATTTATTATTATTACCTTATATATATATATATATATATATATATATATATATATATAATATATATATATATATATATATATATATATATATATATATATATATATATATATATATATATATATGTGTGTGTGTGGGTGTGTAACCAAACATACATACGTACGTACATAATACATAATATATAATATATAATATATAATATGGATAACACATAGACAAGATAGACCATGTTGTATGCAGACACGATTAGGTTACGTGATATGGAATGGAGAAGATTCTTTAACGAAATTATAATAATAATAGTAATAATAGGAGAGAAAACTCCATATAAGGACTGCAACATTCTCCGTTTTACTCACCTGAAGGCTTATATAAGAAGAAGAAGAAATAAGGGAGGAGAAATATAGAATTAAAGAGAGAAATTGTGAGAGAGGAAGGCAGAGAAAGAAAGAGAGGTATATATATATATATAATGTGATGACGTAATAGCTACCTGACTTACTACCATATTTGGTAATAATGTTCAGCCATTGATTGATTCTACTAAACTAGTTATAAGGTAGTCTGTAATAATAGTACTACAGTGATAGAATTCTTAACGCAATCTCTTCCCGTGTAGAGAGAAAAACGAATGAAAAAATTATAATATATTCGTTTTCCTTTTCAATATATTTTCCAAAATATCTTTCTATTTCTACATTTTTAGATATTTTGTAATAAAAATAACGTTATGTTTATTTTACCACATTTTACTAAAATATTATTATAATTCTCTATTATATTTATTATAATCTGGGGCTATTTTCTACGTCTGCTTTTATTTCTCGGTATTTTTAGTACTAAATTAACAGATTAGGAAATTTAAGATGGCTGCCAAATCTATCCACACAGACGACAGAGAAAGAATGTTGGAATAATCCATTCGTAAGTTGTCATGGAAACGAACAGGGGTGGGTAGGATTTTTATTTTTATTTTGTTATTCTCTCTTCAAGTTAGTTAGCTGTAAGCAAGCAAGCCCCGGCAACTAGGAGCCATTGATTATCCATCAGTCAACGAAGTGGGATGGGCATTGTCAGCTTTGTTCAAGCTGAATAAATTGCAAGGCTGTATGAAGAAGATAAAACGTTGGTTTATTCAAAATTGGACTGTTCCATTTTATGTGTGAAGAGAGACAGTGTGAATTGCCTTGGCTGCTGATAAGATATTGGCAACAGTGTGCTTGGGTGAAGTAGAATATGTGTGAACATATATATATACTTTAGCCTGCTGATATTTATATATAGGAAAGTAAGCAGTATGTGATAAGTGTGTCTGTTCTATGCGCTGTATAATATATTCACACAAACATACATCTATATATGTATGTATATATATATATATACGTACTCACATGTTCATACCATACGATCTGGCAATCAGAATGAGCAACCAATGGCAGCAGAGTGGAGCCATATTGATTTATACGATTAACTGAAGAGAAAAAGAGAGAGAATGGAATAGAGAACTGGAGTAAAAGTAAGAGGAAGGGGATAAACTGAAAAACGACAGAAGAGTGAAAGATGAACGTTGAAGAAGGCGGGTTAAGATGAATTTAAATATGAACGTCTGGGCGGGATGTTTAGAAAAGGACGACTACATCGTATGGCATGATAACGTGTAGGGGTGTATGTATAGTATGTGTGTATACGTGTATATATGTGGCCGATAGAGAGTGAGGTGAGAGGCAGAAAGAAAGAATATGAGAGAGATGTGAGATATTAAAGAAAGGGGGAGTAATTGGCATCAAAATTGGATGAATTTAATGAGAAACAATGCCAAGATGAGTTGTAGAAGAAGAAAAAAAGGGAGTTAGTGGCAACCGGAAGTGTGAAACAGGAGGAGCAGGGAGGAAAGAGATATAGAGGAAGAGGAGAGCGTGAAATAGGTAGAAGATACAGCAGGGAGTGTAGAATGAAATAATATCTTATCAACCCCACCCAATCATCTCACAACAATCAACCTCCCCGCCACCGCCGCTAAACTGGTTTGCATTAATACAAGTTAATAAGTGGCCTTTTAGATGAATGTTGCATATGTAGTAATATGGCGGCGTTGTTATGTGTTGTGTTGTGTTGTGCGTGTTTCCTGTTAAGTAGTGTAACTAGGATTAATTGTTTCGACTGCTAGTCATTATTAAGAGGAGTGGGAGGAAAGTGCTTTGGAAAAAGTCATTATGAAACTGAAGACTATATCTTCTGAGAAGCAACATATCATATAGGGACGCTTTTATATAAAGATGAATACATATATAAAGATGAATATATATATATATATAATAGAAAAAAACGAGGCCTGTTTACGCACGTTTCGCAGAGAATTGGCTCAAGGTGACCCATAGGAGTTATGGACCTGACTCCAGTATCGATCTGCTCCTCAGGCTGGTTATATATATATATATATATATATATATATATATGCATACGTACATATATGTGTGTGTGTGTAACATTAGTGGCGGTGCCTCAGCATGGTTTCAGTCACTCGGCTGGAGCACAAATAAAATAAAATATATATGAGAAGAAAAGGATGAATACTAATAAATGGAAAATATCATTTATAATACCATATTTATTTTATTATACGTATTTCAAGGACACAAAGTCTTTGTGTGCTTTCATCAGATAAAATATAATATTTGGTGTTATAATTAATAAAAATATAATACTGACTGTTATAATTCATGAAATGCTTTCTAGATAAATTGTAGTATCATACATATTAAAATCAAGATAACTGGTACATTAAGCAACGTTTTTCTTACACATTCTCTATTGAACTTATTACGTTTTCGCATTTTCTCATTATTAGGGTATAAATGTTAAATTTTCTCTTAGGTTAATCACTACCTTGATTAAATCTTAACCATTTAACATCTCAGGGTATGTCATATATCATTATATTTTGTCTGATGAGGATGTACTGTTGTACATCCGAAATATGTATAATAAAATGTAATTGATCAAAAGAACATCTATTTTATTAATATTTATATTCTATATATATATATATATATATTCTATATATATATATATATTAAAAACAAATCATCAGGGCTTCCTCGATTTCTTTTGAATGAAATTAAATGTTATCCTACTCACAACAGGAGAATTTCATATCTGTCTTCTATGACTGATATTCATGCCAAATTTCTATTATTCAGGCAAAAATCTGAATGCAAAGATAGAAATATAGAATGTTCTCTGTCTACTTTTTTTTTGTTACATTGTTAAGTCATGATTTTAGATTCTACAAACCCCCTCTAATTCATTCCAACTGTCGCTGCCATTAACTTTCTCTTTTCACAGAAAAAAACCCGCCATTTTTTATATATATATTTATATATATATGTGTGTGTGTATATATATATAAAATATATATATATATATATATATATATGCATATATATATATACATATATCAAACATGGCGGGCTGTAATAAAATATTTTTTTTTAAAGTAGACAGAGAACATTCTATATTTCCATCTCTGCTTTCAGCTTTTTTTGCCCTGAATAAATAAAAATTTGGCGTGAATATCAGTCATAGAAGACAGAAATGAAATTCTCGTCTTGTGGGTAGGATAAAATTTAATTTTATAATAAAATTAAAACTAAAATAACCACCAAAACACCAACGAATTTGTGTCATATTCGTGCAAGGTGAAAAATGAACGAAGGAAAAACACACTTAAAAGATTTGAAACGTGATGAAAAATAGAAGACGTGGTGGTTTGGTTAGATAATAAAGTTGCTCTATTTTATTTATTATTTTCTTTTTCTTTTCTCTCTCAGTTAGAAAGTGACAAAGAACGGATGGCTATTTGATAAAAGTGTTTCTTTCTGGTGGCTACTCTGATATAGTCTTGTTTATCTGTCTCTGTGTGTCTGTTGTGTGTATTCAAAGCAACATGGCGTCTGTAGCTATTGGCGTTGTTGATTTATGTAGCGATAGCTAAATAGTCTGCGTTCCTTAACGAATAGAAACAGTGACAAGCAGAAAACGTAAAAATATCGAAGGGGGAGGAGCTCGTATTTATGATAATTCGAAGCTCTGTATAATGTGATATATATATATATATATATATATATATTGTTATACTTAGGGAGGGTCATATTGTTATAATATTGGCAGAAATAATAACAGAACACACTCACTATGTGTGCGTTCTGTTATTATTTCTGGTAATATGATCCTCCCCAAGTATAACAATATTTGTTTCGACACACGATTTCATATAAAAAACCTTGCAAAACAAATATATATATATATATATAGGAATGAGTAGGACCCCGACGGCTGAGCTCAAGCCGTTTCGACGGCTAATTCTGGACTAAAATCCATATATATGAAAAGGGAAGTAAGGTTCTATACAAAACTATGGTTATAGAGAAACGGTGAAATTGGAAATAACACGGAAAATGTTTTTCCTTTTTTTTCTTCTTTCTTTGATTGGTCGAAGTGACATTATTGAAAAAATGAGAGGGACAATTTAAAAAAAAAAAGAGTTTCATAATGTATATAAAGTATAACCGGTTTCTATGTATTAGTAAAATCCATCTTATCAAATGTTGAGTATTACAATTAAAAATAATTAATAAGAATTAAAAATTAAAGATTTGAAATTAAGTGTTGAGGCAAGTTTTTTCATCTTTCTTGTTGAGAAGACTGGAAAAATGGAATCTTGTGTATATATATAGAGAAATGGTAGTAGTAGTAGTAGTAGTAGTAGTAGTAGTAGTAGTAGTAGTAGTAGTAGTAGTAGTAGTGGTGGTGGTGGTAGGGGTAGGTGTGTTTTTTCACACTGAACAAAATTATTTTTTAGGGAGAGGAAGGTTTTCTGTAAATATGTATGTGTGTATCTCAATTGTGTTAATTGACTGGTCAAGAGTTCAGATGGGGGTGGCGAAGAGGGGAATGTAAGCTAGAGACAAATTCTATGGGTGAGAGAGGTAAATGGGATTGGCAAAAGTAGGGTTGTAAAAGAAATTCTATTCTTTGGAATATGGTTTTTGAGAGTGTGAGTGTGTACGTGTGTAGGGCTGTTTACAAACAGACCTGCGGCCCGCACAAAGGTTTTTACAGCACGAGCATGTTTTATCTTCGTAATATAAAATTAAAAAATTTAGTGGTAATGTACGACATTAGTTGTGTAGCCCTTAGACATCACATATGTGACCCATGCATGTGGCCCTCGAGGGACCCTCAGTTTGTCATGCCTGGTATATACAATGTTTCACCAAACCAATGAAGGAAGCTGGTAGTCACGTAAACACTGTCGTCTGTTTTTAATGGAATATTTCTTTCGACTGACCTATATTTCAGACAGGTCAAACAGTCAGACCAGCAGCATATACAAGGATGGGGAGTGATGTGGTGTGGAGTTGCTGTAAAGGTGGGAGTGGTGGTGGTGGTGGTGGTGGTGTGATGATGTGGTCCTTGTGGTGGTGGTGGTAGTGGTGGTGATGGTGGTAGTGACAGTGGTGGTAGTGGTAGTGACAGTGGTGGTGGTGGTGGTAGTGGTAGTAGTGGTGGTGGTGTAGTGTAGACTGTTGTGGTTTGGCGTAGTTTAGTGTAGAGTAGTGTGGTGTAGTATGGTGTGCTGTAGTGTAGTGTATACTGTGGTGTGGTGTAGTGTGTAGTTTAATGTGGTGTAGCGTTCTGTAGTGTAGTGTAGTTTAATGGGGTGTAGCGTTCTGTAGTGTAGTTTAATGTGGTGTAGTGTAGTTTAGTGTGGTGTAGCGTTCTGTAGTGTGGTGTGGTGTAGTGTAGTGTAGTTTAATGGGGTGTAGCGTTCTGTAGTGTAGTTTAATGTGGTGTAGCGTTCTGTAGTGTAGTGTGGTGTGGTGTAGTGTAGTGTAGTTTAGTGTGGTGTAGCTTTCTGTAGTGTAGTGTGGTGTAGTATAATGTATTGTGGTGTGGTGTAGTGTATTGTAGCGTTCTGTAGTGTGGTGTGGTGTGGTGTGGTGTAGTGTATTACGGTGTGGTGTAGTGTATTGTAGCGTTCTGTAGTGTAGTGTAGTGTAGTGTATTGTGGTGTGGTGTGGTGTAGTGTAGCGTTCTGTATTGTGGTGTGGTGTAGTGTAGTGTATTGTGGTGTGGTGTAGTGTATTGTAGTGTAGTGTATTGTGGTGTAGTGTAGTGTATTGTGGTGTGGTGTAGTGTATTGTAGTGTGTATTGTGGTGTGGTGTAGTGTATTGTAGTGTAGTGTAGTGTAGTGTAGTGTAGTGTAGTGTATTGTGGAGTATTGTAGCGATCTGTGATGTAGAGAGAGAGAGAAAGATGACTAATGAAAGAGGAAGGCGGTGAGGGGAAGTAAGACAGAGTGGGAGATGGGAAAGGCTGGTTATGGCGAGGAATAGTTTGGTTTAATATCAGTCATGTCTGCCTATATCGTCTGTAGCGAATAATTGATATTAGAGAGACACCAGAGTCGATATACATACATACATATATATATATACATCTTATTGTGTGTGTATATAATGATGTTTGATGTTACATTAAGTTTATTGTTATATATATATATGTATATATGTATTATATAGTCTATTGTTGTATATATGTATTGTGTATTATATAGTCTATTGTTGTATATATGTATTGTGTATTATATAGTATATAGTTGTATATATGTATTATATATTATATAGTCTATTGTAAGTGAAAAGCTTTGAATGAACGGTTGGGCGACTGTTAGACAATAGAAAACACATTTACATATATATATATGTGTGTGTGTGTATATATATATATATATATATAATTTTACATTGTCTAACCGTATGTATATAATATATATTCAGTGAATTGAATGTAAAGAGAAGAGACATTGGTGGTGGGGGGGGGGGGGGGGGGGGGGATAGCATCGTAGCTGAAAAACAGATGAGAGAGAATGTGAAAGAGAGAGATAGAGAGAGGGGGAAAGAGAGCGAAATAGTCGATAGCTTTTAATAGCCTTTTAATAGAATGTCGCCCATTATATACGGTTGTAGTGAAGCCGAACACTGTCTAATGTGTTGTAGTAGTGGTGGTGGTGGTGGTGGTGGTGGTGGTGGTGGTAGTAGTAGTAGTAGTAGTAGTAGTAGTAGTAGTAGTAGTAGTAGTAGTAGTAGTAGTAGTAGTAGTATGGTGGTGGTGGTAGTAGTAGTAGTAGTAGTAGTAGTAGTGGTAGTGATGGTGGTAGTAATAGTAGTAGTAGTGGTGGTGGTGGTGGTAGTAGTAGTAATGTCAGGCTAGGCTAAACCAAAGCTTGTAAATGTCAGGAAAATGTTTGATGTAATGTGTGGGAAGAGGGGGGGGGGTGTATGATGCGTTTGTAGGTGTGTGTGTGTATGATGTGTTTGTAGGTGTGTGTATGATGTGTTTGTAGGTGTGTATGATGTGTTTGTAGGTGTGTGTGTGTGTGATGAGTTTGTGTGTGAGAGTGTATATGTATGAGTTATTGTACAGTTTGTATGTGTGTATGTGGTGAGTGTGTGTGTGTGTATTACCGTACAGCGCGGTAATGTGGTGGTGGTGGTGGTGGTGGTGGTGGAGTAGGAAGAAGGGGCGATGTATACAAAAGTATAGACAAACATACAAAAAGAAAACTATATAAAATGGAGGACATTAAAGATCAGATTGAAGATGTCGACATTGTAGACTGTATTATATTATATTACTGTCTGGGAAGACAGTAATATGGCGGAGAGAGGGAGAGTAATATGGCGGAGGGAGGGAGAGGTGGAGGTGTAGACAGTAATGTCGACATTGTAGACTGTATTACATTACTGTCTGGGAAGACAGTAATATGGCGGAGAGAGGGAGAATAATATGGCGGAGGGAGGGAGAGGTGGAGGTGTAGACAGTAATGTCGACATTGTAGACTGTATTACATTACTGTCTGGGAAGACAGTAATGTAGTTGAGAGAGATGGAGGGAGAAGTGGAGAGGGAGAAGTGTACACGATAATGTCGACATTCGTTCCTTGTAGACTATTATATTATATTAGTGTCTGGGAAGACAGCAATATGGCGAAGGGTGGCAGAGAGAGAGAGAGAGAGAGAGAGACGGGGAGACAGAGGGAGAAGTAGAGAGAGGGTGGGAGGAAGAGAGAAAATGGATGAGAGAGAAGAAGAGAGAGAGAGAAAGAAGTGGAGAGAGAAAGGAAGAAGAAGAAGAATATAAGTTGAGTAGCAAGCTGCTGTATAAATATATTATAACAGTTATCAAGCGTTATGTTATAGTATGGTACCACAGTACTCATTTAATATGTAGCATGACTAATATGATACATTTCTCTTTCTCTCTCTCTCTCTCTCTCTCTCTCTCTCTCTCTCTCTCTCTCTCTCTCTCTCTCTCTCTCTCTCTCCATATATATATATGGAGAGAGATGTATCATCTTAGTCATGCTACATTATATATGTGTGTGTGTGTGTGTATGCATATATATATTTATATATTTATTTATATATAGAGTGAAATTCCGATATAACGAAATTCACGGGGTATTTAAAAAATCGTTGTAACGAAAAATTCTTTATAACGAGATCGACCTAACACATCGAGCGTGTAGCCAGGGATTGAAAAAAATTTCGTTATACTGAAAACTTCGTTATAACGGAATCTTAACTGTATATCATATATATATATATGTATATATATATATATATATATATATATATATATATATATATAAGGTGGGTAAAAACAAATATTACCCAGTTACAAGTATGAAAATAGCTCGATGTGAAATAACAAAGGCGAAATACAATGTAAATGACAATGAAAGGGGTTCGTACAAGGATGAAACGATCGTCAGTGATTATATATTTGAAAGTTTAAACACTCTTTGATTGTCATTTACATTGTGTATATAAATATATATATACACACACTGTAATATATATATATATATCAAGGAAATAGCAATCGATGCTTGTAAAATGCAACGAAGCGTTTTAAAATGTCTCCTAAAGTCTACTGGCTACACGACAAATATGACCGAACAAAAAAAAAAACATATATATATATATATATATAAATAAACAAAAGCAAACATTGTTGGAACAACAACACTTCACTTCATATTAGTTCACTATCCTCTTTTTTTTTTCTTGCTTTAATTAGACTAGTGGAAATGGAAATGGGAGACAGACGACATATATGAAAATTGGAGGGTGAAGGAGAAAGAGAAGATAGAGAAGAAAAATAATGGCGTATTTTTGAAGTAGACATTATAGCAAAATATGTAGTGTGTATGTGTGTGTGTGGAATGTGTTGTCTGTATTTGTGTGTTTGTGTTATCTTCTATGTGTATGGATGTGTGTGAGTGTGTTTGATGATGTGAAAAATGTTAAGACTGTACTGATGGCGGTGGTGGTATAAAATATGTGGCGCGTTTATTTAAAGAGAAATAGCTGTGGAAGGGGGTGACAGGTTATACCAAGAACGATAGTGAAGGGGTGACAGGCTGTAGTAACGAAGAAAGCAGTTAGGTCATCGGTTGGAAATGGATTGATGGTAGTGGTACGATTACGAGAGGATGGTATTTTGAGGAGGAAGAGGAGTGAGGGAGGGGAAATAGTGGTTGTGAGAAGGAGGGAGGAAGAGGAGAAAGAAACTGTCACCCTCGTTTAATAATAGCTGTAGACGGGCGGGTGGAAGTGGGAAGGTGAGACGTGAAGGTTTAAATGGTGAAAGGATGGTATCAGATATGACTTGGTAGTAGCATGAGTAACATGAGGAGGAAGGGGAGGAGAGGGGAATGGAAATGTACAGTCAGTTCGTGTAGATTAAATATCAACACACCTTCCCCCCTCATTTCCTCTTCACTCCTCGTCCCTCTCTTCCGAATTTAATGATGTAGAATACAGAGAGAGAACGAGAGGCAGGCAGAGATGTATAAAGAGAGGAAGACACTATATATATATATATATATGCAGTGAGTTCGTGTAGATTAAATATATGAACTCGTCCTCTTACTCACCCCTCCCCCTCCCTCTCCGAATCAAATTAAGTAGAAGATATTGTGAGGAGGTGGTGGAGGATGAGGATGTGTGAGAAGCAGGACAACAACAGTCAGTCAGTGTAGATTAAATATGAACTCTTCCTTTATTACCTCCCCTCACCTCACCTCTTCTCTGAACCAACTGAAGTAGAAGAAAGACTGAAAGTAGGAGGGAGGAAGCAGGAGAGTGCGGTGTATAGCAGAGGAGGGGGAAGGGGAGGGGTTTAAGAGGAGTATTAGTGGAAAACAAAATGGAAGGCAAGCAGCAGGCAAGCTAAAATAAAACAAAACACACACATACACATACAAATAAACAAAATAAAGATGAAAAGAAAGTAAAGAAAAAGCCAGTTAGACTACAACGAACAATAAAACTAGTCAGTCAGTCGGGCGGACATGAGAGAGACAGTCAGGCGGTGAGTAACGTTGGCTGTTTGCCGCTGGCTGATGATGAGTCATCTCACATCGAATATTTGGGGTGTGGGATGGCGGTGTAGCGTAAAGACTGTACAAAGGATAAGCGTTTAGTATGAATACGGTAGCGCTAATGGTGGTGGTAGTAGTAGTAGTAATAGTAGTGGTAGTAGTGAGAGGAAATGGACGAAGGAAGGTGACAGCAATGAGAAAATCATCAAAGTTAAAAGGTCAAACAAGCAGAAGGAGAAAGTAGAGCAAGCTATTCCTGCTGAGAGGAAGAGAAGCAAATTGTTGCTACACGCTTCACTCAGCTCGTTTCATTTTCCCTATCCTGAGAGAAATTGAGAATGAAAGAGAAAGGAAATAAAACAAAATGGACTCGTCCTTTGTGAGAAAGAACCGTTTCATTTGTCTCTTTTGATCGCCTGCTGCCTGCCTGCTTGCGTTATTATTTGAACAACCTTCAATCTCTCTCTCCAGATTTTTATATATTTGGACTCGCCTGAAAATGTCTGTCCGCCATTACGTGGTATTCTTTTTGCACGTTTTCTTTCCCCTCTCTTTAAATATAACCATCCTTCTCTTCTCCTCATTCTTCACCATCTTCTTCTTCCATCTTCTCGCCTTCTTTCCCCTTTAACATATTTTATCTCGGAGGTCTTGGTTTCCAAGAGAACCACATTTTCGGAACGAATGAAACACTAAAGGCGACGTCTATTTTTATATCTTTTCACTACTCTGTTTGCCATCTTGAATACTTTTTCGTTCGTTGTTCAATTTCTGACAGCCAAGAAAAACTATTTCAATAATAATGGCTCTGCCTAAAAGACAACAAAAGCAACTCCATTCTATATTTTTCTGCACAATGTTCGCTTTAGTGTATATATATATATATATATATATATATATATATATATATATATATATATATATATATATATATATATATATATATATATATATATATTTAATTAAAATTTTTAAAAAATTTTAATTTTTAAATTAAATATAACCTCTGCATATATATATATATATATATATATATATATATATATATATATATATATATAATATATAAGATCAAAAGATGGTTAAAGGAGTTCCATGTATTTTATTATGCGCATTTCAAAAACAAACATCATCATGCAATAATATTTGTGTTTTCATCAGATAAAACAGGAGGACATGATATGAAGGCTAAAAAACACTTGTGGATAGTGCAGTTTTAAATCAACATATCAACTGCACTATCCACAAGTGTTTTTTAGCCTTCATATCATGTCCTCCTGTTTTATCTGATGAAAACACAAATATTATTGCATGATGATGTTTGTTTTTGAAATGCGCATAATAAAATACATGGAACTCCTTTAACCATCTTTTGATCTTATATATTATGTATACTCCAGTCCTACAAACTGTAGAGTGCTTCTTATCCGATATCTGCATTGCTTTATTGTACTACAATAAAACTCACCTCCTACATTATATATATATATATATATATACACACACATTTCGACGGCTAATTCTGGACTAAATTTAGTCCAGAATTAGCCGTCGAAACGGCTTGAGCTCAGCCGTCGGGGTCCTACTCGTTCATATATATATATATATATATATATATATATATATATACACATATATATATATAAACGTTTGTAGTTGTAAGGCCAAGACAATGCAGGTGTGGATATAGAATATAAATGCAAATGCAAAAGATATTGTTGACAATTAGTCTTTTACCTTAAATTTATTTAAATATCCTTAATTTTCGAGATAATATCTCTTCTTCGGAGGGAAGTAAAGTGGTTAATCCAGTGTTCTAATAAGCTTGCCAAGTCATGCTGACAGGAAATGGTATAGAGATTCCATTCTCTCTCTCTCTCTCTCTCTCCCCCTCTCTCTCTCTCTCTCTCTCTCTCTCTCTCTCTCTCTCTCTCTCTCTCTCTCTCTCTCTCTCTCTCTATATATATATATATATATATATATATATATATATATATATAGTCGAAGGAGTAAAATCAAGCCCTGCCAAAGTCAGCAGTGGCGTCCCACAAGGCACTGTGTTGAGCCCACTTCTTTTCATCATCTACATTAATGACATTACTGACATCATCAAGCACAGCAACATCAGAATCTTCGCAGATGATTCCAAGCTCCAAGGGTCATCAATGAAGTGAGTGACCGGACTTGCCTTCAGTCAGACCTACTGGCTGTTATCCAATGGGCAGAGATGAATAATATGCTGTTGAATGAGGATAAGTTTGAACTAATCCACTTTGGAAAAAAAGGATGCCCTGGAACTACCATACTCTCTTCCTTCGGGTGAAACTCTAGTGGCATCCAATAACATCAGAGACCTGGGAGTAATTGTGGACAACAATATAAGCTGGGCCACTCGTATAAACATCAAAGTTGATATGGCCCGCAGAATGTGTTCCTGGATTCTCAGAACTTTCCAGTCGAGAGATATCCACACTGTTATCCTTCTCTTCTCCACTTTTGCCCGGCCACCTTGAATACTGTTGTCCACTGTGGTCACCCCACACGAAACAAAGTATCATGAGAGTTGAAGCACCCCAAAGGTCAATTACAAAAAAAGATAGATGACATGACAGGCCTTGACTATTGGGGTCGATTAGAAAAGCTCAAACTTTATTCTCTTCAACGTCGCCGTGAACGCTACATTATCTGTATGATGTGGAACATATTCCATCAACTTTGCTCAAATGATGTTGGCATCACCTTTAGTGTACACATAAGGCTTGGGCCCCGTGCTATCCGCCCACGACAAAAATCTCACTCGCATCACATAACAACAATAGGGCACAATTATTTCACCTCAATTGGTCCTGCACTCTTTAACATTACACCAAAACGCATCAAAGCAGAGACAGACCCCATCAAGTTCAAGAAGTCTATGGATAAATTCCTTCAAGAAATCCCGGATAAGCCTCCCACACCCGGATATGCCTTCGTAAACAATATATATAGGAAAATGTTCAAGACACCGAGGGCAGAGCTGAAGTTCCGACGGCTATTTCTGGACTAAATTAGATTTTTAGCTTGGTAGTATATAGCCGAACTTTACAAGGGGTAATTCCTTATATGGGCGTGCGATAATGATACATTTCTGAAGTTGTAGTTGTCAAAAGGATTGGTCAAGATATTTTGTAAACACAATTAAATCTTTCATGGTGGGGAGGGGGAGGGGGTAGCTAAACTTGACTGTAGAACAATGAGGGAGTGGGAGGAGCCGGTCAAGCGTTGAAAGTGAATTCTATACAGCAAATTCTAAGGAGGTGGAAAGGGGAAACAATTGTTCTCGGTATAGTGAACTAACTGTTGTGTTACTACTTCTACCAAACTCGTACCATATATATATATATATATATATATTTTTTTTTTTATTAAAAGAGAGAGAGAGAGACGATACAATTTTAACTGCAACAACAATAGCAACAACTTTGAAGCGAAATACGGGTGGCCATGAGGAAGAATAATTTACACCTGGAGAGAGAGAGAGAGAGAGAGAGAGAGAGAGAGAGAGAAGGAATGAATGGTAAAGAAGTTGACCTCTCCGGGAATTTTAACTCAGAACGCCAGAGAGCCGGAAACGAATACAGTAAAGCATTCTATCCGGCGTTTCTAACGCCGGATTTCTTTTTACAATATGGTGGTGAACTTAAGAGATTCGCCGCCTACGTTTCTTTACCATATAAGGCGATAAAACGCTGTGCTGGAACACGATTCAACGACATCTTGTATTGTATCTAAAAAGTTTAAACATTTTTTCATAGAATTCAGAATTACGTGATTTATTATACAGAAGAGTTCGTCTACCTGATTGTCAGCTTGTCTTGTGATTGGTCATCGCCTGTCACGAACATGTCTTGTGATTGGTCATCGCCTGTCACGAACATATCGCTAATTTACAAAAGAACTTTCTAGAATTTATTCAGTTAAAAACATAAAAATAAATAAATAAATTACTTTATAGAAATGAATATACGTTTATTGAAAAACTAACAATGATAAGATGGAGTAGAAGTTTAAAACCAGGGAGAAGAGAAGAGAGGGGGGGGGGGGGCGCAAAACAGATAATCGTTGAGGTCACAGAATGTGTGACGAAAGAACTTTAAAAAAAGCAAATGAATAACGAACAATAAAGATAAAGTGAAAATTGTATGGTGCGTGAGTATCTGTTGGTGATATTGGCAACATGACCATCTACAAATATAACAATATCGGGTTCAACACCGCCATAATAATAATTGTTTCTACGTTAGGCACAAGGCCAGCAATTACCCAGTGCATTACTGGTACTTTATTTTATCGACCCCGTAAGGATGAAAGGCAAAGTTAACCTTGGCGGGATTTGAACTCAGAAAGGCAAGGGTCGTAACTCTATACGTCAAAGCATGGCGTCCGACCCTCTACCAATACTACCAATCCACCGCCATAATAATAATGATAATAATAATTGTTTCTACTTTTGGCACAAGGCCAGCAATTATCTCAGTGCATTACTGGTACTTTATTTTATCGACCCTGTAAGGATGAAAGGCAAAGTTAACCTTGGCGGGATTGGAACTCATAACGTAAAGGGCCGTAACTCTATGCCGCGAAGCATGTTGTCCGACGCTCTATCGATACTGCCAATCCACCATCCCAAGTAATTTCTAACTTGCTGAAATACATGTCTATATGGAATACAAATCTATCATCGTCACAGAGAGATGGAACTATAAATTCCAGCAGCAGAAGTATCAGCTGTGGTATTTTTTTTAAAGGTGATTCGTTTTCTCCTCTGATATTTTACATTGCTCTCACGCAGCTGTTTCTAAGCTCAATAAAACAAAATATGGCTACAAATTTGATAGCAAAACCATAAATCATCGTTTTATATAGATGACTTGAAACTGTATGCCAAAAAAAAAAAAAAAATGACAGGGAATTGGAAGGACTGTTGAAGACAGTTTAAGGTGTTTAACGATGATGTAGGGATGGAGTTTGGTTTGGAAAAATACACAAGAGCAATATTCAAGGAAGACAGAATGACAAGCACAAACTCAATTGAAATAAATGTGAATTCAATAATTAAGGAACCTGAACAGGAACAAACCTACAGATATCTAGGGATCAATGAAGGCCAAGGTATTCACTACACCAGCATGAAAAAAAAAATCAGGAAGAAATGCTACGGAAGAATACGTGGTGTTTTGAAAACTGAGCTAAACTAAAATAATAAAATATTTGTCATAAATGCGCCTCTAATTCAAGTTGTTACCTATTGTTTCGATATCATAAATTGGAATGTTAATGAAATAAAGAAAATAGACACCAAAATCAGGCAACATCTGACCTGTAGTAAAATACATCACCTAAAAGCAGATATTGCTTTGGCCCCACTTGGTCACGAATGACCATAGTTTTTCACCTAGAAAGTTTCCCTCCGAGAAACAAGCCTGGGCAGTTTGTTTTGTGGAAGGCCAGTAGTCGCCCATCCATACCAGTCTCCCCTCTCCACGCCACTGATGTTGTCCAAGGTAAAGGCACTGACCGATACAGCTTGACACCAGTGACGTCGCAACTCATTTCTACAGCTGAGTAAACTGGAGTAACGTGAAATAAAGTGTCTTGCTCAAAAACACAACGCATCACCCGATCCGAGAATCGAACTCACAACCTCTCATTTGCAAGTTCAATGCTCATAAAAGCAGATATGGATCGCCGCTATCTCCCTAGACAAATCGGAGGTAGCGGAATGATCCAGCATGAGCTGTCATGTAAAATATCAACCATTGGACTCAAACAATACTTTAAAATTATAGATGTTTGGTTGGTGAAAATAGTTGCAGATCACGAAAGGAAGAGGTTACATTTAGTCAGAAAGGAAAGTAGGAAGTTTGGGGACGATTTGGGAATACATTTTGAAAATGATGGCAATTCTGCAATTAAAATTGCAAAAAAAACCCATCAAATATTGGCAAAACATGAAGGTCAACAGAAACTGTGCACTAAATGGGAACAAAAACCACCGCATGAGCAGTATATTCTCTGTATCAAAGAACCTGATGTAAACAGTGTCTGCGGAGTTCTGGACTAAAAGCAGAGATTGAGGGTTTTATTTGGGCTGCACAAGACCAGTGTCTTCCAAGGCTATTTTATCAGAAATGGAACTGACCGAAAGTGTCAATTCTGCGATGAACAAATTGAAACCATTGACCACCTGTTTTCAAGCTGTGAAGGAAGTATTAACTCCCCAGGAATATAAAACTAAGTATGAAATATTAGGACAATATTTACACTGGGTATTATGCAGGTTTTATAGTATAAAAACATAGGGGAAATGGTACAACCATCACCCAGATGCCGTAACAGGAGGCGAGAATGGGATTTCCTTGTAAACACCAACAGTACGATCGAAGCCAACAGACCTGATATAATTATGTAGGACCATAAAAAAGGTAAGAAAATACAGGGTCGGCCAAAAGTCACTTCCTATGAAAAAAAATTCATAATTAAAAAAAAAACTAAAATATTAATTTTAGTAGTAGTAGTAGTAGTAGTAGTAGTAGTAGTAGTGGTGGTGGTGGTGGTGGTGGTGGTGGTAATAGTAGTGGCGGTAGTAGTGGTTTCTGATTTAGGCAAAAGGCTAGCAATGTTTTGGGGGTGGGGGAGTCGATTTAATCGACCCAGTACATTACTGGTACTTTATTTTATCGATCCCATTAAGGATGAACGGCAAAGCTAACCTATGCGGGATTTGAACTCAGAACGCAAAGGGCCATAACTCTATGTCACAAAGCAAGGTGTCCGACACTCTACTGATTCTACTGCCAATCAAATGGATTTTAATAGTCATAAAAATCCCTCGTCTTTGTGTGATAGATATATTTCTTTATTAGCCACAAGGGCGCACAAGAAAAGGGGACAAAACAAAGATATGCCGGGAATTTTACATACAATCGTGTAAAAAAATATAAAACAAACAATTATAACAATCGAAATCCCCAATAGGGGGGAGGCGCCACAAATGGGTTGTTTAATACCCCGTCGATAGAACAACCCTCAACTTCAGGAGCGTGTTGTGCAAGTGCTTCTTTCTTCCTTTTGCTCTCTTCTTCAACCTACAGGCTTATATACAGAGAAGGCCCAATCACTTGGGCCATTTTTGCCACATTCACCCACCTTTCAGTAAATTTACTGGGGTGCAGTGCCTCTCTCTCCACTCTGATTCTCCTTCTAAAGTGATACTTAAAAAAGGGAATCAATTGTTGTCTGGAGAGAAAGGCATCTGTCCTCAGTCCTCTCAATCTCGTCCACCATATAACCTTTTTCACCATAGCCACTGTACAGAGGAAAACCGCCTCTCTTTCGTTTTTGAAAGAGGCTGGCGGTTTGATCCTTACTATGGACTCGGGAGTCAACTGTATTTGTCCCATACGCGACAGCAGTTGTTCTGCATAGTTCCACAGCTCGCTTACGTCCGGGCAGTACAATTGCGTGCAGGACGGTTTCAATGTCTTGCTCGCATCTTGGACACGTCCTCTTGGAAGGATCCCTGCCGGGGCGTCCGTGCCTGTAGATATTGTCACGAACGGGTAGAGCTCCTCGATAGCACTGCCAGGCCAGGGACCTCTGGAAGTTGTCCATAGGTCCCGGGCGGAAAGTCCTACCGAACAGACTGGTGAGCTCGTCGTCTTCGACGCCCAGAGTCTTGTAAAGTACTAACCCTCTATAGAATGTCGAAGTGGAGTCTCCACTGATTGCTGTGCCCGCTTGACAGAGGACTGTGAGCGCCTGGGCGCATTCAATGTGCCAGGCGCCCATCTTCTTCGGTCTTCGCTTGACCCAGGACTGCAGCTCCGTCAGCGAGACAAGTTGTGGGAAGGCCTGTCTCACAAACGGTGCCCACACCGGTTTGAGTGATATAGATAGATAGATAGATAGATAGATAGATAGAGTGATAGAGATAGATAGATAGCTACAGAAAGAGAGAGTGATATATATATATATATATATATATATATATATATATATATATATATATATATATATATATAGAGAGAGAGAGAGAGAGAGAGAGAGAGAGAGAGAGAGAGTGTGTTTAAACTTTTCTACTGAAAATATAATAAATTGTTCTTATTTCCGTCAGAAGAATTATAGATTTCCCCTACATAGATTTCCAATAATATTACGAACCAATTTTAGGGATGTTTGAAGAAATAGCAGCCAAACCTCCACGATTTGTATCCCACTACACCAGAGGTTCTCAAACCTTTTGGGCCTCCGCCCGTCCCCCCTCACCACCACCTAATACCCTCAGCGCCCCGCCTCCATCCCTATTTCCAGAAAGACCTGCCTACACACAAATTGTAAATAATACATCTATCTATATATTACTAAAACTCTGTGATTGCTTGCTTGCTTGTCTGTAATGTAATACGGCCAAAAGGACGCATAATGGGAAACTACTTTGAAAGGAAGTTGCCCCTGAAATGGGAATAAAACAAGTTTCGCGTAAATCGAATCACTGGTTCCCGAGATACGGGTTTTTTCCGGGTAACTTCATAAACAGAGAGAGTAGATTGAAAGAGAGACAGAGAGAGAGAGAAAGGTGGAGGTGTTGTGTCTGTTTATGTATATATATATATATATATATATATATATATATATACACACACACACACACATATATATATATATATATATATATATATATATGGGCCTTCCAGTTTCATTTCACATTATATACATGTCTGTGTATATTTTAATTATTTAAAAATTATTTTTTAGTGAACATGATTTTTAAAAAATAGTTTGAATTGAATGTGACAACAGATAACGTTCCCCCTCGACAGATAACGTTCTCCCTCGGACCCCCCCCCCCCCCAGTTGATGGATGTGAATCCGAAATATAGGGACAATTAAATCTCTCCCAAGGTAACTCTATCTCGTATTACTATTTTTATTTTTTACGCTCTTTCCTACGTTCCTCTACACACTATACATCTCATTCTACACTCCCTTACACCTCTCTCTTCACCATCGGATTCTGTTACCCGGAGATTTACCCATCTGCATTGTTGAGGCTTCCAAAACGCCCCCCCCCAAAAAAAAAATATATATATATCATCATCATCATCATCATCATCATCATCGTTTAACGTCCATGTTCCACGCTTGCATGGGTTTGGACGGGAATTTTCCCACTTGAGGCAAGAGTGGTTGTCTTGCTCGCAGAGGACTGTCTGGCGGGTTTTCTACAGCTGGATGCCCTTCCTAACACCAACCACATTTACATATATGTATATATATATATATACATATTGTAAAATGTGTGAGATCCTTGGTACAGTTAGGTTTATTTGAAAAAAAGGAAAAGAATAACTTCACTTGTAGTCTTAAATAATTTGATTTAATTTTATAATATTATAATATTATAAAATTAAATCAAATTATTTAACACTACAAGTGAAGTCATTCTTTTCCTTTTATATATATATATATATATATATATATATATATATATATATATATATATATAATAATTTGATATACTATTATATCATCTCTACCACTCCTTTGGGCTCCAGTGCCCGCCGGGACCTTCTCATCGCACCTCCCTCCGGGCGGGGGGGGGGGGGGGGGGGGGGGGGGGGGCTCCACTTTGAGAACTTTTGCACTATACAAAAGAACAAGAACAAATAAATAAATAAATATGGCTACAAGAGCACACACGATAGCGTAGTCCAAGATAGACGTTGTCGCACAATTTTTTTTTAATGATTTAAATAGTAATGGTGTGAGTGTCATAGATTATAGATTTCTTCTTCTTCTTCTTCTTCTTCTTCTTCTTCTTCTTCTTCTTCTTTACCCCCTCCCCCTCCAACTCCCCCTTCTTCTTCTTCTTCTTCTTCTTCTTTGCCCCCCCCCCTCCAACTCTCCCTTCTTCTTCTTCTTCTTCTTCTTCTTCTTCTTCTTCTTCTTCTTCTCCTTCTCCCTAAGAGAGAGTCCTCAAGCCCCCCCCCCCAGCAGGCCATGTCAGAAGCAACCGTCTCCAACAGATCTGGCTGGACCCCCCACCGAGCGAGACCAGCTAAGTCCATGGATGTTATCCAACCATCTTGCTCAGGAAAGGAAGGGGGGGGGGTCTATGCCTCGGCCTCCTACCAGTTGGTTTTTCAACATTTTTTATAAAATGATAAAATGGTAATGGCGTGAGTGTCATTGATTATAAACTGCGTTCGTCGATCTGTTATCGATAAATTATCGATAAAAAACAAAATAATACAGGAAAAATACATACGATAGTATAGTCCAAGGTAAACCTTGTCACCTCCAAATTTAAAATAAAACTGATAAGAGGGTAATGATGAAAATGTCATTGATTATCGAATTTCCTATCGATCAGGGCTACAGAAAGAATAAAGATTTTTTTCATTGATCAGGGCTGAGCAAGGGGTGGGAGGACGGTAAACAACGAGTGAGATATAGATTTATTTATTGAAATTAATTGATCTCTGTAATTGAAAAGAATCGATCCGTTGATCGATCGGGATGATTGATTTGTATTGAGCCTTACTTTGTGTTATTAAAAGAAACAATATTCCAAATTTAGTTTATAGCTTAGTAAAAATGAAGGATTTATTTTTGGCAATGGCCGCAACATCGTCTGCAAAGTTAAGGTAACAGATCTTCTATTCCTTCAGCCAGTCAACCTTTTACCTTCTGTTGCCCTTTTGAGAATACAGTCGATTGCCAAAGTAAAGAGAATCGGAGACAGCAGGCATCATTGGCGGACTCCTGGGATTACCTCAAACCACTCACTATAGCCGATGGCTAAAACAAAGAGAATCGGAGACAATGGGCAACCTTGGCGGACTCCTGCGATGATTTCAAGCCCTTCACTATAGCTGATGACCAAAGCAAAGAAAACGGAGACAGCGGGCATCCTTGGTGGATTCCTGTATTGATAGGTGTAACTGACCGTGGTCATTGGAGCACTTTGGCTGCCTCATGTGTCTTAAGACATGGGATGTATTGATAGATGTAACTGACCGTGGTCATTGGAATACTTTGGCTGCCTTCTCAAGACATGGGATGTATTGATAGATGTAACTGACCGTGGTGGTCATTGGAGCACTTTGGCTGCCTCATGTGTCTCAAGACCCGGAAGCTTCTTAGTAAAAATGAAGGCCAGTGCTCCTTGGCCCGTTAACCGTTTTCCAGGTACTTTTGGGCTGGTATTGACAGTGAAGGACGAAGGTAACTTCAAGCCAAAGATCTACCCTAAATATTTTGCCATAATATCTTCATATTTGATAATTTTGTAAGTAAAAGTGACAAATTTCATAAAATGGTGAGTATTTTTATTTCAGAGAAGTAGTTTAGTGGTCAAGTCCTAGGCCTAGAGCCCATCACCCTCTCCCCAAACCGCCCAGCCCTAGACCCAGAGCCCATCACCCTCTCCCCAAACACCACCCCGTCCGACGCCCAGAGCCCATCACCCTCTCATATTTATGTAATTATCAATGGTTTTAAGCCAACTTTGTGAGTTTTAATTTGAATAAAATTTCTGTTTTCATCTTTAATAAAATACTGATCTTAATAAAAAGATCTACAAAATTCATTTTGGTTTCGTTTTCAGAAATATAAGGAAATGTGAGGGAAGTAACTCCGAGCTATTATTGAAACCATTTTGTTGTGAGTTAATAATTTCGGGGTTCCTCTGAAGGGTCTTTGGAGTAACGTTACTTGATAGAGTGTATAGCTCAGAGATCAGAGAGTCACTCCAGGTAGAGCTGATACTTTTCCGAATTGAGAGATCACAGCTCTGACACTATGGACATATCGCTGGACAGATTTTATGGGCAAAACCAACTGGAAAGAGACTCAGGGGTAGACCCTGAGCAAGATGGTTGGATAACATCTATGAGCTTGGCTGGTCTCGCTTGGGGGATCCAGCTGGATCAGTTGGAGGCGGTTATTTCTGACAGGACCCACTGGAAGGAGTGTTTGAGGACTCTGTCTCCGCGACCCTCTCAAGAATAAGTGGACGAAGAAGAAGAAGAATGAGAAAAAGAAGAAGACATGAAAACCATAGGCAGTGTCTTTTATAAGGAATATATCAGATATTAAACAATGGTGGCTGTGGTGGTGGTGGTGGTAGTGAAAATGGTGGTCATAATAGTTTTGTAATAATGAATTCTATGTAAGAAAATAAAAAAAAATGATGGTTATCTCTCGCATAATAACGGGTTCTCTCGTGATTTGGTGGTGCAGGACTTTTGCGCCACCTTTGTATAGTATATCTACAAACAATACTACTCGGAATAAGAGAATTTCTAATAGGAAGATCGATAAGACAGCTACGACTTGAGAAGCTTGGAGTAAGCTATTCCAAATAACTATGTAGATATCGTGTTATAATACACAGCAAGATGGGAGGGGGGGGGGGGGGTCGTTGTGGTGGTGGTGATGATGATGATGATGGTGGTAGTGGTTTGGTAATGATGGTGGTGGTGGTGGTGATGATGATGATGATGATGATGGTGGTGATGAAGATGATGATGATGAAGAAGAAGAAAAAGGAGAGAATTCGACAGTAGGCAGACTGCAGAAGGATACTGGGGTGTGAATGGATTGGAAAATAAAGTCATGCTGGAATTAAGAATGTGTAAAAGAAGCGATTCTCACATTCAAGCAAAAATAAATTGTTTCTTCTCGACCATCATAGCAAATGTTAGCTGCTAATACTGTTGGTAAAAATGGCGGACGGTGGTTTTATTTTCTGGCAGGTTTTTGTTGTTGATGTTGTTGTTGCTTTTTTACCATTCGTTCCCCTTCACCCTCTTCTCCTTCTCCTCCTTCTTCTCTTTCTCCCTAACAAACAAGTGAACTCGGGAGATATTTTCTGGAAAGACTAAAGCCCTGTATACACACACACACACACACACATATATATATATATATATATACACATATACATATATATATGTATATATATATATATATATATATATATACATATATATATATATATATATATATACACATATACATATATGTATATATATATATATATATGTATATATATGTATATATATGTATATATATATAAATATATATATATATATACATACATATATATATATATATATATATATATATATATATATATATATATATATATATATATATATATAATGTGGGTAATATTAAATATTATCCAATTAAATCTGTGTAGCTTCGCTAAACAATATTCTGAAAACATTTTTAATGTTGATCAAAATTTTTGAATCCACAAATTGTTCTCCTCTCACGACTTGAACCACCTATTTTTAAGTAAAATACAAAATCAACATCCTTCGTAACTCATATTTGATATATAAACAATTAATAATTGTAAATTATTTCTATTTCTATAATACTAATACATACGCAATTATTACACACACCTAACTATACTTCTTGATAGATTTTTATATATTTCAATTTCTATTTCATTTATCTATATCTTTTTTTGATTTTCTTGATGTGTTTTTCTAAGTATTTGCCCATGTTTTATATTGCCTCGTCTGACGAACGAATGAAGTCGTTTATTTCGTATTCGCCTCATTCGGGAAACCTCTGGTAATGAGGTAATTATATTGTATTAATTTTTATACATTAAATTTTGCTCTGATACTTACATAGAGCACTCTTCATTTCTATGACCTTTTCTGTTTCCAACGGAAATTTCAATACTTATAGAGATTTATATATAACCTATCGTAATGTAATAAGATAAAAATATTTACAACCATAATTCTTCATATAATCTAATTGATTATATATACAATATTATAACTCATAATATAGGTAAATAAATCCCCCCCCCCCAATTAACGTAAATGCTAGCTCTTCTTCCTTTCTCTTTCCTACGCATACAATAACTTATAGTTATTTAAATTTTCCATAGCGTCTAAAATAACGTTTTTTCATCCCTTTTACCTAAACCTCATTTGCATACTCATCTTAATAATTTGAAATATCTGACTTTTCTTCTCTTATCCCTTCACTATCCAGGGATAACTTGAACCGTTAAGGTATATTCCCCTTGGTTATGTCAAAATTTATAAAACACACTTCGTATTTTATCTGATGGTAGCGTACCAACATTTTGGTACCCTTGAAATATATATAATAGAATAAATATGGTTTTATAAATATAGTTTCCATTTATTTAATATCATTGTATATATATATATTAAATTAATAAAAAAAAATGAAATAAACACAAAGAACAAGTTCTTTATATTAAAATATTCATCATTTTACGATCGTTTCTGGGATGTATATGTGTGTTGGTATGTATATCATATAGATCTGTGTTTATTTCATTGTTTTTATTAATTTATCTTGACTCTGTTTTCCTATGATTTTTATCGTAAATTTTTGAATATATCTTCTCTTTTCATGATATCTTCTATATTTGGATTACATTGAGTACTTCATACGGATTGGACACTACCGTATATTTTGGTAGACTTATCTATCTATCTCTCTCTCTCTATATATATATATATGAAGAATTATGGTTGTACATATTATGGTTGTATATATATATATATATATCTTGCAGCCATATTTCTACAATTTCACATATCCCTCTTACTATCGTGTGTGTATTCATTTTGTTTTTAAAAAATCAAAAAATTAAACATCAGTTTATCAGCTGTATTGTATTTAGATATAAGATCAAATAAAATCTCGTTTAATATCGCATATCTCGTGATATAAAAGAATATGACGGTGACTTGGCGGAGTCGTTAGAACGTCGGATAGAATTTTCGTTCTGGATTTGCCTTTCATCCTTTCGAAGTCGATAAAAAAAATACCAGTCCAGTACTGGGGTCGGTTCTTCCTCTATATCTCTTTCTCGTTTCCTCTCTCCCTGTCACTTTATGTCACCATATATATATATATATATATATATATATATATATATATATGGAGTACCAGTATTACCTAGGGTTGATTCTTCCTCTATATCTCTTTCTCATTTCCTCTCTCCCTCTCATTTTCTATCTTTCTCTGCAAGAAATCTGCTCTACTCAGGCCTGGAGAGGGAAGGGTTCCACCAGGTCAGGCCTGGAGAGGGAAGGGCTCCGCCAGGTTTAAATGCTCAAGAAACGCCCTATGTCAATACGGCGCCCCTACGACTCTATCTGGAGTTACAAGACTATATATACATACATGATGATGGCTGTCCCCTCGTTATCGAGTATGACCATTGCACGATATAACATTATTAATAATTATCAATTAATGCTATAGTGCATTGCCTCTGTGCGTGAAGATTGTTGTTAAAGTGAGGAAAGACTGTGCACTGAGCCAATCCCACTCTCTGAGCGACAGCAGCTAGAAAAGATCAACATCATCGGTAACTACCGAGCCGCAGGTTTTATAACGGAGTTATCCCAGTTTCCTGAGTTGCCTTCTCCTAGAAGAATGCCCCGACAAAGGCTAGGGGTCCTTCACTCCCAGTGGTTTAACCACGTGATCGGGTATCCAGCCTGTTTATTTCTATGTTCCCCCGCATATACATACACATGCACACACATATATACATATACATACACATGCACACACATATATACATATACATACATATGTACATGTGTATATACATATTTACACATTTTTGGATGACCGTTGACTTTTATGAGTTCTCCCGCCCTTTGTCAGGTTTTGATTTTGTCCTGCAGGGTGTCCAAAGTCACTGACGACCCGACCATACGACAAGTTGTATTGGGTTAATGTTTCATACATACATACATACATACATACATACATACATACATACATACATACATACATACATACATACATACATAGACGAAATCCGAGCAGTTGATGTTAGAACTCGGAAAATACTAAACAACACCGGAAACTTCCACATCAACAGTGACATAGACCGCCTTTACTTGAAATGTAAGCAGGGAGGGGGGGGGGGCAGAGGCCTAACATCAGTCCAGGCAACATTTGAATGTCGCATCATATCTCTCCAACAACATCTACGAACCTCGAAGCGTAGGAGCCCGTTCCTTGAGCAAGTCTATCTGCATGAAACAGATAAGATCATGAGAGTCGGGAAGGAACTCCTCGAGAGATATTCAAAAACTCACACCCAGGGAAGTCGCTCAGCAGTATCGCAGTGAATCCATGGATGAAAAACTGCATGCTTATCAGCAAAAATTCATGCATGGATATGTTGCCAGGAAGCTCCAGATTGACAGTATTATAGATAAGGAAAATAGTCTATCTTGGACTAACAACCGCTATATTGGCTCCCACTTTGAAGGATACGCTTTTGCAATCCCAAAACAGGAAATTAACACGAAATACCTGATTCACAAAAGAGATTGGGATGCAGGCAAAACACCTAGATGTGATAACAAGTGCAGACTCTGCAGAATTAACATCGAAGATGTCACCCATGTCATCAGCAGCTGTCCAAAGATGTCATCGCGGTACTATCTACCTATGAGGCATGTTGTAGTGGCCAAAACACTGTACAATGCAATCCGTAGAAAAGATAGCACATTAAAAGCTACAGCAATGTGGAAGATATCCGTATACATAATATGAAAGAGTACTGGTGGAATGTTCCAGTAAAACCCCCAATAAAATGCAGGCATAATAGACCAGATATTATGATATGGGACAGGGAAAAGAAAGCATGCACAGTAGTGGAAGTTAGCTGCCCAGCAGATGGCAATATAATATCAAAGATTAGCGAAAAGGAGAATGTTTATGCAGAACTGATAAGAAATCTGCAGATACTCCACCCTGATTACGCCTTCAGATTTATGCCTGTGATTATTGGGGCACTGGGGTATGCTAGTAACTGCCTCAATACAAATCTTGAGAAGCTAGGCTTCACAGAAACAGAAAGAACACAACTAGTTAGGAAATTACAAGTACAATCCATTAATGGAACAGTAAAAATATGTAAAACATTCCCAAAATTTTGCATCTAATAACTGCATATACACATGTACAGATACAAAGCATATACACATGCACACATGCAACTCAAAACATCCACATCCACACATACAATAACATCCATATCTACACATGCATGCATACATACATATCTACCTAGTTGATGTGTAAATTCCAATGAGAGTCTTGTGTCTATGTTAGAAACCGACTCTCTCTCTATTGGCAAAAATTTGTGAAATTATAAAACCAGAAGAACATACATACATACATACATACAAACATATATATATATATATATATATACATACACACATATATACATACATGCAAACATACAAACATACATACATACATACACACATACATACATCCATCCATACATACATACATACATTTAGATATAAGATCAAAGAAAATCTCATTTATTATCGCATTATCTCGTGTTGTTTAGCTACAGTTAGATGTAAAAGTAAACTTGATAAATGGCGTATTTCCTCCATTATAAAACTTTACAAAAAAAAACTTTTTCAAAATGACTTTTCATTCACGTCTGTCCAACCACTCATAAGGCGGTGGTATGGCAGAATCGGTAGAGCGTCAGACACCATGCTTTGCAGCATAGAGTTATGGTCCTTTGCGTTCTGAGTTCAAATCTCGCCGAGGTTAACTTTGCCTTTCATCCTTACGAGATTGATAAAATAAAGTACCAGTAATGTACTGGGGTAATCGCTGGCCTTGTGCCAAAAGTAGAAAAACCATAATGCTTTCTGATGTAGACACTGAAAATATGAGAGGGAGGAGCTGATTAACTAGGAGTAGGAGGGACTAATTAATTTGGGTGGGAGATTAACTGAGAATAGGAGTAGGAGGAACTAAGACTAGGAGTGGGAGGGAGATTAACTGAGAATAGGAGTAGGAGGAACTAAGACTAGGAGTGGGTGGGAGATTAACTGAGAATAGGAGTAGGAGGAACTAAGACTAGGAGTGGGTGGGAGATTAACTGAGAATAGGAGTAGGAGGAACTAAGACTAGGAGTGGGTGGGAGATTAACTGAGAATAGGAGTAGGAGGAACTAAGACTAGGAGGGAGTAACTGGGAATGGGGGTAATTAACTAGGAGTGGGAGGGAGTAACTGGGAATGGGGGTAATTAACTAGGAGTGGGTGGGAGTAACTGGGAATGGGGGTAATTAACTAGGAGTGGGTGGGAGTAACTGGGAATGGGGGTAATTAACTAGGAGTGGGTGGGAGTAACTGGGAATGGGGGTAATTAACTAGGAGTGGGTGGGAGTAACTGGGAATGGGGGTAATTAACTAGGAGTGGGTGGGAGTAACTGGGAATGGGGGTAATTAACTAGGAGTGGGTGGGAGTAACTGGGAATGGGGGTAATTAACTAGGAGTGGGTGGGAGTAACTGGGAATGGGGGTAATTAACTAGGAGTAGGTGGAACTGATCAATTGGGAATGGGAAGGTATAAGTAACTGGGAGTAGGAGGAAATAAGTGGGGATGGGAGGGACTAACTAACTGGGAGTAGGAGGAATTTACCTAGTGGAAGTGGGAGGAACTAACTGACTATGCAAAAGGGGAAAAGACTCTTTGTGTGAGCAAAGTTCCTGAAAAGCAAACGATAACAAGACTGGGTAGCGGAGGGGGGTCGCAGGTAGTGGTTTAGAGGAAGTAGCATTGGCTAGAAGGAAGAGAAGAATGTGGGATAGATAGGAGACGAAAAGGAAGAGGAGGAGAGACAGTATATATATATATATATATGTATATATACATACCTATATATAAGTGTGTGTGTGTATATATATATTTATTTATATTTATATATATATATGTATATAGGGTGTCCCAAATAAATGTATACAAACTTCAACAGCATTCTAATAAATATTGCCTGTACAGGTAATCAAAATGTGTATACATTTTTTTTTTGGCGGGGAGACACCCTGTATATATATATATATATATATATATATACAATCGGGGGTAACCAGATGGGCTTATTGATGATTTCTCCCGAATGAAACAGTTCTAGTCCTGTAGAAGCCTTTTCTATATTAAATGTATATATATGTATGTGTGTAGGTATATATAGGGGAGAAAGGGGTAAAGGGAGAGGAAAAGGCGGGAGAAGAAGGGAGAAATATGACATGGTAGTGTTATTGTTAGAGCGGAAGTTGAATTAGATGAAAAAAAAGTAACAACAAAAAATAATAAATAAAAGCACCAGAAAAGCAATAACAAAAAAATAACAAATAGTAGATACTTAAAAAGCAAAAAACCACCAACGAAACAACTAAAAACAAAAAGTTGCGAACAAGGTGTGTAACTCTTCAGTGTTTGAAGGTGGAAAAATTAGAGTGTGAAGAGCGACAATAAAATATTTCTAGCCAACATTGATGATGGCTTCGACACAGGGGATTCAGCTTAGCAAAGTTAGTGTTGTTTTTATTTTTCTCTCTCTCTTAATTAATTAATTAATATATTTATTTATTTATATATATATATTTATTGATTTATTATCGATGTTCATTCACTATATTTTTCTTCAATTGCCCGTCAGTCATAAACACACATTTTCGTGTATATATATATATATATATATATACACATACTGGGTGTCCCTTAAAAATATATACATATTTCAACAGAATTATAATCAAAGTGTGTATACATTTTTTTGGAAGACTATATATATACAGTGTCCCCAAAAATGTATACAATATATATATAAGTACATATATACATTTGTGGTGAGATCGTATTTATATAATATACATGTATATATATATGTGTATGTATATTATATGTGTTTAAAATATCGCATTAAAAAACCATTGAACCATTAAGTGACCAAGCACTCAATACTGGGTGTTAGTGTGGAAATATATTTTGTCTAAGGAAATGGAAAGTGACTTCGAAGTTTCAGCGTGATCGCTTCATCTACAATAAACATGCATACACATATATATAATAAAAAGTACCAGTAATACACTGGGTAATTGCTGGCCTTGTGTCAAAAGTAGAAACGATTATGTATATATCAATATATAAACACATGTATATATATATATATATATATATATACATGTGTTTGTATAATACACGCACACAAATATATATACATACATACAATATATGCATATATATACATATACACACATATATAAACACATGTATATATATATATATATATATATATAATACACACAAATATATGTATATACACACAATATATGCTTGTATATACATACACACAAACAAACATACACACAAATATATATATATACACATACATATACATACACACACATATAAACATGTATATATATATAATACACACAAATATATATATATAACTTTGTTTGGCCTTATTAGCTGTTAATTTACTAAACATGAGTTTTCTAGTATTTTTTATTGTCTCTCAATCAACCTATTTTTTATTTATCTTTCTCTCTCTCTGTCTCTCAATCTCTCTCACTCTGTCTCTCTCCATCTCAATCTCTCTCTCTCAATCTCTGTCTCCGTCTCAATCGCTCCATCTATATCTTTTCCCGCCTCTCTCTCTCTCTCTCAATCTCTCCATCCATCTCTCTCTCTGTCTCAATCTCTCCATTTATCTCTGCCCCTCGCTCTCTCTCTCTCTCTCTCTCTCAATCTCTCCATCTATCTCTGACTCTCGCTCTCTCTCTCCATCCATCCATCTCTCTCTCTGTCTCTCAATCAACCTATTTTTTATTTATCTCTCTCTCTCCATCTCAATCTCTCCATCTCTCCCTGTCTCCGCCAATCTCTCTCTCTCTCTCTATCTCTCTGTCTCAGTCTCCATCTCTCTCTCTCTCTCAGCCATCAATCGATCAACATAAACCATTAACCACCACAACAACAGCAACAACAAACTTCCAATATACTCTCTCTCATGTTTATTTTTCATATAATATATATATAATATATATATATTATATATATATAATATATATAATATATTTTCTTCCTGTCCTACGAACGACCCCCTCCTTATATCAGTCAAACATTCACAACAACATTTATTTATCTTATTTTACCAATGTTATTTAAAAAACAACTATAAGTAGAATTATGAGGGTCGGCTGAAATAATCATAGGCTGACCAAGATACTCTCATGGAATGACCAAATGAGGTTCATTTTTCACAACATAGTCCCTAGAAAGAAACAATAGTTATTTATTAATAAGAAGAGCATGCAAGATTTCACAGCTCTAGCATCATTCCTTCATAGTCAGCCTATGAACTGTTCAGCCTACCTTCAAATATATATATATATATATACACACATATATACATAAATATATATACATATACACACACAAGGGTCAGCTGAAAAATTCATAGACTGACCAAGGTACTCTCATGGAATGACCAAATGAGGATCATTTTTCACAACATAGTCCCTGGACAGAAACAGTGTAATTGTCATTAATATAAGAAGAGTTGAAATTAATACATGCAAGATTTCACAGCTCTAGCATCACTCCTTTATAATCAACCTATGAGTTCAGCCTACCCATATATATATATGTATATATATGTATCTATACATATATATATGTATCTATACATATATGTATGTATATATATGTATCTATACATACATATATGTATCTATATACATATATGTATGTGTGTTTATATATATACACACACACACAAGTGTCGGCTGAGAAAATCATAGGCTGACCAAGGTACTCTCATGGAATGACCAAATGTAGTTTATTTTTATTTTTCACAACATAGACCCTGGAAAGAAACAATGCAGTTATTAATAAGAGTATGCAAGATTTCACAGCTCTAGCATGACTCCTTCATAGTGCCAACCTATTAACTTTTCAGCTGATCCTCTTATTATTTTTATCTTCTATTCCTGTCAATTATTTGTTTTGTAGCCATTAAATTTTTCAGGTTTTGATGGAGGTGGTTGTTTGTGTGTGTAAACATCTTCCTT
>OZ024762.1:2096038-2103538 GCA_964016885.1 Eledone cirrhosa
TGCATTAGGAAAAGAATTAGTGACGGAAATATATGAATATTTATTTAAACGATCGCTAACCGGAAGTGTTGATATTTGAAAATTTTAAAGAAGTGAATCTTAAAATAAGTAATAGCATTATTTATATTTAATTAAGAACAACGAAATTTAGTAGATAAAATATGTAATATTCATTCATTATTTATTCAAAGTAATCCAACTTATTTTACAAACGGGATAAAAAAATATATATTCTGGACGCAGTCCCGCACTCCTTACTTTATTATAGTTGAGATATATATAATTATATATACGTGTACAGATATTTTTGCATGCACAAACACACAATACATCGGAAAACAGAACTACAAAAACAAAATATAAACAAACATTGTATTTATTTCGTTAGGTACGTCATCTATATATATATATCTGGATGCCAATGGTGGATTTATTGAATGAAATCAATGGAGCTGGCCTTTCTTATCTTTCCATGTAGGCGACATACAGATTAGCACCACCAATCTCACTAAACAACACAATGCCCCCTCTCACCTTTTGACTCACGCGCGTGCAATTACATTTTAACTGAAGCCAATCACTATCAGTCATGATTGACCCCTCATAACTTGATTGGTTATTCGATTCCTATGCGTCTCCCTCCCCTGAATAACACCTATATAAAGAGCAAACACGACCCTGTTTGAACAATCATTGTTACTGCCGATATGCCACCTAAAAAGTCCCGACCTGGCCGCAAGATCCGATTTTCCATAAGAAAAAATATTACTAGAGCAACAGAGTCTGAAAATGATCGCGAACGTCGCCTCCAGCAGATGAGGGCTCATGCGAAAGCCATTCGAGCAGGCCAGTCTCAATATGAGCGCTAGTCTCACCTTAAGCAACTGAGGACTAATGCGAGAGCCATTAGATCAGCCCAGTCTCAAAAGCGCCAGTCTCTCCTTCAGCAACTGAGGTCCCGTGCAGAAGGCAGGAGAGCAAGCCAGATTGGAGCAGGTGAGTTCACAAGCTGATTGCATCTATATTGCATTACAGCATCAATGTGCCATACAGGTCCTTGCAAAACTAAGTCCGATTTTTAAGAGGGCTTAAGTAGAACAGTGCGTGTGACAGAGAGTTACATAGGGCGGCCAGGGGAATATTAAAGATAATTGGGTTCAAAGGGTCGGGGGAAGGAGTTAGATACGCGCCCAAGGGGTCAGGCAAGCTGGCGCTAACTTTCGGGGCAGATTGAGGACACGTGCGTGAGGTGGAATCTGCACGCCGCAGTGAACTATAATTATAAAGACGCTAAGATTGAGTCACCACGATAGCTTTCCCCCCTTAGCTCCGTAGTCGGAAGATAGTGCAGGAACGTACCTCTTATTGAAAACCACACACTTGCCATTAGCATTTCATCCAGACTTACATAGAAAGAAGAGATGGGCATGTTTACTGGAGGGGGAAATATAGGTCAGTGAGGGTCATACTGGTAACAACAGGGAGCATGAAGCAGCGTGTTGATGTATTCAGCCGAAATCACCTCTATATTACTTGCTACGTTAATTGCCACTACATCAAACTAGCAGGCCCAGCTGGATAGCGCCTGGCGGTAGGCCTGCATCAGATCTTTTAGAAAGCACTCACAACCAGTGCGACATTAGCAGGATTGTGGCAAAACTAATGGTCCAACACCACAGTTGTAACTTTTACGATAGAATCGAGTGATTATGGTCGTTGAGCATTCCAGTGGTGGTGGTATTTTTCATGCGTCAGAAATGTGTCACCACAATAGCCCCCCCCCCCCCTTTTGATACGTACTCGGAACAACAATGTGACTTGAGAGGGCGTGCAGTATCTTTGCACTGGAGTGGAGGGTGGCTTACTGAAAAGATAATATGCCGGTATACCTAACTGGGCGTCAGCCAGACGGGCCAGCTAGTATAATATATGTATATATGTATATATATATATGTGTGTGTATATATATATATATAACTTCGTTTGGCCTTATTAGCTGTTAATTTACTAAACATGAGTTTTCTAGTATTTTTTCTTGTCTCTCAATCAAAACCTATTTTTTATTTATCTCTCTCTCTCACCATCACAGTCTTCCCCTCTGTCTCTCCATCTCAGTCTCTCATATCAATCTCTCTCCATCCCAATCTCTGTTTCCATCTTTCTCTCTCATGTTTTTTTTTTATATAATATATTATAATATATATATATAATATATTTTCCTCTCCTACGAAAGACCCTCTCCTTATATCAGCCAAACATTCACAACAACAACATTTATTTATCTTAGCTAAAAGTAAGCTGCTCTACCTGGCATTTGTTGATCTGGAGAAAGCCTTCGACCGAGTCCCCTGTGCTATAATCTGGTGGGCTCTTAGAAAACTAGGAGTAGATGAATGGCTTGTGAAAGGTGTACAAGCCCTGTATAGAGGAGCAGTCAGCAAAGTTAGGATTAGCGAGGTATTTAGCATACAGGTCGGTGTCCACCAGGGCTCTGTTCTTCGCCCTCTCCTGTTCATCATAGTTTTGCAGGCAATAACGGAGGAGTTTAAGACTGGGTGCCCATGGGAACTCCTGTATGCAAATGACCTCGCACTTATAGCTGAATCTATGTTAGAACTAGAAAAGAAATTCCAAACATGGAAACAGGGACTAGAAAGAAAGGGTCTCGAAGTCAACCTGACAAAGACTAAGATCCTCGTAAGTAGACGAGAAAACAGAACCCAGATCCCCTCAGGGAAATGGCCTTGCTCAGTACGTAGGAAATGTATAGGTAGGAACTCCATCCTCTGCCCCAAATGCAAACAATGGGTACACAAGAGATGTAGCGGGATCTCAGGAAGTTTAACTAAGAATGTAGGCTTCACATGTAGCAGCTGTGCTGGGGCAGCAAACAGCCACAGGAAACAAGCACCACCAATCTTTGGGAGGGCTCTGTAGAAACAGTAGACAGCTTCTGCTACCTAGGTGACTGAATTAGCAGCAAAGGTGGGTGTTCAGAAAGTACAATAACTAGGGTAAGAACGGGATGAAAGAAGTTCAGGGAGCTACTGCCACTGCTGGCTGCAAAAGGCTTTTCCCTCAAAATGAAAGGCAGACTGTATGATGCGTGTATCCGAACAGCAATGTTACATGGTAGTGAGACCTGGGCGCTGTCTGTAGAAGACTTGCGTAGATTGGAAAGAAACGAAGCCTGTATGCTCCGATGGATGTGTAATAGTAATATATGCGAACGGCAAAGCATAACTGAATTGAGAGAGAGACTGAGCATAAGAGGAATCAAATGTTGTGTGCAGGAGAGGAAGTTGCGTTGGTATGGGCATGTGATGCGTATGAAGGATGACAGCTGCATAAAAAGGTGCAGAGCAGTAGAAGTCGATGGAAACCTCGGAGTGGGGAGACCCAAGAAGACCTGGGATGAGGTGATAAAAGTCGACCTTAACCAATTACACATCTCAAAGGCGTTGACACACGACCGTGACCTCTGGCGTCACGCAGTAATACAGAAGACCCGACTTCCCACGGGTACAAGCCGAAGCTGAAGCATGTAGACTATGTCCCCACCTCCTCCCACTGTGAATGAGGTTGGTGTTAGGAAGGGTATCCAGCTGTAGAAATCAAGTCAGAATCAGTTCCCATATGAGCAAGACAAGGTCAGCCGACCGGACACTGCCCACAACAGGACAACCAGTCTAACCCATGCTAGTGTGGAAGAACGGACGTAAAATGATGATGATGATGATGATGATGATTTACCAATGTTATTATATTAACTGGGTTATTATTAAAAAACAATAACTATAAGTAGAATTATGAGGGTCAGCTAAAATATTCATAGGCTGACCAAGATACGCTCATGGAATGACCAAATGAGGTTCATTTTTCACAACATAGTCCCTAGAAAGAAACAATAGTTATTAGTAAGAAGAGCATGCAAGATTTCACAGCTCTAGCATCATTCCTTCATAGTCAGCCTATGAACTGTTCAGCCTACCTTCAAATATATACACACATATATACATATACAGACACACAAGGGTCGACTGAGAAGTTCATAAGCTGACCAAGGTACTCTCATGGAATGGCCAAATGAGGTTCATTTTTCACAACATAGTCCCTAAATAAATAAACATGTTTTTATTCATTCTGAAGACAGACACATCTGTCTTCAAGAAACCACTGGTAAATGAAATAATTATCTTAAGTTGTTTATTACATAACTATATAATATATATATACACACACACAGGGTGCCCCCCCCCCTCCCCCAAATGTATACACACTTCGACAGTATTCTAATAAATATTGCCTGTGTATACATTTTTTGGCGACACCCTGTATGTATGTGTGTATATATATATATGTATATATATGTATATATATATATATATATATGTATTATGTAGCATGGTTGAATGGGTAAAAGGTTCTCTTCGCAATCACGAGTTTACTGGTTTAGTCTTGTATGCCAGGCACCTCGGGGTACCTAAGCTTTTTATATGTAAAATTGGTTGCTATCTGATGAAACTGTTATTGTGGCTGTAATGTCACAAACAGAGTGTGTTTTAGGCTGAATCTCCCTGAGCCTGAGAATCACTTTAAATACACGTGTCTGTAGTCTGTAGATTACCTAGGCCTAATTAATCAGTAACATGTTTAATTAATAAATAAATAGGCCATTTCGTTGACTTAAGCCACTCGAACACTCACCGACGACCTTTCGTTCATCGAACAGAAAGTACCCTAGTTTTTTTTTGGTTTATAATCCACCAAATACCCGTAAATGGACGGCGGCGACATTAAATGACCAAAGACTTCTAAAGACATGCCGTTCTAACTTTGATTATTCGGCATCTTCTCTCTTGTCACCATCCTTCTATCTTTCCATCCAACTATCTCTCTATCGATCTATCTCTATCGTATCTCAGATATTTCTCATAAGAAGTGACACAGATAGAAAGAGGAAAGTAGAAATTATCGGAAGAAATAATAAAAAGTTTTGTATACTATGTTTGTAGTGTGTATATTCTGTGGTATTTTTGTATCTCGCTATCTGTCTGTCTATAATCTATCTATCTTTATATCTACCTGCCTGGCTGTCTATCTATGTACCTACCTATCTATAAATAAGTATACGAAGCTTGTCAATATATATATATATATATATATATATATATATATATATATATATATATATATTTAAAAGAATAGAGGTGTAACACATGAGTTATGATATATTGGTAAAAGGAAAAGAACATTTTTACTTATTCCTAATTAAACTATTTTTCACTGGGAACAATTTGTCAGCATTTTCTTTTCCTTTTACCAATATATATATATATATATATATATATATATATATATACACACACATACATAGCTATCACCTGTCTCTATCTGTACCTCCTCTTTATTTTCATTGACCATATCCAGGGTTTGTGGATAACTTTCTCTCTTTCCAGTCACGGAATGGCTCTGAGACATTATTATTACATAATAAACAAAATAATAATATAATATAATAATAATAATAATTGTTTCTACTTTTGGCACAAGGCCAGCAAATACCCAGTGCATTACTGGTACTTTATTTTATCGACAATGCTTTCTTTATTAACCACAAGATGTTGACACAGAGTATAACATTAAGGACAGCACAAGAGAATACAGGACGGTACAAATGGCCATTTCTGCGTGTAAAAACAAACATGATGTAACAAAAAAAGAAACAATGCAAAATTCCCCAATAGGGGGCAGACTTCCGAGGGACCTTCGTGGAGAAAGCCCATTAAAAAAAACAATATCCCGCGGAGGTTAACTTTGCCTTTCATCCTTACGGGGTCGATAAATTAAAGTACCAGTAATACACTGGGATAATTGCTGGCCTTGTGCCTAAAGTAGAAACAATAATTTTGAGTTGAAATCCCGCCGATATCAGCTTTGGATTTCACCATTCGATGAATGCTGTTATATAAGTTTACAATATCCGCTTTCGGTTTTCAAATGAAACCGATTTTACTTAGAATTTCGTTGAAGGGCGGGTGAACAAGAAAACCTCACACACACTAGAAACTATTATTATTGTGATAATGTAAAGTACCAGTAATGCACTGGGTATTTGCTGGCCCCCCTGTGTCAATCAAAAGTAGAAAAATTATTATTGTGATCGATCATGACGTCTCCTTCCATTTCTCTGCTGCTCCCCGAGTTCAACTGTGTCTTTCATTCCTTTCGAGGTCGATAAAAACTAAAGTACCCGTCTAGTACTGGGATCGATTCTCTCTCTCTCTCTCTATATATATATATATATATTATATATATATATTGGCCGGAGTATCGCTATTAGCTTTCTCCGATTGTGTATTTATATATATATATAATATATATATATATATATAATATTAATAAATGGAAAATGTCTTTATAAAACCATATTTATTTTATTATATGGTTTTATAAAGATATTTCCCATTTATCAATATTATTGATATTAATTATACTCCGGAAAAATTCTGTTGAGTGTTTTGTTGAATAATCAGCAAAACAAATAACTCATTGTTTATATATATATATATATATATATATATATATATATATATATATATATATATATATCACATCTCATCTAGCCTTTTCTCTTTGGAAGAAACAGCGGGCTATGTTCCATTCCACCACCCCTAAAAAAATCTGTCATTTTGACCATCTCTCTCTCTTAATAAGTAATATTCTGTTTAAACAGAACACCTTAATTACCAATTCTCACCTAGTATTTTATTTGACAATCTCACCATTACGTCCTACCCTATTTATCTTCGATTAAATATTGTGTAAAATGTCAGACCATGAAATATAACGATAAAATGATAGGTACTTGTATTTTCGTTGTAAAAATCGTCGTTTAAATTATTTTTTAAAATCGATAAACCGAAAGATCTATTCGTAAATTTTTTCGATAGAGGCCTGCTTCCTCACAACAGAATATTTGCAAACAATTGCTGCCCGCCAATAAATTAGTTTAAGAGCTGAGACAGTCTGAATAGTGTCTCAGAAAAGAAAAGAATCTTGCTTAAGGTCACAACAAAACTTAGTTTGGTTTTATTTTTATTTAGTTTTTTTTTTCCTTTTTTTAAAATTCACATTTTATTGTCTGATGTTTATTTTTATATATCTAAAGCGAAACCCATCCCAATTAATGACCCTGTCTCTTTAGAGATAGGGGTTTATCTAAGACCACATTATGACATTTTTTTTCTCTTTCCTGCCCCTCTTCTCATTTTTCAAGACAAGATAGGATTTGATGGAATCTTGCTTCTATTTCTAGCATAGCTTACTGCCACTTGAGGCGGAGAGTGGCCAAATTATGGTGGAATCTTGCTTCTATTTCTAGCATAGCTTACTGCCACTTGAGGCGGAGAGTGGCCAACTTATGGTGGAATCTTGCTTCTATTTCTAGCATAGCTTACTGCCACATGAGGCTGAGAGTGGCCAAATTATGGTGGAATC
>OZ024762.1:2108538-2131038 GCA_964016885.1 Eledone cirrhosa
ATATACTATTGTATTTTCACAGTAAAGGCTTTACCTCACATAATACCTCACATGACATTTACATTACTCTATATATACTATTGTATTTTCACAGTAAAGACTTTACTTCACATAATATCTCACATGACATTTACATTACCCTATATATACTATTGTATTTTCACAGTAAAGACTTTACCTCACATAATATCTCACATAACATTTACATTACCCTATATATACTATTGTATTTTCACAGTAAAGGCTTTACCTCACATAATACCTCACATGACATTTACATTACTCTATATATACTATTGTATTTTCACAGTAAAGGCTTTACCTCACATAATACCTCACATGACATTTACATTACTCTATATATACTATTGTATTTTCACAGTAAAGGCTTTACCTCACATAATACCTCACATGACATTTACATTACTCTATATATACTATTGTATTTTCACAGTAAAGGCTTTACCTCACATAATATCTCACATAACATTTACATTATCCTATATATACTATTGTATTTTCACAGTAAAGACTTTACCTCACATAATATCTCCCATAACATTTACATTACTCTATATGTCACCAACAATCATTCTACATGCACTGAAACAACCACTTTACAGAGTGGACTGGGTGCTCACGTCACCAATTACTTATATCCTTCATCTGTTCATATATTTCCATGTGTTGTTGTTTTGTTCTTCCTTCCTTCCTATGACAGTTTCCTTATCGATTACCCTCAGAAACTCGCTCTGCCAACCAAGGCAGTCTAAACAACTTAAGAGCAATACTCAAGTACTCCATATTTCGGAAAGAAAACAGTCTTCTAGAAGAACTTGGTACACTTGAGATGCTTAAAACGGGAACCAAAATAATTATTTACAATTTGAAAAGGTAAAAAAAAAAAAACCCTCCTTTATTTCTCTCTTGCCTGCCTCATATCCTTGGGTCCCCCTTCCTCTGCTAACTGGCACACATCTATGTATTACAGTCCTCGCCAGTCCCAAATCCTTGTGGTCCCTCACTACATGCCATGGTAATAATGTCTGTTATTTTATGCTGTTTCAGGGGAAATGATGGCAAGCTCGAACTGGACTTCGAAAGTGATTCTGCTGACATCCGAAATCCAGAGAGTCACGAGTTTGATTACTCTTCTATCAACCGTCCTCTCAGCCAGTATTCACCTGAGTACAGGAGATCACTTAGAGTAAGTTACCACACTGTTTAACCCTCCCTCTCTCAGTATTTACCTGGGTACAGGAGATCACTTACAGTAAGTTACCACAGTTTAACCCTTTAGCATTTAAACCGGCCGTATCCGGCCAGAATTCTCTCACCTCTTTCTGTTCAACTGGTCATAACAGGCCACTCATACTGATGTTAAGGTAGTGTTCTCAAAATAAATAATATCAGAATCCATAGATTCAATATTATGTGAGATAATTATATGAGATAAAGTTTTTACTGTGAAAATATAATTGTAAATATAGAGTAATGTAATTGCTAAAGGGTTAACCCTTCACCTTTCTCCCAGTATTTACCTGGGTACCTGAAATTAATTAGAGTAAGTTACCACATTATTTAATCCTCTCTCTCTCTTTCCCAGTTTTCACCTGGGTACCTGAGATCACTGTTTAGCCCCCCCCCCCCCCTCTCTCACAATATTTACCTGAGTACCTGAGATCACTTCGAGTAAGTTACCACAGTTTAACCCTTCCTCTCTCTCCTTACCGGAGTACCTTGAAAACACACAGCTTTCCTCTCTCTCTCCTCTCTCTCTCTCTCTTTATATATATATATATATATATATATATATATATATATATATATATGTACATATCTCTCGTTTGACACGCCCCCTCTCTATATATAGATGAGGGTGTGGGACAGGCAGACAGACAGCTAATCTCATTATTATATAGATTATTGTTGTTATTATTGGCAATATCGGTAGAGCGTCAGGCACCATGCTTTGCAGCATGGAAGTATGGCCCTTTACGTTCTGAGTTCAAATCCCGCCGAGGTTAACTTTACCTTTCATCCTCGATAAAATAAAGTACCAGTAATACACTGGGTAATTGCTGGCCTTGTGCCAAAAGTAGAAACAATTATCATTATAATTATTATTATTCTCTTTATTACAGGAATACTGTTCCATCCTTTACCTGAAACCTAGAATGAAGATTATCCTTCGAGGTAAAAAAGTTCAAACGAAACTGATTTCAAAGAGTTTGTCTAGAACAGAAACTGACATCTACAGGCCAACATGGCTGGTATCCTTCCTAAATTTACAATCATTTCTTTTTAACTCAATCAAACAAGATCCCAGACCTTGTTTGCTTACCAAGTGGGGTGGAACTTGTCGAATTGGACTAACTAGAGCTAATTATAGGGTGGGATGTCTGGGGACCCCTATCATTAAAACACCAGAGAAACCTCCTATGAGACGCAACCTCATAGGAGCCCAGTTAAACATAGGTGGGAGCTGCAACAATAACAGTGGAAGCTCCTATCATTAAAACACCTGAGAATCCTATGAAATACAACCTTGTAGGAGATCAACTAAACCTACATAGGGGTAAGCTGCAATAACAGTGGAACTCCAGTCTTTAACCCTTTAGCATTTAAACCAGCTGTATCTGGCCAGAATTCTTTCCCCTTTTTGAAACCAGCCGTAACCAGCAGCTCACACTGATGTTAAGATATTGTTCTTAAAATAAACAATAATATCATCAAAATCTCGTAGACTCGAGATTTTGTGAGATAAAGCCTTTACCATGAATATACAATAGTAAATATAGAGGAATGTAAATGTTATGTGAGATATTTATATAAAGTAAAGCCTTTACCATGAAAATACAATAATAAATACAGAGGAATCTAAATGCTAAAGGGTTAAAACACCAGAGAAACCTATGAGAAGCAGCCTTGTAAGAGATCGTGAAGTGTAACTATAAATTTGTATCAACCTCAGTACATACAACCCAACCCAGGAATCGAACCCACGATATTACGATCGTAAGTCCAACACCCTTACCAATAGGCTACGTGCCTTCCTTTACCCAGTACAACACTACTATATGGAGAGAAGAAGTTCCTTATTTCCTTAGCTCTGATTCCAGCCCAAACCAATTCTTCTTACTTTTGGCTTCAGTCCAAACAAGAACGAGTTTGATTCCGAGAATTACGGAGTTTTAATGTACCATCGGAACCGATTGATCAAAGCTTACGAGAAAGTTGGTTACCAACGACAGGTAAGTTGGTACACTTTTCGTTTTCTTTGTAAATCTTGTGAACTTTTTGATCCTTTGTTTTAACCCTTTTGGTACCAAATCACCTGAGATCACCCCCACTCCATCTGGTTCTGTGATACAAAACTGTTTGAACCCTTTTTTTTTATACCAATCCATCTGAGACCCCCCCCCCCCCGTTTCTATGATATTAAGCTGTTTATGTTAACCTTTTTGATACTAAACCAACTGACGTAATGGTGGTGGTGTGACGGTGGTGAAGATGATGTTGGTGATAGTGATGATGATGATGTTGATAGTAGTGAGTAGTGATGTTGGTGATAGTGATGATGATGATGTTGATAGTAGTGAGTAGTGATGTTGGTGATAGTGATGATGATGATGTTGATAGTAGTGAGTAGTGATGTTGGTGATAGTGATGATGATGATGTTGATAGTAGTGAGTAGTGATGTTGGTGATAGTGATGATGATGATGTTGATAGTAGTGACAACGATGATGATGTTGATGATAGTGACGATAATATTAATGGTAGTGATGATGATGATAGTAGTGGCGATGATGATGATGATATGTTTGTATCTCTCTCTCTCTCTCTCTCTCTCAGGCCAATGAACTTGGTGTTGGTGTTGTTGGTGTTGTCGAAGTTGACTTTCTGGATCCCATTCACAACAAACAAGATTTTAAACGGACAGATCGATATAAGTAAGTGGTGCCTTTATTTTCACGAGATGAGGACAACGTTGTCGTCTCCACACACACACACACACACACACACACACACACACACACACTCTCTCTCTCTATAGAGATGAGGGCGACATCATAACTTTCTATCTAGCTACCTCTTTCTGTCACCTTGAAGACACACACACCGTTCCTTTTTCTCTCTCTATCTATGTACACATCTCTCACTTGGTGCTCCCCCTCCCTATATAAGGTGACCGTGACAGACAGACAGACACTGCTCTTATAATATAGATTTTCTTATTCCTTCATTGGAAAATTAGAGTTTTCATCATTGTGTTGTTCGCCATTAAATTAAACTGTTGTGTTGTGGTGTTCACTGTTAACCAATTAGAATTTAAACCGGCCGTTTCTGGCCAGAATTCTCTCATCGCTTTCTGTTCAAACTGGCCACTCATACTGATGTTAAGGTATTGTTCTCAAAAATAGAAAACATCAAAATTTCATAGCTTCGATATTATGTGAGGTAAAGTCTTTACTGTGAAAATATAATAGTATATATAGAGTAATGTAAATGGTAAAGGATTAAACTAAACTTATATTGATTACCATTAAACTAAACTGTTATATTGTGTTTCTCCCCATTAAACTAAAATGTTATATTGTGCCAGCCCCCCTTAAACTAAACTGCTATATTGTGTTAGTCCCCAATTAAACCAAACTGTTATATTGTGTTGTTCCCCATTAAACCAAACTGTTACATTGTGTTGTTCCCCCATTAAACCAAACTGTTACATTGTGTTGTTCCCCCATTAAACCAAACTGTTATATTGTGTTGTATCTGTTACAGTACGTTTATGACATCACTGGGGACCAAATTGAATGACTACTGGAATGAGAAATGTGGTGCAGGTAACAGTGTAAAGATCCAGTCAGCCTCTAGTGCCACTGGGTAAGTTGTTTTAGTTGTTGTTGTTGAAGTAACATTTGTTACTGTCTCTCAATTAGACATTTCTTTATTTCTTTCATTATATAATATTTGTTGCTGCAGATCAACTAAATATTAGGGCAGTAGATTGGCAGAATTGGTAGAGCGTCAGACAATATGCTTCGCTATATCACATCACTTATATAAACGTTCATATACTTCATTGTTATATAAGGTTTATATTTCCGTCGCTAATTTTCTCCTTTTTTCGTTTTCATAAAATTATTTCATAACCGGAAGTATTGACATTTTAAAATTTTAAAAGAAGTGAATCTTGAAATAAGCAATAAAATTATTTATATTTAATCAAGAGTTACGAAATTTAGTAGATAAATTATGTAATATTCATTATTTATTTATTCAAAGTAATCCAACTTATTTTACAAACGAGATCAAAAAGTATATTCTGGACGCAGTCCCACACTCCTTACTTTATTATATTATATGAATATTAATCACCTTCTGTTTTATTATCGTTGCTGTCTTCTAGAACGCTGTTTCCATCGTATGTATTACAACATATTACTACTACTACTGCTGCTACTACCGCTTTGTCTGTTGTATTACCACATTGCCTCACATTTGCTGTAGTTTAGTCTGCATGCTTCCCTCACACCCCCTCAACGTTGTTTTGACTCGACCCCCACACCCTTGTCTTCGCCTGACCTCCCACACCTCAGTCCAGGGATCACTTTTGCTGTAGTTTAGTCACATGCTTCCCTCACTTGTCATCATTTGACCCCACCCCCTGTCTCCACACCTCAGTCCAGGGACTACAATTTTGCTGTAATTTAGTCGCATGCATCCCACACCCCTGACTTCCCCCAACACCCTGCGCCCCTGGCCCCTACACCCTTGTCTTCACCTGACACCCCACACTTCAGCCCAGGAACGACATTTACTGTAGTTTAGTCGCATGCTTCCCCCACCCCAGACATGCAGCCAACCTGCATGTCTTATTTATCTAGTGTTGTTGTTGTTGTTGTCTCTGTCATGCTGGAATAACAAAAAAAATAACAATAACAATAATAATCTCTTTATCAGCTGCAGGCCCCCCACCCTCAAGAACATGGATTCTTAATGTTTTTGGTTCCAGGGGCCAGTAAAGAAATCATTATTATTATTAGGGGAGTGGATTGGCAGAATCAGTAGAGCATCGAGCAAGCTGCTTTGTGGCATAGAGTTACGTCCCTGTATGTTCTGAGTTCAAATCCCGCCGAGGTTAACTTTGCCTTTCATCCTTACAGGGTCAATAAAATAAAGTACCAGTAATGCACTGGGGTAATTGCTGGCCTGGTGCCTAAAGTAGAAACAATTATTATATATATATATATATATATATATATATTACTGTTATATAGATATTAGTTATATATACATTGCCGTTATATATATATATATGTATATATAGTGTATTTTTCAATACACTGTATGCTTAATTAAAAGCATTTCGAAGACCTTACGCTATTGTTTTAGAGTAGTGACAGACTCACTTACTTTAATTTTTCAGCAAAATTAAAGTAAGTGAGTCTGTCACTACTCTAAAACAATAGCGTAAGGTCTTCGAAATGCTTTTAATTAAGCATACAGTGTATTGAAAAATACACTATATATACATATATATATATACAGTGTATTGCAAAATACACTATATATACATTCATATATATACATTACTGTTATATATACACAGAATATGTTTTGCTTAAACTATTTGATTTGTTTAAATGTTCAGTGATTTTGTTGTTCTTTCAATTGCTCTGACATGAACGTATATATGTATATATATATATATATATATACACACGCATATGTATATACACACACACACATATATATATATATACACACACATATATGTATATATATATATACACACACACACATATATATATTATTAGTACAGATTAAAGTTTAAGCAAAGAATTTCTGCTTTCGCCCTTTTATAGGATCTTCTGAAACTCAGGGTGAAAGCAGGAATTCTTTGCTTAAACTTTAATCTGTACTAATTATAAATATTTACTCTACAGGTTTATATATACCTTTTAATTATATATAAACATGGCCTATTGGTAAGGGTGTTTCTCAGATAATATTTCTCCAATTGTTAGATTCCTTGCTATTATATTTTTAACATGTTTGGAGACCATGAAGGTATTTAGAGGAGGTCTCTTATATTGTTGTTGCTGTAGTTGTAGTAGTTGCATTTGTTGTTACTGTCGTTGTAATCCAGTGTCTGGTGTTTACCAGAAGTCCTCAATTATGTTTCAGAGTTGCACCAGAACCTGACTGGTTGTGGGTGCAGTGTGATAACTGCCTGAAATGGCGCCGTCTACCAACTGGCATTGGTTTCCGAGATTTACCAGAGAAATGGTACTGCCATATGAACCCCGACGCCTCTCATAAGTAAGATATTTCTCCCTCTTTTCTGTTATTTAACCCTTCCATTACTATATTTCTAAGGAAAGACACTGTCTATGTCTTTAACCCTTCCATTACCATATTTCTAAAGAAAGACACTGTCTATGTCTTTAACCCTTCCATTACCATATTTCTAAAGAAAGACACTGCTATGTCTTTAACCCTTCCATTACCATATTTCTAAAGAAAGACACTGTCTATGTCTTTAACCGTTCCATTACCATATTTCTAATGAAAGACACTGGCTATGTCTTTAACCCTTCCATTACCATATTTCTAAAGAAAGACACTGTCTATGTCTTTAACCCTTCCATTACCATATTTCTAATGAAAGACACTGGCTATGTCTTTAACCCTTCCATTACCATATTTCTAATGAAAGACACTGCTATGTCTTTAACCCTTCCATTACCATATTTCTAATGAAAGTCACTGTCTATGTCTTTAACCCTTCCATTACCATATTTCTAAAGAAAGACACTGCTATGTCTTTAACTCTTCCATTACCATATTTCTAAAGAAAGACACTGCTATGTCTTTAACTCTTCCATTACCATATTTCTAATGAAAGACACTGCTATGTCTTTAACCCTTCCATTACCATATTTCTAATGAAAGACACTGCTATGTCTTTAACCCTTCCATTACCATATTTCTAATGTAAGACACTGTCTATGTCTTTAACCCTTCCATTACCATATTTCTAATGAAAGACACTGTCTATGTCTTTAACCCTTCCATTACCATATTTCTAATGAAAGACACTGTCTATGTCTTTAACCCTTCCATTACCATATTTCTAATGTAAGACACTGTCTATGTCTTTAACCCTTCCATTACCATATTTCTAATGTAAGACACTGGCTATGTCTTTAACCCTTCCATTACCATATTTCTAATGTAAGACACTGGCTATGTCTTTAACCCTTCCATTACCATATTTCTAATGAAAGACACTGTCTATGTCTTTAACTCTTCCATTACCATATTTCTAATGAAAGACACTGTCTATGTCTTTAACCCTTCCATTACCATATTTCTAATGAAAGACACTGCTATGTCTTTAACCCTTTCATTACCATATTTCTAATGAAAGACACTGTCTATGTCTTTAACTCTTTCATTACCATATTTCTAATGAAAGACACTGTCTATGTCTTTAACCCTTCCATTACCATATTTCTAATGAAAGACACAGTCTATGTCTTTAACCCTTCCATTACCATATTTCTAATGAAAGACACTGTCTATGTCTTTAACCCTTCCATTACCATATTTCTAATGAAAGACACTGTCTATGTCTTTAACCCTTCCATTACCATATTTCTAATGAAAGACACTGTCTATGTCATTAACCCTTCCATTACCATATTTTTAATGAAAGACACTGTCTATGTCATTAACCCTTCCATTACCATATTTCTAATGAAAGACACTGTCTATGTCTTTAACCCTTCCATTACCATATTTCTAATGAAAGACACTGTCTATGTCTTTAACCCTTCCATTACCATATTTCTAATGAAAGACACTGTCTATGTCATTAACCCTTTCATTACCATATTTCTAATGTAAGACACTGTCTATGTCATTAACCCTTTCATTACCATATTTCTAATGTAAGACACTGTCTATGTCATCAACCCTTCCATTACCATATTTCTAATGAAAGACACTGTCTATGTCTTTAACCCTTCCATTACCATATTTCTAATGTAAGACACTGTCTATGTCATTAACCCTTCCATTACCATATTTCTAATGAAAGACACTGTCTATGTCTTTAACCCTTCCATTACCATATTTCTAATGAAAGACACTGTCTATGTCTTTAACCCTTCCATTACCATATTTCTAATGAAAGACACTGTCTATGTCATTAACCCTTCCATTACCATATTTCTAATGAAAGACACTGTCTATGTCTTTAACCCTTCCATTACCATATTTCTAATGAAAGACACTGTCTATGTCATTAACCCTTTCATTACCATATTTCTAAAGAAAGACACTGTCTATGTCTTTAACCCTTCCATTACCATATTTCTAATGAAAGACACTGTCTATGTCTTTAACCCTTCCATTACCATATTTCTAATGAAAGTCACTGTCTATGTCATTAACCCTTCCATTACCATATTTCTAATGAAAGACACTGTCTATGTCATTAACCCTTTCATTACCATATTTCTAATGAAAGACACTGTCTATGACATTAACCCTTTCATTACCATATTTCTAATGAAAGACACTGTCATTGTGTGTGTTTGCAGTCGCTGTGATGTGGAAGAGGAGCCAGAAGATGAAGATGAAGCCCTCCGTCGACCCTCCTATGAGAAAACATTCAAAAAAGCCCAGTAAGTATCACTTCTTTAGTTTTTTCCTCTCATTTCTTCCCATCCCCTTTCCCCCTCCGTAACATGACAGCCTGTCTAACCTCATGACAACCTGTCTAACCTCATGACAGCCTGTCTAACCTCATGACAGCCTGTCTAACATCATGACAACCTGTCTAACCTCATGACAGCCTGTCTAACCTCATGACAGCCTGTCTAACCTCATGACAATCTGTCTAATATCATGACAATCTGTCTAACCTCATGACAGCCTGTCTAACCTCATGACAGCCTGTCTAACCTCATGACAATCTGTCTAATATCATGACAGCCTGTCTAACCTCATGACAACCTGTCTAACCTCATGACAGCCTGTCTAACCTCATGACAGCCTGTCTAACATCATGACAACCTGTCTAACCTCATGACAGCCTGTCTAACCTCATGACAGCCTGTCTAACCTCATGACAATCTGTCTAACCTCATGACAGCCTGTCTAACCTCATGACAGCCTGTCTAACCTCATGACAACCTGTCTAACCTCATGACAGCCTGTCTAACCTCATGACAGCCTGTCTAACCTCATGACAGCCTGTCTAACCTTATGACAATCTGTCTAATATCATGACAGCCTGTCTAACCTCATGACAGCCTGTCTAACATCATGACAACCTGTCTAACCTCATGACAGCCTGTCTAACCTCATGACAATCTGTCTAATATCATGACAGCCTGTCTAACATCATGACAACCTGTCTAACCTCATGACAGCCTGTCTAACCTCATGACAGCCTGTCTAACCTCATGACAGCCTGTCTAACCTCATGACAATCTGTCTAATATCATGACAGCCTGTCTAACCTCATGACAGCCTGTCTAACATCATGACAACCTGTCTAACCTCATGACAGCCTGTCTAACCTCATGACAGCCTGTCTAACCTCATGACAATCTGTCTAATATCATGACAGCCTGTCTAACCTCATGACAGCCTGTCTAACATCATGACAACCTGTCTAACATCATGACAACCTGTCTAACCTCATGACAGCCTGTCTAACATCATGACAACCTGTCTAACCTCATGACAGCCTGTCTAATATCATGACAGCCTGTCTAACCTCATGACAACCTGTCTAACCTCATGACAGCCTGTCTAACCTCATGACAGCCTGTCTAACCTCATGACAGCCTGTCTAACCTCATGACAATCTGTCTAACCTCATGACAGCCTGTCTAACCTCATGACAGCCTGTCTAACCTCATGACAATCTGTCTAACCTCATGACAGCCTGTCTAACCTCATGACAATCTGTCTAACCTCATGACAGCCTGTCTAACCTCATGACAGCCTGTCTAACCTCATGACAACCAGGAAAAATAAATGTTAAACTTAGATGGTTTCAATTATGTGTTTTTCAGAGAAATCCAAAGGAAACGAAAACAAATTGAAGAAGTAAGTTTTAGATTGTTTATTTTGTAGATTAATGTGTTGGTGGTGGTGGAGTGTGGTGGAGTGTGGTAGTGGTAAAGTATGTGGGATGAAGTCTGATGGTGGTGATGTAGTGGTGGTGGTGTGTGGGATGAGGTCTGGTGATAGGGGTGGTGGTGGTGGCGGTAGTAGAAACATCTCAGCCAATCCATCCATGCCAACGTGACAGAAAACTAAATGAATGAATATAAAATGGTGAAATAAAATAAAATTCAAAATGTTATTTTTTTTGTGTGTTTGTTCTCAGTTCCAGAAACAACAAGAAAAAGATTCCCAGTTGGTGGCCATGAAGAAAGAACTTGAAAGACGTGATCGTGATATGAGACAGGGTATTGTGGAGGTAAGATGTTGCACATTTTGATTTATTACTGACTAGCTGACCTACCCGGCTTCACCCAGGTAAACAGATGATAATAGAAATGTAAATAGATAGAAAAGTAAATGACTGTACTGGATGTTTGTCTGCTTTACAATATGAGGCGAGATCGTGGTGTGTTACAAAAGAATAAACAGTAAAAGAATCTTCCAGATACACCAGATTCTTCGTTTTACAATTCGTGCATAGTATATGAAGATTTCTAAGTGTTTCCACTCGTGAACAACCTACATATGACAGTCCATGGGTAAAAAGCTATTCTCTTGTATTCAATTCTATAATTTAAAACTCTGAGCCTGAGCTTTATTTAGGGTCCTAGCAAAACTGGTTCTAAAGGGAACTGAAGTCTTGAGAATTTGAATAGCAGCTCGGTAGAGGAAGGGATGAGAGGAATCTTGGGAATAAATGCCTTTTCTCCTCGATGATTGCCTCCAGGGATAGTGACCTCGAGGAGATGGTTCATCATCCTCCTGGCTGTAAAGTGTGTGCCATTGCGTAGAAGTAGTGGGTCCACGTTTCTTAAAAGGATGATGGAAGTGTGTGTCTTTTATATTATATGTAGATATGTATATAGATATTGTTATACTTTGGGAGGGTCATGTTGCCAATAAGAAACACACGCACCAGTTGCTTTCACTCCAATTTATTATAAATTAAATTATAAATTTCCGGTTGGTTGGTTGGTTCCACAACCGGACGGCTGTTCATATATTGTCAAAGTTCTTTCGTCACACATTCTGTGACCTCATCAGTGACTGGGAATTCTTTTCTTTGTTTTGTGTCTCTCCTTTGTTCTGTCCTACGTCATCTTGTTTTTGTGTGTGTTGTATATAGATAATTATATATATATATATATATATATATATATATATATATATATATATGTATGTGTGTGTATAAACCAGTGTTCGAATCGGAGATGTTGGCTGTGAAACTCGAGCATCACTAACAACGAACACCCTGAGAGAATCCCTTATGGTTGATTCCCAACCTGCTAGAAATAGCAGTCAAGTTGGTTAGCATACCCAGAATGTTTTTCTTCCTTAATGTTATAAAATTAATATCAATGAACCTTCTTGGGTATTAATCCCTTAATCCATTGGTGTACTTACTTTTTGATTGTCGGTTTTTGTTTTTGTGTGATGCGCAAAGGAACCAACCCACAAACATCTCTCTTTTATATTATGTATAGATTGAATTTGAAAGATGTCTGTCCCTGTTGTATCATCATCATCGTTTAACGTCTATCTTCCATACTAGCATGGGTTTAGATGGGAATTGTCCCACCTGAGACAAGATTGGTCGAGTGACCGTGTCTCTCGTATAGGACTGTCTGGCAGGTTTTCTACGGTTGGATGCCTTTTATCTGGTTTAGAATAGGTACACTGTGGCCCTGGGTGTTGTGTGACTGTCTTTCATTTGAAATATGGTAAGAAAAGGGTTAAAAGTGTGACCTTAATGTTATTTCTCTCTCTCTCTCTCTCCTTCCAAGGTTACCAGTTCAACAGAAAAGAAACCCAGCACAACGGAACTAACACAGGCGCAGAAAGCCCTCGAATCATTGATTCAGAAACAAAAAACTCAAGCAAAAATTATCCAAAAACTAAAGTCCCAGAAAGATCACATCAAGACAAAACAGGTCGAGATCTTGAAGGCAGCTGAAGTTTTACATATGGTGCAGCGACGTAACGATGTAAGTGTCCCCCCTCTCTCTCTCTCTCCCTCAGTCTATCTCCCTCCCTCTCTCTCTCTCCCACACACATGTATACAAACTCATGTGCACGGAAGCACACACACACACCTGTATAGGTATTCACGTGCTACACACACCTGTATCCACATGCAGGTTCAAACACAATGTGTAGGCATTCACGTATAATATGCACACACACGCACACACACACATGTATACACGTGCAGGTTCAAACACACACGTGTATATGTATACATGTACTCTACAAACATGTGCATATGCTATACACACATACTACACACACACACATTCTCTACTACACACATATATACATACAATGTTTTAATGTTTCAATAATTTTCTTTCCAGAACTACCTCGACACAAACTGGTCAAATGTCAGTTCTACAAGGTAAGCTGTGTTACCTTTTTATATATATGTCGAGTCATGTGTGTATATATATATATGTCTAGTCATGTATATATATATATATATATATATATATGTTTAGCCATGTGTATATATATATATATATATATATACACACACACACACACACACATGACTCCACACTGTAAACGTTGTTGGTGTTAGGAAGAGCATCCAGCCGTAGAAAACCTGCCAGATAGTCCTATACAAGCGAGACACGGTCACCCGACGAATCTTGCCTCAAGTGGGACAATTCCCGTCTAACCCATGCTAGCGTGGAAGCTAGACGTTAAACGATGATGATGATATATATATATACAACATAAATAACAATCATATTGTGTTTAAAACATATAATAGCTTATGCTCGTTTCATCCAGAAATAGGTCTGGAATCATCGGATTCCATGATATATGCTCTGATGATTCCAGGCCTATATCTGGATGAAATGATTGTAAGCTATTAAATACCTTAAACACTGATTGTCATTTCTGTTGTATTTTTGTTCTGTAATATATTTGATATTTTACATTGAGCTAATTGTCTTACTGGTAATTGGGTAATATATTATATTACCCTTATCTTATTTATATATATATATATATATGTGTGTGTGTGTGAATGTATGTAGTCACATGTATATGTGTGTGTGTGTATATGTAGTCATGTGGGTATATATATATATATGTAGGCACATGGCTTAGTGGTTAGAGCATTGGCCTTGCAATCAAAAGGTTGTGAGTTCAATTCTCAGACCGGCTGATGTGTTGTTTCCTTGAGCAAGACACTTTATTTCATATTGCTCCAGTTTACTCAGCTGTAGAAATGAGATGATAGGGACTGGGGTCCATATCACTCCACTGCAAAGTGGTTGTGGAGGTGCCATGGCAAAAAAGCACCCAGCACTCGCTGTAAATGAGGTTGGTGTTAGGAAGGGCATCCAGCTGTAGAAATCAAGCCAGAATCAGTTCCCGTCCCACCCTTGCAAGCAGGGAAAAAGCGGACGTAAAATGAAATGATGAAATGATGATGTGTGTGTGTCTATGGAGTCATGTATATATATGTGTGTGTGTATTTGTGTATATATATATATATATATATATAATTATGTCTGTCTGTGTAGACATTGTAACTATGTCTGTCCCCTCTATATATTTCAGCCAACCAAACCGTATGGTTCCTGCTGCTGGTGTGACGGTACCCACTAAGCGAGCCCTGGACCCAGCATCAGAGAATGTAACGCTAATCAAGCGACATCGCATCAAGACCGAGGACGGCAACTACGTGACGGTGACACTGAATGAGGACAACACGGCTGCGGTTCCAGACTTGGCCACTAGGCGGCGCCAGCAACGAGAGAAAGGCCAGGAGGATGTGCAACACCCTGCCGGTGTGATAGACCTCACCGACGACGAGGAGCTGCCGAAAGGGGACAGCGCCAACGGGGGGGGCTTGCTGCCCGCGTCTAACAGCAACCTGATACCCTCTTCCGATGTGTCGGTCGCTGTCGAGGTCAGCGAGACGCCCATAGACATGGAAGTAACGGCAATGGAGGTGACCAGGAATCGTTCTTCAGTTGGTGCTGACGAGGTTGTCTCTGTGCTGCCATCTAGCGGTAAAGAAGTACTCAACGAGGACGACGGCATAAAGATAATCTCTGTGAATTCTGTAGCTTCATTGCCACCCCCATCATCATCATCATTATCATTGTCATCGGCAACAGCCCCTGTGGACGCCGCTCTGTCTGGGATAGTCCCGCCACAAAATACACTGAACAATAGTACAGGACCGTCTACTACGCTAGGGACGGGTTCATCACCTTCCGATTCCAAACTCAACTCCGCTGAGGTTGGGGTCAACAACAACAACAACAACAGCAACGAAGAGGAGAGCCTGGACTGCGTGAATAAGAAATTGAACGAGTTGCGTGAGAATGTGAAGAGGTTGATTGAAATAATTGTTCCAAATATAGACTTTGGTGAACATAAAATTGACGATGTTGTTGTTGAGATGATTCGAATTAATTCTCAAGTGAACTCGTGAGAGACAACAGGGAGGGGAGGGGGAGAAGTAAACAATTGATGTGTGTAATGTGTGAAGAGGGGAGGGGGGAATATAATGGCAATGGTGTATAAGACGAGAGAGAGGGACTGAGGGACACACTGGTGAAAGAGAGTCAAAGGGACAGACACACAGTGTGGGAGAGAGAGTCAGAGGGACAGAGGGACACAGTGAGAGAGAGGAAGACAAACAGATACAATGTGTGTGTGAGAGAGAGAGAGAGAGAGAGTGAGAAACAGACAAACAGTAAGAGAGATACAATGTGTGTGAGAGAAAGAGGAACACAGAGAGAGAGAATGTTATGTAAAAAATAGACTTAATAAAAAGGAACCAATTTAAAACAACAGTAACAACAATCAGCTACTGAAGCAAAAGATGAAATAATTACTAGTCATGTGACTAAACCCCATCCTCCAAGGTGAAAGTTCCACCCCACACGTTGTTTCATAGTTCAAGTCAACAACAGGCCCAGAATTTCATTAAACTTCTGAATTTACAAATAACTTTTGTGAATTGATTTGAAACCCAAAAAAATCTTTTATTTAAGGAAAAAATTTTAAATTTAAATTATCTTTTTTTTTAATGTGTTTTTGTATTTTTTGTTTGTTTGTTATATGACTGTTATTATCATTATCATCACCATCACCATCATCATCATGTCTGCTTTTCCACGCTTGCATGGGTTGGACGGGTCCTTCTCAGCACAGCATCTCTCCACTTGTCGTGATCCTTTATCATCTCCTCTGTGAGTTTCACTGATTTGATGTCAGCCCTTACAAACTCTGCTCGGGTCTTTCTTGGTCTACCTCGACAATGACTTCTTGACACTCCACCTAACAATCATTGTCCATGTACATCATATCTCCAATCCAACAGTCTTCTCTCCTCCACACCACCTCAAACCTAGCTTCTCCTTCAACTCGTCCAAACTCTACCAGTCTCTCTCTCACTTATATTGCACATCATCATCATCATCGTTTAACGTCCATTTTCCATGCTAGCATGGGTTAGACGGGAGTTGTCCCACTTTAGGCAAAGTTGGTCGGGTGACCGTGTCTCGCTCATATAGGACTATCTGGCAGGTTTTCTACGGCTGGATGCCCTTCCTAACACCAACCACATTTACAGTGTGGACCTTAATTGCTTCATGTCATATATATATATATAGAAAGGCTCCTATCAGTCACTAATGACCATCGGATTTTTACCTAGAAGAGTCCCCTCCGAGGCACAAGTCCAGTCAAGGTTGTTTATGGAAGACCAACAGTCGCCCATGTACACCAGTCTCCCCTCTCCACGCCACTCATGTTGTCCAAGAGAAAGGCAATGGCTGATACAGCTTGTCACCAGTGACATCGCAACTCATTTCTACAGCTGAGTGAACTGGAGCAATGTGAAATAAAGTGTCTTGCTCAAGAACACAACACAAAGCCTTGTGTGAGAACCGAACACATAACCTTTCTGTTTCAAGCCTGACACTTTAACCACTTAGCCATGAACCTTCAGGCACACACATACACACATATACACACACACACACACACGATTAATAAGTAATTTTCTGAATATCGCAGATTTAATATCTGAAGTTGTGAAGTATATTGCACCGAAAGGTATTCCGTCCAGGAGATAATGTATCTCTACCAAAACACAGCCACCGTACTTGCTATTAACTAAAATGTGTTCACTGTGAATTAGGAGATGCAGTCGCATTACTGCAATATTGCATATTTATTGAGTGTGTGAGTCACTAGCCAGAGATGCTTGAGTTAATATCAACAATTTTCGTAAACCTTTTTCACAAACTCCTCCTATGGTTTTGGAGATAGACCCCATAACCATATATATTCTGAAACTACATTGCCCAGGGTACTTGGATAAGTATGTTTCATTTTAGTCGAAGGGTTCCCCGGGTACACAAACCCCCGGTAAAAATGTTTTCACTTCGATTTATATGAAATTTAAACCATAGGTAAATGACAAGATATGATGCCTATTCACAAAATTTCACAAATTTCAATAATATTAAGACACCCTAGGAATTTTTTCTCCATAAATTATATCACTGATTTAAAATCAATCATCATTTTCTTTCAAAAAAAAAAAAAAAGCAGGCTGCAGGTAATTCGGCTAGTGTATATATGTATATATATATATATATCTATATATAGTTGTTATATATTTATGCCATGCTTTCGAATCTTTATTTTGATATCTCTCTCTCTCTCTCTATATATATATATATATATATATATATATATATACCATTTGAGTTTGATGTCCTCAGCCTCAGATGAGAATCTGGTTTTGCTCGATTAACAAGTCTGATGACCAGATTAAGGCTGCTGTCTGGTCTATAACCCAGAGATCTTGAGCCTACCATCTCAACCTCACTTTGTTCTTTTTAATATATCATCGTTCTATAATTTATTGGAAATTTAATACTGCAAAAACAAATAAATAATAAAAATTGCTGTATCAATGTAAGGGGGATAACTCTAAATTACTATCTAACTTTCAGCTGTATCGTTGGATATATGGTTAGTGATGTATCCTGGAGTCGCTGGATGTTTCAGGTCTTACAACGTAGTCACCTTCAGTCAGCTGACCAGACTACAAGACATTATCATTGTTGTTTCCTTGAGTCACTGGATTTTTCAGGTCTGACAGCGTAGTCGCCTTCAACCAGACAAGACACCAGTGTTGTTTCCACATTTACAGTGTCCACAGTCACTAGATGTTTCAGGTCTTACAACGTAGTCACCCTCAGACGCTTTATTTATGATACCAACAAAGGTGATAAACGAACCAACGACGATGCATCTGTGTGTGTGTGTATATACATAGAAACATACATGCATATATGTACACATGTATATATATATATATATAAGCATATATGTATGTATATATATACACCATGTTATTGCATCCTCTTGAAGAATACATCCAGTGAAGCCTCTAGCCCACACTAAAGTGGTCGTGTAGGTGTCGATAAAAAGCACCCAGTACTCACTAGATGAGGTTGGCATTAGGAAGGGCATCCAGTTGTAGAAACTTAGCCGAAATCAGTTCTGTATGAGCAAGACATGGTCAGCTGACCTGGCATTGCCCACAATAGGAAAATTCGTCTGACCCATGCTAGCGTGGAAAAAAGGATTTTAAATGGTGATAATGATATATATGTGTGTGTGTGTGAAAAGATAAACAGAAATAACAACACAATCGGTACATTATATGGAAGGGAATATATTAGTTTAAACTTGAAATAGCAGGAAGAGGGTCTTAACGTTTCGGATGCTAGTCCTTCATCAGAAGAAAGAATGAGAAATAAAATAGATTGAGGGGACGGGTGGGTTGATATATATATCAACAGCTAGATCCGAGCTTATATGCCAGTATTTGGGCGGCGGGAATATAGCCGGCTGAGCTCCGGCCGTTTTGACAGCTAGATCCAAACGGTTCACCTGGACCCTTACCACACTTTCTTTGTTTCATCATCATCATCATCATCAACGTTTAACGTCCGTGTTCCACGCTTGCATGGGTTTGGACGGGGGTAGTCCCACTTGAGGCAAGAGTGATTGTCTTGCTCGCATAGGACTGTCTGGCAGGTTTTCTACAGTTGGATGCCCTTCCTAACACCAACCACATTTACAGTGTGGGTCTGGGAGGTTTTTACCGTGTTGCCTACACGGCCACATTACAGCGTGGACTGTGTGTTTTTTTGTCGTGACACCTACACGATCTCATTTGTTTCGGCCTCGATGGCGCGGCACCAACATAACTTTACATAGAACGGGGTGGTGTGGATGGGGTGGGGGCGGGGGTGGTGGGACGGGGTGTATACATATATATATATATATAACCAAAAGTTAAACAAGGTTCATTGATTAATCAATGAATATAGTTTTACAATAGATTAGAAGCACTCAACAAATAGGTTTTCTGGAGTTAATAATATTAATTCAAAATATTAATAAATATAGACATTCATGTGATCAAATATATTTTATATATATTTCAGAGGTACTGTGCTGTTTCATCAGTACGTCCTTATCAGATAAATAAATTGATGTCTGACATACCTCAACAGCGCAGTACCTCTGAAATATTTATAATAAAATATATTTGATCACATGAATGTCTATTTATTAATATATATATATATATATATATATGTGTGTGTGTGAATACACGTACATGTGTATGTATAAACATACACGCATGTATTGTATATATAGGTCGAGGTTGCGATTCATCTCCGCAGTTATCTCCCTTGCACAGTCTGCGGCGACGTTTTCCATTTTCCTACCACCCCTTCCCTCACTCTCCCAGATTAGAAAAGAAATCTTTCTTCGTTCGTTCATTCTTTTTTCTTTTTACATCAAGTCTGCTTACTACATACACGCCATTAATCTGTAGAGCGACGTCAGATGAGTGTCTGGAGGAGACGGGGTGAGTAGGGTTATGGTTGGGTGTGGTGAAGTTAGCGGTTTCTCATCAAAGAGCTTTCTAATGTTTTAAAAAATACCACAGACCGTTCATTTCGTTTGTAAAGCAAGATTAAAGGGCAATGGCGGTGAGTTAACACAGGGTTTACATTTACAATTACAGGGTGTTGCTGATACAGGTAGGCGTCAAGGTTTCGAATTATACTCTCACACACATGTATATGTGTGTGAGAGTATATATACACATACATGTATATGTATGTGTATATATATATATATATATATATATAGAGAGAGAGAGATTTATACACACACTAACACATATATATATCTACACATCTATATATAATTGGTGGTGGTGTTTATGTGTACACCCTTAGTATTGTACAGTTCTCCCCCACCCCAGTTCACCTATTCCCCACCCCTATTGCTGTACAACCCCACCTCACCCACTCCCCATTCTTATACAACAACAACAACAACACAATTCTCTCCCCTTCCATTAGAAGTCTCCTCCATCCATTCTGAGACAGAAATATCCTCACTGCCACAGTTTACACCATTTTAATGGCTGGAAAACTGGCGGTCCTCTTCCTTTCATCTTAGATACCCTCTATACTGTCTGTGTGTCTTGTTTAATGTGTATCTGTCAGTGTGTAGGGGCATGTGTATGTATCTGTGTGTTTGTAGGAGTATGTGTGTGTATCTGTCACTTTATGTGTCTATGTCAGTGTGTATGTGTATCTGACAATATGTGTGGGTGTGTAGCTGTGCTTGTGTATATTTGTCAATGTGGCTGTGCCGGTGTATGTGTGTGTGTTTGTTAGTGTATATGTGTCAATGTGTGTGTAAGTCAATGTGTATGTTTGTAATTGTGTGTGTGCGAGAAACTGCCACCAGGGGGCAACTATGATGTCCCTTCACCACATTCCTTCTCTCTCTCTAACCCCACTCTCTCCCTCTCTTTCTCTCATTAATTCATGGTCCCTCTCCTACAATTTACGACTGCTTTTATTCTCTCTTTTCTACCACCACCCCCATCTCTCTCCTAATCTCCTAGAGTGGCCAAGTGGTTAGGGTGTTGGTCTTAAGATGATATTGCCGTCGGTTCGATTCCTAGACTCTTTGGTGCATCGTGTTCCGGAACAAAAAAACTTATATATATATATATAAAATTCTATGGATAAATCTATGTCTTGATTTTTTAAAATTGAGTTTGAATTATTTTCCCACATCTTACGTTAATTATTTTCCATTTTGTCGTTATAGTCACTTATATGTTATGGAATACTGTTGGCTTCACACTCACAATAATTTCTATACTTTCATTTATATTTATACTCGGAATTTTTTCCTAGAGTGCTTAAAATTATTTGTGACTAATCCCGATCTTTTAAAAAAAAAAACGCATAATATTGCTATGTTGCTGAACTCCTTATATTGTAGAGTTTTTTTCGGAATGTTTTTGACTGCTGTTTCTTGTAAACAGACATTCGTCTCATTCTGACGTCACCAGCCATGTCTCTCCATGTGCGTTTATTTTCATATTTACGCATGAGTTGAATTAGCCTGCTTTTAAATTCCCTTTTTGGCATATTCTAGCAGTGGGTTAGTGTTATCGTGTTGAGCTCTACTGATGAACGACTCCAACCGTGACCAACCCCACTGAAAGTTTCGTGAAATAGTCTTTTTAAGACTATACAGAGCATTTGAAGTTTTTCCAAATTGAAGGATGAGTATTTAAACTTATTTTATTCAGAGTTAAGGCTCTATTGATTTTTCCCTGGATTTCACAAAATTCTGTGGATAAATCTATGTCTTGGTTTTTTTTAAATTGAGTTTGAATTATTTTCCCACATCTTACGTTAATTATTTTCCATTTTGACGTTATAGTAGATATAGACAGTACCGGATTTACGACAAATGAGGCCCTGTACGAGTTAAGTTATGAGGTCCCTTACTTGGGTCCGGGAATCGGACTCACAACCTCGCAATCGTGAGGTTGTGAGTTCGATTCCCGGACCGGGCGATGCGTTATGTCCTTGAGCAAGACACTTTATTTCACGTTGCTCCTTCTGCCTGGAGTTGCGACCGATATATAGTATTAGCAATTGGAAAGATCATGTGTGTAGGTGTGTACACGTATATATATATATATATATATTCATTCAAAATATTAACAAAAATAGAACTTCATTGTCATCAAGTATATTTTATTGTACATATTTCAGAGGTACTGAGTTAACTTCAACAGTACGTCCTCATCAGATAAAATAAGATGATTTTTTTGTTAATATTTTGAATGAATATTAAT
>OZ024762.1:2146038-2148538 GCA_964016885.1 Eledone cirrhosa
CACGCGCGTATATATACAAACATACATACATACCGAGCCGCAGGTTTTAGGTCAAAGTTATCCCGTACATACTTATATACACACACATATATATGTGTGTGTGTGTGTGTAAAAGTAATAACAAATCAAACGACACAGTACATAGAAGAAATATATTAGTTTAACGCTTGAAATAGCAGGAAGAGAGTATTAACGTTTCGGGTACCAGTCCTTCATCAGAAGATAGAGTTAGAAATAGAAGATAAATAGAAAGTAAAGAGTGATGAGAGGAAGGAACGGAGAAAATGAGAAAAAAAATTTAGGAGAAAAAAACATGAACGTGCGTATTCAGTCGTCCATCTTGGAAAGTGGATAAATAAATATATATATGCGTATATATATATATATATATTAATTCAAAATATTAACAAAAATAGACATTCGTGTGATCAAGTATATTTTATTATACATATTTCAGAGGTACTGAGCTATCTTCAACAGTAAAACTCATTCTTTGATTTATTATTATTTATTATTGTAAAACTCATTCTTTGATTTATTCATTGAACCTGGTTTAACCTTTAATATATATATATATATATATATATATATATATATATATATATATCTGCACACACTAACACCACACACACACATATATACATACATATTTCTATATACACATATATAATTGTTTCTACTTTTGGCACAAGGCCAGCAATCACCCAGTGTATTACTGGTACTTTATTTTATCGACCCCGTAAGGATGAAAGGCAAAGTTAACCTCGGTGGGATTTGAACTCAGACCATAAAGAGACGTAACTATGCTGGAAAGCATGGCGTCCGACCCTCTGCCAATCCAGCACCCTTATATACGTACACATATATAATTGTTTCTACTTTTGGTACAAGGCCAGCAATTACTCAGTAGATTACTGGTACTTTATTTTATATATAATGCCAACTTACTTGACTCCGCGTTTGATACCATCGACTGGGGCACATGAATGTGCATTCATACAGGGGGCAGGCTTGTATTGTTTGTTGTCGAGAAACCAACCAGAATCGGACACACCTCTCACCTCAATACCAGGGACCCAGTCCGCCATAATGTCTGCTACATGGTCCAGGTTTAACAGAACCCCAGTTCCTCCAGCACTGAATTGAAACAGATATATACATTAGTAGGATTTTACAGTATGGTCACGGCTGGAACTCTCACTAGTATGTATGTGTATATATATATATATATATATATATATATATGTGGTGGTGGTAGTGGATGGTAGTGGTGATGGTGGTGGTGGTGCTGCTGGTGGTGGTGGTGGTGATGGTGGTGGTAATGGTGGTGGTGGTGTTGCTGGTGGTGGTGGTGGTGATGGTGGTGTTGGTATTGGTGTGGTAATGGTGGTAGTGGTAGTGGTAATGATGATGGTGGTGGTGGTGGTATTGGTGATGGTGGTCGTGGTGGTGTGTCGGTGTTGGTGGTGGTGGTAGTAGTGGTGTGGTGTTCAACTAAGACCTCACTGAATCAAGTAGTAAGATAGTTGACAGTACTTAGTAAAAAAATGGCAGACTTCAAAGGAAACCAACACCAAACTCCGTCTAAGAACTGTTGTTGTTGTTGTTGTTGTTGTTGTTGTAGTAGTAGTAGGTGTTGTTGTAGGTGTTGTTGTAGTAGTTTTTGTAGTTGATGTTGTTGTTATTGTAGTTTTTCAGTAGTAGTATTAGTCGTAGTCGTAGCAGTAGTCGTAATGGTAGTAGTAGCAGTGGTAATAGTGGTAGTAATAATTGTTGTTGTTGTAGTGGTAGTAGTAATAATATTATAGGAGAGAATCTTTCGTTTCTCCTGTCCCAGTTGTAATGGCGGCTTCTAACGTTACACAACTCCTGCTGACTAAAATCAACGACTTTAGATTTACAAGTGTCTCTCTCTCTCTCTCTCTCTCTCTCTATATATATATATATATATATATATAATACACACACACACACACATATATATATATGTATGTGTAGATATATATATATATACACACACAACCACACACACATATATATATATATATGTGTGCATATATATATATATATATATATATATATATATATATATATATATATATATATATATATATATATATATATGTGTGTGTGTGTATATATATATATACACACACACACACACATACCCACATATATATATATATACACACACACACACACACACACACACACATATATATATATATATATGTCTGTATATATATATATACAGACATAAACATACATATATATATATATGTATGTGTGTATATATATATATGCACACCAATTTTCAAGCCACCAAAGATCTCGGTTACCTGCTTCCTGCTAAAATCAACTTCTTCCCTTTGGCAAGTCCGTGTGCCAACAGATCTTTGATGACTTCATCTATAATCAGGGACCCCATGAAAGAAAAGTCTTCTGCAAAACAACAAAAATGAAGAAAATATATAAAAAAAAAATTATGGTGAGTCTCTAA
>OZ024762.1:2153538-2158538 GCA_964016885.1 Eledone cirrhosa
TATATAATATATATATACATACATATATATATAATATATATATATATATATGTATATATATATATATATGTATATATATACATACATATAAATGGCTTCTACAGGACTAGAACTGAAGATTTCTTTCGAATGAAACAGTTCTAGTCCCGTAGAAACCATTTCTATATTAAACTTGATGCTTACACTCTACTAATGTATTGAGTACCTTACTAACTGTGGTTACCCCCGATCGAACCCGGGAATCACACACACACACGTGTATATATATATATATACACACACACACACACACGTGTGTATATATATATACACACACACACACACGTGTATATATATATATACACACACACACACACACGTGTGTATATATATATACACACACACACACACGTGTGTATATATATATACACACACACACACACGTGTATATATATATATACACACACACACACACGTGTATATATATATATACACACACACACACACGTGTATATATATAGGTGTGGACTGGATAATACATTTCACTCACCTTCCAAAAAGATAATCCATTTAAAGCTGCCGAAGGAGCGTCTCAGGTAATACCTGCAGAAACAAAGACAAGGAGAAGAAATATAAGATTGAAATAAATATTGTGAGGAAATTTCATGTAAGTCTTGGAGAATGACTTAGGGTTGGGGTTGGAGGGGTTAGGGTTAGGGTTAGGGTTAGGGTTGGGGTTGGAGGGGTTAGGGTTAGGGTTGTATGTAGTGCGCGCGCGTGTGTGTGTGCTTGTGTGAGCCCCGGGTCAAACCTGGTCAAAGGTTATTATCAAAGGTCTTTCAGCTGTCCTCATCTTGTGCGTATATAACAAGGAGGAGGAGGCGAAGAAGAAGGCGAACAACAACAACAACAACAGTGGAAGTGAAGTTAATTGACAAAACAAGATCGAAACCAATAAGTGGTCTCAGTTTGGCTGGAGTGGACTACACTGGTTCGAATTATGTGGAACTGAACTGGACTGAACTGAATGCAGAAGAGATTGTCTTGGTTGGACTGAAATGGGCGGAGCGGAGCAGGACAAGATTGGGCGGAGCAAATATTGTCTTAACTGGACTGGGCGGAAAAGAGCTGGATTATATTGGGCAGGGCAAACCTTGGCTTGACTGGGCAGAGCTGGACTGGACAAACTGAGTCGGGTGGAGTCAAGCTGGACCGGGCGGAGCGAAGCTGGACTGGGCGGAGCAAAGCTGGACTGGGCGGAGCCAAGCTGGACTGAACTGGACTATATTGGGGAGGGCAAACAACATTGTCTTGGCCGGACTGGGCAGGACAAACTGAGTTGGGTTGTTTACCTTTATATTGTCTACAATGTTGTAAATATTACAGGGGAGGAGGGGTGGAGGAGAAGGGGGGGGGAGAGAGCGATGACATCGTGAGAAAATATTATTTTCGGCTTTGTGATTATAAGTGAGCTGATGATGATGTGGTGGGGGTGGTGGTCGGTGGAGGTAGTGGTCGGGATGGTGATGGTGTTGGTGGTGGGGAGGAAGAAGGTAAATAATGAAGTGGCGGTCTTTCTCTCTCACTCTCTCTCTAGCACTCTGTCTCCCCCCCCCCCCACTCTCTAAAGAACAGAAACCAACTCTGACAAACACCACGGGGCAAGAAACCTGATACAAGAAAGCCGACATATATCAGATATTTCCATCACATATCAGCAATATCAACTTCAATTGAAGAGCGGCAAATATACGGGAGATAACTCCGGCGTGCGGTGCTTGACGTTTTCGAGTAGATCAAAGAAAACGTTGGAGAGAGAGCGAGAAAGATAGATAGATAGATAGAGAGAGAGAGAGGTTGGGGGAGGGGGAAGAGGAAAGAACAAAGGTTTTGCACGGCCAAAGAGAGTTGAACTGTTGAATTGCATGAAATTCTCACGGATTCTCGAGAGGGAGAATATGTACACACAGACACATACACAGACATATACACACACAGAGAGACACATACACACATATACTCATATACACTCAAACACATGTAGGATGTGGTGCGTATATGTATATATGTGTGTGTGTATAATATATGTATATGTAGATATATGTGTATATATATATATGTATATATATATATATGTATATATATATATATGTATATATATATATATTGTTATATATATATATTGTTATACTTGGGGAGGGTCATATTTGTGTAATATTGCCAGAATTAAAAAGATGGCGTAAAAAATACAATGCAACGAGAGGAAACAATAGCACCACTGACGATTTTGCAGATGTACAACGAAAGAACTTTGATAGACTATATATATATGTGTTTGTGTCTATATTGTATCTGTATTTTTGAGTTGGTCAGTCAATGGCAACATTGAGGACCGAATAAATTAAATTAACCGATATAAAAGACACAGAAGCGAAAAGCGAAAACCAACCAAACAGTGAGTGTGTTGTTATTAATTCTGGCAATATTATACAAATATGACCCTCCCCAAGTATAACAATATTTGTTTCGACCCACGATTTCATATCAAAAACCTCACAAAACAAATTCATCACCGTTATATATATATATATATATATATAATTGTTCCCTACTTTTGGCACAAGGCCAGCAACTACCATGTGTATTACTGGTACTTTATTTTATCGACCCGGTAAGGATGAAAAGCAAAGTGAACCTCGGCGCGATTTGAACTCAGACTATAAAGGGACGTAACTCTATGCTTCAAAGCATGGCGTCCGACCCTCCACCGATACTGCCAATCCCCAGGAAAATTAAGAAAAAGAGGAGAAGATAACGAACGAAAAACAATTTTTCAAGAGGAAACCTTAAAAAATTATTTGTTGAAAATAAAATTACAAACAAAAGACACAGAACTCCAGGGTCATTGGTCGTTGAGATGGGCTTTGGCGGGTTGGGACCCCTACCAACGGTACTGCTGGTCCAGTCGGGGTCACAGCGTCTGACACAAGTCAAAACGCTGTCCAGTGGAGTAAGAGACAAAACAAAACATTAGCTTGTAGCAATGAAACTATGACAAGTAAACACAATTATATATATATATATATAATATATATATATATATATATATATATACTCTTGGGAGAATGATGTGGATTCCAGATGTAAGGTATGACTCTTTATTATTATTATTATTTATATGAAATACTGATTGATCTTCCTTGTATCCCATGTCTGATTTAGCCTTAGAGAGTGGCTGTGTGTGTATATGGGGGATCCATGCATGTATTTATTATGTTTTAATATCTGTGTGTGAATTAGTTGTGTATACATGTGGTTATTCTTTTAAATTTCCAATTGAGTTCTTAAACAAGTGGTTAATACCTAACAGGTTTAATTGACCAGCGTGTATTTTGTTTTATTTTAAGATGACCCCCCTTTACCCTTTTGGGGACATCGTGTATTTTTTCTTTGAGAGAACTGCTCGATTCTAATCTACCAGTCTCTTAGCGCTGAGGGAGACCATCACCATTCTGTTAATGTCGATAATAATTCTTATATCGTTATTGACTGGGCATCCACTGATGAGTTTATAAGAGCCCGCTTGTGGATAAAACTATGGATTATATACAAGTTTCTACATAACCTGGAAATTATTTATCACAAATTGTAGAAATCTTATAACGAAACGGCCGTCTGGAAGGAAAGAGATATTGATTTAATATTGTCTCATATAAAATAATACAACCAATTATCCACGAAATACTGATTAGTTAGCAGCCCAAACACTAAATTGGGATAACACTTAAGTATATCCTAATGTTTGTTGAGTGAGATGGAGTTGGTCACAGTATCGCTTAAGGCTTTCTCTGTTTATGTGGATGTGGGGAATGTGACAAAAATGGCCCGGGTGATTGGGCCTTCTCTGTATATAAACCTGTAGGTTGAAGAAGAGAGCAAAAAGAAGAAAGGCGCACTTGCACAACACGTTCCTCGAGTTGAGGGTTGTTCTATCGACGGGGTATTAAACAACCCATTTGTGGCGCCTCCCCCCTATTGGGGATTTCGATTGTTGAAATTGTTTGTTTTTATATTTTTTACACGACTGTATGTAAAATCCCCGGCATGTCTTTGTATTGTCCCCTTTCTTGTTGCGCCCTTGTGGCTAATAAAGAAATCTATCTATATACGAAACGAAATACTGAAATATAAATATATATATATATATATATATATATATATATATATATATATATATATATATATATATATATATATATATATATATATATATATATATATATATAAACACATACTTCACTATTTTCAGCTTAAACTAAACAACTTCAACAAATCAACCAATAAATAAATAAATAAATAAATAAATAAATAAATAAATAAATAGAAATAAAATGTCAACCATTGATAATATACTTGTAAATCAGAGAGTTAGAAACTGACTGATATATTTACAAGCTATGATTGACAGTTCAATAGCTATGTTGATTCTGATGACAGCCGCTCACTTCAATGGCCGCCATTTTGGTTTTTGCTTTGCTCTTGTTTTTATGTTTTTATGTTTGTTTGTTTGTTTGTTTGTTTACTTTTTGTCATCGTTTATGGCAGGGAGAGTTTGTTGTTGTTGTTGTTGGTGGTGGTATTGGTGTTGTTGTTGTTGTTGTTGTTTATATACTTTGTTATTTAGTTTATTATTGTTTTGTGTTTTATTTAACATGGTGGCAATAAAAGCCGCGTGTGGGTCTCCATCAGGGGTCCACCTCTCCCTACCCTAACCTGACCCTACACCACACCATCAGGGGTCCCTCCCCTCCTCCAACCTGATCCCACACCAACACATTCCTTTTCTCGCTATGAAATAAAATGTCTCGGGCTCGGACGAACCTATTATAAATAGTAGTAGTAGCAGCAGCAGCAGTAGTAGTAGTAGTAGTAGTAGTAGTAGTAGAATCCTCAAACACTCCCTTCAGCAGGTCCTGTCAGAAGCAACTGTCTCCAACTGATCCAGCTGGATCCCCCAAGCG
>OZ024762.1:2191038-2193538 GCA_964016885.1 Eledone cirrhosa
ATGTATGTATGTATGTATGTATGTATGTATGTGTGTGTGTGTGTGTGTGTGTGTGTGTGTATGTATGTATGTATGTATGTTAGTCATTATATCGATTTATCCTGATCAATCAACCTTCTGAAACGATCGTAAAACAATGAACTGATTGAGCTGATTAAACTAAGCCTTTTGTTTTCCTTATTAAACTCTGTGTGCTTGTGTGTGTGTGTGTGTGTGTGCGTCGCCTAAATACACCAATGAAAAGAGTAAAGAGTGAAAGAGTGGTTCTGACCTCTACGACCGCGTACTATAGGTTTGTAGTGAGGTGAAACGGCTTCCCTGACACTGTTGATATTAAATATAAAATAAACAACATTCACCACAATGGCTGAACAACACAATAGTATCTTGTTTATTTATTGTGAATAAGAACTGGCATTGCAGTCTCTATTGTAGAAGGTCACTTTGAAATGAATGGAGTTATAGCTCCATATATATATATATATATATATATATATATACTGTATATATATATATATATATATATATATATATATATATATATATATATATATATATATATATATATGATAAATTGACTCCAGTATTAGACTGGTACTTCATTTTTATCGACCTCGAAAGGACGAAAGGCAAAGTCTACCTCGGTGGGATTCGAACTCAGAGAGCAGAGAGCTGGAACAAATACCATAACACATTCTATCCGACATCTTAACGACTCTGCCAACACACACACACACACACACACACACACACACACACACACACACACACACACACACGTGTGTGTGCTTTTAATTCTACCCGATATCTAAATATTGTAACCTCTCTTCTAAATCCTATCACCCCCACCCCACCCCACTCTCCCTCCTTTTATGTCCCTTTCCTCCTCTCGGCACCCCTCTCCCCATCCCTCTCTCACTCTCTTTTGCTCTCCTCCTTGCTCTCTTCCTCTCTCCGGCCCCCCTCCCATCCCCACCGTTGCAACTACGTAAGAAGAGATGAAATAACTTAACTTTGCCCCCCCCTCTCACCTCACCTCTGATGACAACAGTATCCCCACCCCTACCTACCTCTGTGGGACTCTTACACCTGTTGACCTCATTAACAGGTGTTTAGATGTGACAAAGTTCTTTTAATAGCACTCAATACTACCCTACACCACCGCTATCTCCACCAACACCACCACCATCATCACCACCATTATCTGCACCATCACCACCACCACCACCACATCTACCACCACTACCAACAACAACAGTAACACAATCACTTCACCACCACCACCACCACACCAGAGAGAAGGAGAGAGAAAAAAGTGAGAACGATCTAGATTGGTCCTTATTTATATATATATATATACATATATATATATATATATATATATATATATATGTATATATATATATATATATATATATGTATATATATATATATAAGGACGATATAGATTGACAAAGGCAGAACTCCCGAGGCGAGCAAGGCTTTAACCCAGCAAAGCCAAAGGAAGCCATATCCACGGACCCAACGTTGAGGAGGCCGGGATTTTGTGAAAGGTCGAAAAAAAAAATTTATATGAAAAGTGTGTTTTGTGAAGGGTCGAGAAAAAAACCTATTTGAAAAAAATGTGTTCTGTGAAAGGTCGATAATACATCTATATGAAAAGTGTGTTTTGTGAAAGGTCGATAATACATCTATATGAAAAGTGTGTTTTGTGAAAGGTCGATAATACATCTATATGAAAAGTGTGTTTTGTGAAAGGTCGATAAATACATCTATATGAAAAGTGTGTTTTGTGAAAGGTCGATAAATACATCTATATGAAAAGTGTGTTTTGTGAAAGGTCGATAAATACATCTATATGAAAAGTGTGTTTTGTGAAAGGTCGATAAATACATCTATATGAAAAGTGTGTTTTGTGAAAGGTCGATAAATACATCTATATGAAAAGTGTGTTTTGTGAAAGGTCGATAAATACATCTATATGAAAAGTGTGTTTTGTGAAAGGTCGATAAATACATCTATATGAAAAGTGTGTTTTGTGAAAGGTCGATAAATACATCTATATGAAAAGTGTGTTTTGTGAAAGGTCGATAAATACATCTATATGAAAAGTGTGTTTTGTGAAAGGTCGATAAATACATCTATATGAAAAGTGTGTTTTGTGAAAGGTCGATAAATACATCTATATGAAAAGTGTGTTTTGTGAAAGGTCGATAAATACATCTATATGAAAAGTGTGTTTTGTGAAAGGTCGATAAATACATCTATATGAAAAGTGTGTTTTGTGAAAGGTCGATAATACATCTATATGAAAAGTGTGTTTTGTGAAAGGTCGATAAATACATCTATATGAAAAGTGTGTTTTGTGAAGGGTCGATAATACATCTATATGAAAAGTGTGTTTTGTGAAAGGTCGATAAATACATCTATATGAAAAGTGTGTTTTGTGAAGGGTCGATAATACATCTATATGAAAAATGTGTTCTGTGAAAGGTCGATA
>OZ024762.1:2208538-2221038 GCA_964016885.1 Eledone cirrhosa
TAAAAAAAAATCGATAAAACTTCTTTGCCCAATTATTTCTCAGAGGGTGTTGAGGGGCAGAGTCCTCAAATACTCCCTCCAGTGGGTCCTGTCAGAAGTAACCGTCTCCAACTGATCCGGTCGGATGGATCCCCCAAGCGTGATCAGCCAAGTTCATGGGTGTTATCCAAGCATCTTTACTCAGGGCGGGGTCTACTCTTGGGTTTCCTGTCAGTTGGTTTTGCTCCCCGTAAAATCTGTCCAGAGATTCTTTCCTGAGACATTCTAACCACATGGCCATAGTAGCAGAGCTATGATCTCTCAATCCAGAGATTCTTTCCTGAGACATGCTAACCACATGGCCATAGTATCAGAGCTATGATCTCTCAATCCAGAGATTCTTTCCTAAGACATTCTAACCACATGGCCATAGTATCAGAGCTATGATCTCTCAATCCAGAGATTCTTTCCTGAGACATTCTAACCACATGGCCATAGTATCAGAGCTATGATCTCTCAATCCAGAGATTCTTTCCTGAGACATTCTAACCACATGGCCATAGTATCAGAGCTATGATCTCTCAATCCAGAGATTCTTTCCTGAGACATTCTAACCACATGGCCATAGTATCAGAGCTATGATCTCTCAATCCAGAGATTCTTTCCTGAGACATTCTAACCACATGGCCATAGTATCAGAGCTATGATCTCTCAATCCAGAGATTCTTTCCTGAGACATTCTAACCACATGGCCATAGTATCAGAGCTATGATCTCTCAATCCAGAGATTCTTTCCTGAGACATTCTAACCATATGGCTATAGTATCAGAGCTGTGATCTCTCAATCCAGAGATTCTTTCCTGAGACATTCTAACCACATGGCCATAGTATCAGAGCTGTCATCTCTCAATCCAGAGATTCTTTCCTGAGACATTCTAGTATCGAAGTTGTGATCTCCGAGCTACGCACTCTATCGAGTGACATTACTCCAAAGACTGTTTGGAGGAACTCTATTTCGGCCGTTAACTTTCTTATAAATTTTAATTTCAAATTACCTTCATCGTTCTAAACACCAGTTTGTTTGTTTAAAATAATATTAATTCTGTCTAACATTGACACAAGGCCAGCGATTGTGGGGAGGGAACGATTAAGTCGACAACAGTACATTACTGGTACTTCATTTCATTGACCTCGGAAGGATGAAAGGCAAAGCTAACCTCGGCGGGATTTGAACTCATACAATCCTAATAATAATAATAATGATTTCATTTATTGGCCACAAGAGCCGACATATAGGGGACAATACAAAAGACTGGGACAGTGGGGTTTTACAGAAAAATCGAGTAAACAATATGAATAACATATAGGCACAAAGCCAGCAATTTTGGGGGTGGGGAAACTCAATTAAATCGACCCAGTGTATTACTGGTACTTTATTCTATCGACCCCGTAAGGATGAAAGGCAAAGATAACCTCGGCGGGATTTGAACCTTTATTTTAACGGGGCTCTGTTGTTCGATGTTTCAAACAACCCAATCTATAAATGACAGGTGTGTTGTGTTAACCCAATATATAAAAGGTGTGTTGTGTTAACCCAATATATAAAAGGTGTGTTGTGTTAACCCAATATATAAAAGGTGTGTTGTGTTAACCCAATATATAAAAGGTGTGTTGTGTTAACCCAATATATAAAAGGTGTGTTGTGTTAACCCAATATATAAAAGGTGTGTTGTGTCCTCGCCAGGGTGTTTATTAAGAGTTTCTCACAGTTTACTTTATCTCATAATCTTTAGTCTTGTTACACCTCGTTGGTGGTCATCAGCCCATAGCAGATTCTTCAGCTTCTTTTAAACTACTTCACTGCATATATTGAGTCTCTGTCTGTCTCTGCATAAGTATGTGTGTGTGTGTGTGTGTGTGTGTGTGTGTGTGTGTGTGTGTGTGTGTGTGTGCATGTGTGTGTGTATATATGTATGTGTGTATGTGTCGCTGTCTCTGTCTTTCTGTGTATGTGTGTGTGTCTGTCTGTCTGTGTGTGTATGTGTGTGTATGTGTGTATGTGTGTGTATGTAGACAAGAACTGTTTCACTCGAAGGAAATCATCAGGGCTTTCCTGATGATTTCCTTGGAATGAAACAGTTCTAGTCCTGTAGAAGCTATTTCTATATTAAATATTTATACTCTGCTATGTATTGAGTACCTTACTTACTGTGGTTACCCCGATTGAACCCGGGGTACCCCCCCCCACATATATATATGAAAAAGAAAGGATTGATTCGTCCGTTGTAACAGTAGTGGTAACATTACTGACCCCCCCCCCACCTACATCCCCCCACCCACCCAAGAAGACTTATGATTAATGCCTCTAACTGTAAATACAGGCAATTAGACGAGCTTTTAATCGGCCATTCATTGCAGTAAATGGAGGTTACACTCGAGTGAACACTGGAGGTTACACTCGAGTGAACACTGGAGGTTACACTCGAGTGAACACTGTGAAAGGACACAACCATGAAAGTCTTGGCTGCAATTCACAAATATTCAGATTATTAAAACTTCTCGCCTCAATCAATTTGGTGACGCAACAAATGATTTGTCTGGAAACAGATTCATATTCGAGAAATCATTATTATGCGATTGGGATTGGCAGTGTCGGTAGAGGGTCGGACGCCATGCTTTCTAGCATAGAGTTATGGCCCCTTACGATCTGAGTTCAAACCCCGCCGAGGTTAACTTTGCCTTTCATCCTTACGGGGTCGATAAAATAGAATACCAGTAATGTACTAGGATAATTACTGGCCTTGTGCCCAAATTAGAAACAATTATTATTATTATTATTATCATTATTATTATTATTAGGCTGGTAGATTGGCAGAATCGGTAGAGCGCCGGACGCCATACTTTGCAGCATAGAATTATGGCCTTTTACGTTCTGTGTTCAAATCCCGCTGAGGTTAACTTTGCCTTTCATCCTTTCTGAGTCAAAATAAAGTACCAGTAACACACTGGGGTCGATTTAATCGATTTTCCCATTCTCCAAATTGCCAGCCCTTTGCCTATCTTATAAAAAAAAAATTATGTATTTATCTTCGTATTTCAAGAATGAATTTAGGAATAGTCTCATGATTGGTGGCTTTAGGGCGGTGGACTGGCAGTAGAATCGGTGGAGCATCGCTACCCTCTTCCCCAGCTAACCACCCACCTGGATAACCACACCCCTATCTACCCCGCTACCCTCCTCCACCTATCCCCCACCCACAACCCGCTACCCACACCACTATCTTCCCCACTACAACCTACCCAAGCTATCGACCCCACCACACCACCTTTCCTCAGCTACCTACCCCACCCTCAACTATCCACCCCACCTCACCCCACCACCACACTCTACAATACACCCTATGTGGCTTCAACCATCAAATTTCTTTTATTTCTTCTCCAGTCAAAAGAGAAACCGTGAACGATACAATCAACTGACAACTTACATTAATCACCACAAAAAAGACCATCTTTTTCTACTATATATAAATATATATATATATGTATATATGTATGTATGTATATATATATATATGTATGTATATATATATGTATGTATGTATATATATATATATGTATGTATATATATATGTATGTATATATATATATGTATATATATATATATATATATATATATGCTTGAGTGTATGTATTAGACCCTACCCTACCGTACGATACACTACAGTACAGTACGATCTAAAGCAATTAGATCTGTAAAGAATGTTCTGATAATAACTAAAGCCGTTACGTTAGATTACTCCGACTGTATTTTCCGCCATTATCAAAGCCGTCACCAAATCTCCATCTTTTCTACTCAAAACATCTATTGCCGACATCTGTTTACAGATTAACAAAAATATTTCAATAGATCTTTTTCTTCACTCAATTGTCCGTCTTTCTCATTCAAATATATACTTTATTTCATTTTCATTAGATATTGAAATTGGGTTCGTATTTTTTTTTTGCGTTCGTTTGATTTTAATTTTATTTATTATTGTTATTGTTATTGTTGATCTGTGAAGCCCCCCCCCTCTTGTTGATCGCTTTTTTTTCAATTTTTATTTTATATAATATATTGTATGTGCGTGTATATATGTATATATATAGTGTGTGTGCGTGTATATATGTATATATATATATATATAATCATCAGCACTTCAGTTTTCTTAAAGACTCTTTCTCATCTGAAACTCCATCCCTTCCGCCACTAACAACAACCGCGCCATTAACCACCACTCCATTAACCACCAACAGTGAACTTACATCAGTGATCGGTTCCTTTTGTGAAGACAAACCCACCTCAAAAGACGGCTAGAAGTGTTCCGGCGGCATTAGGGAAGAGCGAACAACAACGACTTCGGCGACATTGACGAGAGAACGGACAACAACTTCGGCGACATGACGGGGGAAAAATCGGACAAGAACAGAAACCGCCGAGAAAAAAACCCATACAAATCCCTCCACCAAACAAAAAAATAACCCTACAAAGACCTTTGAATATTTGTTAGAAAACATTTCCAAAGAAAAAAAAAACCAAGTTAAGTTCTAAGTCGCTGTTTTATTTATTTATTTGGCTGTTGTTCTCTTTTCTTTTTATTTTTTATTTATTCCAGTCGCCATTATCTCGTTAACACCGTCTTTCCTCTGTCGGTCTTTATTGGTGTTTCAGGTGATCGACGTAACACCAAAGACACACACATACATACTTACACACTCACATACACACACATATATATATATAAAAACACATACATACATACACACACACACACACATATATATATATATATATTAACACACACACACACACACACTCACATACACACGCACATATATATAAAAACACACACTCACATACACACATACACATACAATCTCATACACACACATATATAAACACATACACACACTCACATACACACACACACGTACATGCACACACACACACACTCCCTTTCTCTCTCTCTCACACACACACAAATACATACACACTCACTCACACACATTCCTTCTTCCTTTCTCTCTCTCTTACACACATATAAACACATACATACTCCTTTCCTTTCTCTCACACACACTTTCCCCCCTCCCCTCTCATTCCCTTCTCGTCAGATTTTCTATCTTGTTCTCCATTGTTGAACGTCAGTGAAATTAAAACATCTTTCATTTTGGTTGAGGGACGGGGCAGCCATTTTAGTTTGTTATTATAAACTTGAGACGAGAAAATATAAAAAAAATCAAAACAAAAAAAAAATCAATTGTTTGACGGGGAAAGAATAAAGGTCAGAAGGTGGAATGATGGTGGGGAGGGGCTGTGTGGCTCCTGTAACATCTCCGAGGCTCTAAATAAAAGCCACTTAGGTGTTTGTTATAGCTAAAGTATGTAACTTCTTAGTCGGCTCAACTTTGTTTAATCTATGAAGGTTTGCCTTTTGACTTCAGATACACAGAGCCGACATGTCCGCCCTTCCCCTCGAAACCGCCTCCCCGCCCACCAACCGCCTACATCCCTTCACACCAAATCTTTTCATTCAGTCATTTATCTATCTTCCTATTGAAATTATAGGGAAATTAGTTTTTTTGTGGTGGGGAAAAAACCTCCCAAAACGAGTGAATAAAAAGGACTTTTATTCACCGGTAGAAATAAAACTTAGTCTTCTTATTCTCTCATTTGTCACTCGTTAAATAAAATATTTCTTGTGGCGGTTAATAGATAATGTCGTTAGAACGTCAGATAAACTGCTTTGAGGTGTTCGTTTCAGCTCGCTGCTTTCTCTGCGTTCAAATCTCGTTGTTTACTTGTTTGTTAAAAAAATATTTCTAAAGGCGGTTACCTTATGGGTACCTTATGGGTACCTTATGGGTACCTTATGGGTACCTTATGGGAGAGGAGTACCTTGTTAAACAGGGGTACGTTATGGGACAGGGGTACCTTGTGGAACAGAGGTACGTTATGAAACTGATGGTCACTCGTTAAATAAAATATTTCTTGTGGCGGTTAACTTATGGGTACCTTATGGGAGAGGAGTACCTTATGGAACAGGGGTACGTTATGGAACAGATGTACTGTATGGAACAGGGGTAAATTGTGAAATAGGGGTACGTTATGGAATACAGGGGTACAGTGTGAAACTGGGGTACGTTATGGAATACAGGCGGTACCTTATAGCTACTTCTAACTTTGTTATAGGCCATGTTGATTAGCTATAGGTGCATTGTAGAATATAGTTACCCTGTAGCTACCTATAAGTTTGGTGTAGACCATATTGGGTAGCTATAGGTACCCCATAAGATATGTATAGGTTTAGTGTTGGTAGGTAGCAACAACGGAATCGTAGGGGGTACTTTATAGAGTTGAGGTACGTAGATGTACCTCATAGAATAGTTATATAAAGGTTTGTTGTTTGGGGGTAACATAGAATGGGTCCCAATGTGTAGAGAACAGAGGTACCTTAGGGGTACAGATAAGTTTCCTGTGGGTTTTATTGAGTACCTATAAGTACCTTATAGAACTGAGGTACATATGGGTCTGTGTGCGTGTAAGTAATATCCAAGGTCTTCATATTGAGTACCTCAGGTACTTTATAGAATACGGGTACCATACAGGTAGATTTATGTACATTATAGAACAATGATATAGCTTAGAGGTACATGTTTGTTTGTTTTTTGTAATATCGAAAAACTCACATTGAGTACCTCTTGGTACCTTATAGAACTAAGGTACTTGCGGGTTTGTGGCTTGTAGGAATTACCCAAGGTTTATATACAGCACTTAAGGTAGCTTAAAGAGCACATGTACCTTGCAGATACATAAAGGTTTCTGGTTGAAGATAGTGACTGTTTATAGGTACCTTCTAGAGCAGAGGTACTTTGCAGGTAGATAGAGGTAACTTATAGGAAATATTGAGAATTTAAAGGTACCTTACAGGTGCATAATAGAGTATAGGTATCATATAGAGTACAGGTACCTTATAGAGGACAGGTACCTTATAGAGGACAGGTACCTTATAGAGGGCGGCTACTTTATAGGATACAGGTACGTGACTGTATAGGTATGTTATAGAGTATAAGTACCTTATAGAACTGACATACCATGAGTACCTCTAGGTACCTTGTAGAACACAGTTACCATATAGGTACATAGATTTCTGAATGGCAATATACTAGGTGGTGTCAAGGCATCATTGTCTTCTCATCTCGTGTGTTAACGACACCACGTGCTATCCTTCTGGCACTGTCCCAGAAACCATAATGTCATGAATTTGTTCTCATTACTCTCTTGAGAGACGAGAGTGCTGCTCAACACGGACAGTTCTTCAGCTGTCTCCTGAAACAATAGGGAAAAAATGTTAATTTAGAATATTAAAAATAATCTCTCATATATATATATATATATATATATATATATATATATATATATATATATATATATATATACATACAATGATATTAAATAAATGGAAACTATATTTATAAAACCATATTTATTCTATTATATATATTTCAATGGTACCAAAACTTTGGTACGCTCTCATCAGATAAAATACAAAGTTTGTTTTATAAATATTGACATATCCAGGAAGAAGATCTTAAAGGTTCAAGTTTTTCCTGGATAGTATATATATATATATATATATATTGTTATATTTGGGGAGGGTCATATTCTTATAATATTGCCAGAAATAATAATAGAACACACTCACTGTTTGGTTTGGGTTGGTTTGCCGTCACGGCACTAGCTTATATATATATATATATATATATATATATATATATATATTTAAAAAACATGGAGAAATGACTTAATCCTTTCGTGGTACCACATCGCGACACGCCTTCCACCTCACCACAAAAAAAACGGCTTCTGTTTTCTCATGACACCTCCAAGGGTACATACAAGCTGTGACACACCATGAGGGCACGCCTTCCATCTAGCCACAAAACAACAACGGCCTCTTTCTATACATGACACCTCTAAGGGTACAAGCTGTAGCACCTCACCAGGGCATGCCTTTCACCTCACCACACCACAAAACAACGGCCTTTGCTTTCCCCATGACACCTCCAAGGGTATAAGCTGTGACACCTCACTAAGGTACGCCTTCCACCTCACCACAAAACAACAACGATCTCTTTCTACCCACGACACCTCTAAGGGTACAAAAGGAGAATTAAATTTAAAGTTTAAAAACCAGAAAATAATGAATCTGTAAGACTTACAACTGGTGGAGGCAAGATTCGTCTTGTACTTCCTCTGTTGATATGTTCCAAGAAAGCCATTTTAACCGTTAATTTCTCTTTGGGTGTCATACAGTGATTACACAGCCGACATTGCTACGACGAAACAACAGACAGGGAGAACAATTAAGATTTATTTAATTATTTTATTCTTTTCCCCACCCCAACTCCAGTTTTCTCCCCCCTCTCTCTCATTAAATCTAATCTCTACAAGCTTCTACTTACCTGTCTCTTCAAACTAAGCCTTGAAAAGTTATGGATTAAGTACTAGGTCACAACATTTTAACTGTTCTACCCTCTGGCCATCTTCAGAGATATTATCATTATACACTGATATATTCAGACTAATGTCCTCATCTTGTTTGTTATTGTCAATATTTCAGTCGTTCTACCATCTGGCCATCTTCAGAGATATTATATCATTGTACACTGATATATTCAGACTAGTGTCCTCAACTTTTTTGTTATAATCACAATATTTTAGTCGTTCTACCATCTGGCCATCTTCAGAGATATTATCATTATTGTACACTGATATATTCAAACTAACGTCCTTATCTTGGTTGTTATTGTCAGTCCCGCCCCCTAAATACTTACCCACAATTCACAGCCAAATTCTTTACACTCGTCTGTCATACAGTGGTCAGCGAACACATTAATGTCGGCATCAGACACTTCCATGCTGTCGGTGTCGAGAGCTCTGGGTAAAATATAAAATAAATAAAAACAAGATGGACAACCATTATTAATAGTTTTAAGATGGCGGCGGATTGGCAGTATCGGTAGAACGTCCGACAACATGCTTAGTGGCATAGAGTTACGGCCCTTTACGTTCTGAGTTCAAATCCCGCCGAGGTTAACTTTGCCTTTCATCCTTACGGAGTTGATAGAATAAAGTACCAGTAATGCACTGGGGTATAATGTACTGGGGTAATTGCTGGCCTTGTGCCAAAAGTAGAAACATTTATTAGTAGTTTCAAGATGGCAGTGGATTGGCAGAATCGGTAGAGGGTCGGACAACGTGCTTAGTGGCATAGAGTTACGGCCCTTTACATTCTGAGTTCAAATCCCACCGAAGCTAGCTTTGCCTTTCATCCTTACGGGGTTGATAGAATAAAGTACCAGTAATGCACTGGGGTCAATCTTATCGACTTTCCCCTCCCCCAAATTGCTGGCCTTGTGCCTAAATCAGAAACCAGCGTTTCGGACTTCGTCGCTTTCTTATGTATGGCGTGACCAGTCTAGGTGTTTGAAGATCGAATCGTTGCGGTAACACGCGGCCTTGTTGGTAGCCGGGACTATTTGAAGGCTGGCTATATGCTGGCCTGCGTCCTGGACCGCGCGAGGAATCCACCTTACCCTAAAGGCGGTGCCCCAGCATGGCCTCAGCCGGATGGCTGGAACAGGTAAAAGAGAAAAAGAGTATTTATTTATTTCATTCATTTGAGGTCGGGGTAAGAGGTGGGGTCTTACAATAGTTAGAAGAAGACACTGAAAGATGTACTCACATATGAGGAAAATTAAGGGCCAATCTTGTAGAAATACCCACAACACCCAACACATTAAAAATGACATGTTCGTAAAGTCGAGCATTTTCCTCGTGGTTAGTGGATGATAAATTTGGTGACATGTTCGCCTAGCAAAAATATAAAAATATAGGTGACAATGAAAACGGCCATCGGCATGAACGAGGAAACTGGATTTTTCAGCACATTTCCCCCCTCACCGTCCTCCGGAGTAAGGTAATCAAAGATTCTGCCCTCTGAGACCACGAGGCAATATCTAATTCATGTTTTATAAAGATCTACAAAACAAGCTTTTTTTTGTTTGGTTTCTTCTTCTTCTTCTTCTTCTTCTTCTTCTTCGTCTTTTGTCTTTTGTCTTTTGTCTTTTGTCTTCTTCTTTTGTCTTCTTCTTCTTTTGTCTTCTTCTTCTTTTGTCTTCTTCTTCTTCTGAAATATGCCCCTGTGTTCTATCAGAGACATCTCTACTCCCTGAAACAACCGTATAACAACCTACAGGTATCTGATTGTGTTACCTGGATTAACTGAGGAACACACTTACCTCCATCAGGTAAATCTTGAAGTCTTTATCAAGGACAAAGTCAAACCGGACCAACTCAAAGAAGTTTCTGGAAAACAAATAAAAGCAAAAAGCCCTTTAAATTGCCGCCACCTTCGATCCAACCCATGCCAGCATGGAAAACATATATACGATGATAAAAACTTTGATTAGCTGAAATTATCGGAGTTATCTCCCTTTTTTGTCGCCCTTAGTTTTCAACTACAAATGGCTAATTTCAGTGGATAAGTGTTTCTACTCCCTATATTACAAATGTCAGACCCTATCGTCTGTCTATTTAGTTTGTAGAATATTATAGACACGTTCTTCTCCAAACTTAACGGTTTCAACCACAAACTCTTGTAACTTTTAAAAATACATAATTTCGTTTCTGATTTAGTCACAAGGCCAACAATTTGGTGGGAGGGGAAAGTCGATTGAATCGACCCAGTGTGTTACTGGTACTTTATTTTATCGACCTTGTATGGATGAAAGGCAAAGTTAACTTTGGCTTAGGGAGATAAATTGTCATCTGATCGATTTCATAGAAAGGGAAGTACTTTCTAACGTGATCGATTTCATAGGAAAGAACTCTCAAGTGCCAAATAATAGGGAAGGTGGTTTGGAATAAGTGGGGGTGAGAGTAGAAAATCGGTAGTTTTTCTAGGTTGTCTGTTGATTTTGTTTAAAAACCAGAATTAGTCGTTTAGTTTACATATTGAGACCCCAAACGCACCCTATTTATTTTAAAACGTATGAGATTTCTAGTAATGTATTTTTTATTGTCAGGTATGATTTTTTTTATGTATAAAGAAAATTAATTGTCGCAGGAATGCTACGACTTAAAATAAAATTTCGCCGGAGATAGATTAGTAAAATTTAATAAGTGGGGAGAGGAAAAATAAGGGAGGGGTTAGAAAAACATCTGGAAAATTAATAAACAGAGGGGAGGGGGGGGGGACCATTGTTGTAGATTTCATAGTAAGGGAGGTAATTTCTAACGGTGTAGATTTGAGAGCAAGGGAGGTAATTTCTAACCTGCTGGATTTATATTGGCTGGCTGAATGGATGAGATTTTTTTCTTTCTTAATGTAGACACTCGCGATGGCCATTTTGATATCTTCCCAGAAGTGTGTAGGGCTTCTTCCTGGTATATACAATAAATATATAAATAAACGAGAATAAGAATATAATTAAATATAAAATAAAATATTTAAAGTTTAAAATTAGCTCGGAGCTCAGAAAGTCACTCCCGGTAGAGCTGCTACTTCTCCGAATTGAGAGATCACAGCTCTGATACGTGGATATGTGGTTAGAATGTCTCAGGAAAGAATCACTGGACAGATTTTATGGGCAAAACCAACCAGCAGGAGACCCAGGGATAGACTCACCCCGCATAATATGGTTGAATAACATCCATGAGCTTGGCTGGTCTCGCTTAGGGATCCAACCGGATCAGTTGGAGACGGTTGCTTCATACAGGACCCGCTGGAGGGAATGTTTGAGGACTTTGCTCCCACGACCCTCTCAGGACCTTTCGGGATTTGTGACATCCAGGAATAATTTAACATAATGTAATAAATACACAGTGTATCTAGAGCCAGGTAATATAGCGTGGCTCATTCTTTACAATTTTTCTAAAAGAAAAGATTTTGTAGCGAGCTATTTCAAGGGAGATAACTGTGCCATATTAAACTATTTCAAGGGAGATAACTATCATCATTCTATCTATATATATATTATCGTAATTAGATTAAAATGAATCCAGGCTTCTCTCGATCGATATATATATATATATATATATATATATATATATATATATATATATATATAATGTGTATGTGTGTGTAGAGATAAGAAAGGTGCTCGATAGATAGATAGATAGATATAGATCGATACAAGCACACAGTTTGGAATATATATATATATATATTAGTTGACATGAGAGAGAGAGAGGGGGGGGGGGGGTAAATGTGTGTGTGTGAGAGAGAGAGAGAGAGGTTTATTGTTACCTTTAGACTTCAAATAATGGTTGAAAGATTCCCTGAATGTATAACCACGTTGTTTGTAGAGTTTATAAAACGTTGGAATCTGTAAATATATTTTAGATTGAGAAATATAATTGTTTCTGCTTTTGGCACAAGGCCAGCAATTACCCAGTACATTACTGGTACTTTATTTTA
>OZ024762.1:2233538-2236038 GCA_964016885.1 Eledone cirrhosa
GTTTTTGTGGGTGTGTGTGTAGTATGTGTGTGTGGGTGTGTGTAGTATGTGTGTGTGAAAATAGCTGGTATTATAGTTGTATTCAATAGTGCGTGTGTATACCACCACACTAGCCCCCCAACAACAACAACACTACCACTACACCCCCCACTAACACCACCACCACCACACCACCACCACCACCACACCACTACCACCACCACACCACCACCACCACCACCACCACCACCACTACCACCACCACACCACCACTACCACCACCACTACCACCACCACACCACCACCACCACCACCACTACCACCACCACTACTACCACCACCACACCACCACACCACTACCACCACCACCACCACTACCACCACCACACCACCACACCACCACACCACCACACCACCACCACCACACCACCACCACACCACCACCACCACCACCACCACCACACCACACCACCACCACCACCACCACCACACCACACCACCACTACCACCACCACACCACCACACCACCACCACCACCACCACTACCACCACCACTACTAATTACCTCCCAAGACATTTCACTGTAAATGATACGGTTGTAGTTTTTCACGTCACTAAACAACCACTACTACTACTACTACTGATACTACTACTACTACTACTACTACTGCTACTACTACTGATACTACTACTACTACTACTGATGCTACTACTACTGATACTACTGATGCTACTACTGATGCTACTACCACTACTACTACTACTACTGCTACTACTACTGATACTACTACTACTACTACTGATGCTACTACTACTACTACTACTACTGATACTACTGATGCTACTACCACTACTACTACTACTGCTACTACTACTGATACTACTACTACTACTACTGATGCTACTACTACTACTACTACTACTACTACTACTGCTACTACTGCTACTACTACTACTACTACTACTACTACTGCTACTACTGCTACTACAACTGTTGATGCTACTACCACTACTACTACTACTGCTACTACTACTGATACTACTACTACTACTACTGATGCTACTACCACTACTACTACTACTACTGATGCTACTACTACTACTACTACTGATGCTACTACTGATGCTACTACCACTACTACTACTACTACTGCTACTACTACTGATACTACTACTACTACTACTGATGCTATTACTACTACTACTATTGCTACCACCACTACTACTACTACCACCACTACCACTACAATAACAACCACAAGAACAACAACAATAAAATATAATAAACTTCCCCCCCCCGGTGGTCCAGAGGAGGGGAGTGGAGGCTGAATTGTTGCAGCAGGTGCCTTGTTGTGTTGGTTCAGGGACTTTGTCCTGGGTACAAATTCTCTCCTGGGATTCAAAATCCCAGCAATAGCTGCATGATTAATTAATCCCATCCTGGGACCACATGGTGGTGGTGGTGGTGGTGGTGGTAGTGTTATGGTGGTGTAATAGTGTTGGTGGTGGTGTGGTGGTGGTGGTGTTATGGTGGTGTAATGGTGTTGGTGTAATGGTGGTGGTGGTGTAATGGTGGTGGTGGTGTGGTGGTATTGGTGGTGGTGGTGGTGGTGGTGGTAGTGTTATGGTGGTGTAATGGTGGTGGTGGTGTAATGGTGGTGGTGGTGTGGTGGTATTGGTGGTGGTGGTGGTGGTAGTGTTATGGTGGTGTAATGGTGGTGGTGGTGTAATGGTGGTGGTGGTGGTGTTATGGTGGTGGTGGTGTGGTGGTATTGGTGGTGGTGGTGTAATGGTGTTGGTGGTGGTGGTGTTATGGTGGTGTAATGGTGGTGGTGGTGGCGTAATGGTCGTGGTCGTGGTGTTGGTGGTGGTGGTATAATGGTGGTGGTGGTGGTGTTATGGTGGTGGTGGTGGTGTTGGTGGTGGTGGTATAATGGTGGTGGTGGTGGTGTTATGGTGGTGGTGGTGGTGTAATGGTGGTGGTGGTGGCGTAATGGTGGTGGTGGTGGTGTGGTGGTGGTGTTGGTGGTGGTGGTATAATGGTGGTGGTGGTGGTGTAATGGTGTTGGTGATGGTGGTGTAATGGTGGTGGTGGTGGTGGTGGTAGGTATATCTGGGTGTGTCTAGGGTTAAACTCTGAAAGTAACTGATTAATGAAGGGAACAAAATATCTGGTGTTGGTGCATATGTACTGACAGTGGTGGTGGTGGTGGTGGTGTGGTGGTGGTGTGGTGGTGGTGGTGGTGGTGGTGTGGTGGTTGTGGTGTGATGGTGGTGGTGGTGGTGTTGGTGGTGATGGTGTGGTGTGGTGGTTGTGGGTGTGGTGTGGTGTTACTGGTGGTGGTGATGGTGTGGTGGGGTGGTGGTGGTGGTGGTGGTGGTGATGGTTGTGGTGTGGTGTGGTGGTGTTGTGGTGGTGGTGGTGTCTGCTACATAACCTGGTTAACGCCCCCTCCCCCCATTCTTACACCCCCACCACCCACATAGACAAATTAACAATATCAACAATCCGGGAAGATTT
>OZ024762.1:2238538-2241038 GCA_964016885.1 Eledone cirrhosa
TAACTATGGTCAGGAATCTTGGGTAATGACTGAAAGAATACAATCGGCTGGCATGGGGTTCCTCTGAAGGGTCTTTAGAGTAACGTTACTTGATAGAGTGTGTAGCTCGGAGATGAGAGAATCACTCCAGGTAGAGCTGCTACTTCTCTGAATTGGGAGATCACAGCTCTGATACTATGGACATGTGGGTAGAATGTCTGAGGAAAAAATCACTGGACAGATTTTATGGGCAAAACCAGCTGGCGAGAGATTCAGGGGTAGACCCTAAACAAGATGTTTGACATTAGGAAGGGCATCCTGCCGTAGAAATCATGTCAAAAACAGAATGTATGAGCAAGATTTGGTCACTTGGCCAGTCGTAACATCTGAAAGTGACAACCCACCTAACCCATGTAATCAGGGTAAATAGATGTTAAATTGTGATGATGATGATGATGATATACACATATATAGGTTTTAACATACATACATACATATATATATGTGTGTGTATGTGTGTGTGTGTATGTGTGTGTCTGTGTATGTGTGCATATGTCCAACCCATGCCAAGAGAGAGAGAAAGAGAAAGATTACATAGAAGAGAGACTTCTACAGAGAGAGAGAGAGAGACCTCTACAGAGAGAGAGAGAGAGAGAGAGAGAGAGAGAGAGAGACTTCTACAGAGAGAGAGAGACCTCTACAGAGAGAGAGAGAGAGAGAGAGAGAGAGTTGTACAGAGATCAACACAATAAATGTCCCTAGAAGTTTTAAAGGTGAGGCTGGTTATTAAAAAAGAAATATTTGAAAGAATGAAAGAGATTGAATGAAACTCTAGCTCCTCCTTTCCCCCGTTCCTCCTTCCCCCTTTCCTTCTTTCCCCCTTTCCCCCTTTCCTCTTTCCCCCTTTCCTCATTTCCTTCTTTCCCCAGGGAAGTCTATTTTTATTGTTTGTAACAAAAGTCTGTCAATATTCCTGTCAAACAAGAGATTTCTAAAATAAACACAAACCTTTCCTATTTTCTACAATTAGCAGAGTAATAATTGTTTCTACTTTTGGCACAAGGCCAGCAATTACCCAGTGTATTACTGGTACTTTATTCTATCGACCCCGGAAGGATGAAAGGTAAAGCTAACCTTGGCAGAACATAAAGGGGCGTAACTCTAATAATTGCTTCTACTTTTGGCACAAGGCCAGCAATTACCTCAGTGCATTACTGGTACTTTATTTTATCGACCCTGTAAAGCTAACCTCGGCGGGATTTGAACTCAGACCGTAAAGGGGCGTAACTCTATGCCGGAAAGCATGGCGTCCCACCCTCTACCGATACTACCAATTCACTGCCGTTAATATTAATAATAATAATAATAATAATAATAATAGTAATAATAATAATTGTTTCTACTTTTGGCACAAGGCCAGCAATTACGCCAGTGTATTACTGGTACTTTATTCTATCGACCCCGGAAGGATGAAAGGTAAAGCTAACCTTGGCAGAACATAAAGGGGCGTAACTCTAATAATTGCTTCTACTTTTGGCACAAGGCCAGCAATTACCTCAGTGCATTACTGGTACTTTATTTTATCGACCCTGTAAAGCTAACCTCGGCGGGATTTGAACTCAGACCGTAAAGGGGCGTAACTCTATGCCGGAAAGCATGGCGTCCCACCCTCTACCGATACTACCAATTCACTGCCGTTAATATTAATAATAATAATAATAATAATAATAATAGTAATAATAATAATTGTTTCTACTTTTGGCACAAGGCCAGCAATTACGGCAGTGTATTACTGGTATATATAATAATTATATAATAATAATGAAACTAGTAATTTCATCAGGAATGCAAAATACAAAACAAAACAAGTGGAATATATATATATATATATATATATATATATATATATATATATATATATATATATATATATAGAGAGAGAGAGAGAGAGAGAGAGAGAGAGAGAGACATAGATAACCAGATAGACAGATAGATACAAAGGAATTGTGGTAAGATACCAGGTGGACCATAACGCACCAGAGTACTCAATACTTAGGCTAGTAGAGTGGGTAATAGGAAAAGAGTTGGAACCCCGGGGTCTTGACTCTTTTCCTATTAGACAGACAGACAGACAGACAGACAGACAGACAGGTAGATAGGTAGATAGGTAGATAGGTAGATACCTTTATCCATTAATTAATTAGCTGCCATAAAGTCCAGCGAGAGAGGAGCCAGGATTACCCTCCATCCTCTCTTAATGTAGTTTGGTCATGTGACATGAGCAGAAGTCCCTGGAATAACATCAACTGTTTCATACCTCCCCCTCCTCATCACCACCATCACCACGGCCACCACCAACATCCCCATCACCCCCACCTTCATCAGTAGCACAATCAGCAGCACCACCATCACCCCCCTCCACCACGCCACCATCACCCCCCTCCACCACGCCACCATCACCCCCCTCCACCACGCCACCATCACCCCCCTCCACCACGCCACCATCACCCCCTCCACCACG
>OZ024762.1:2253538-2266038 GCA_964016885.1 Eledone cirrhosa
GTTGGTGAATCTCAGGTGTAGTGGGGGTGAATCTCAGGTGTAGTGGGGGTGAATCTCAGGTGTAGTGGTGGCGAATCTCAGGTGTAGTGGGGGTGAATCTCAGGTGTAGTGGTGGTGAATCTCAGGTGTAGTGTTGGTGAATCTCAGGTGTAGTGGTGGTGAATCTCAGGTGTAGTGTTGGTGAATCTCAGGTGTAGTGTTGGTGAATCTCAGGTGTAGTGGGGGTGAATCTCAGGTGTAGTGGGGGTGAATCTCAGGTGTAGTGGGGGTGAATCTCAGGTGTAGTGGGGGTGAATCTCAGGTGTAGTGGTGGTGAATCTCAGGTGTAGTGGTGGTGAATCTCAGGTGTAGTGGGGGTGAATCTCAGGTGTAGTGTTGGTGAATCTCAGGTGTAGTGTTGGTGAATCTCAGGTGTAGTGTTGGTGAATCTCAGGTGTAGTGGTGGTGAATCTCAGGTGTAGTGGGGGTGAATCTCAGGTGTAGTGTTGGTGAATCTCAGGTGTAGTGTTGGTGAATCTCAGGTGTAGTGGGGGTGAATCTCAGGTGTAGTGGGGGTGAATCTCAGGTGTAGTGTTGGTGAATCTCAGGTGTAGTGGGGGTGAATCTCAGGTGTAGTGGTGGTGAATCTCAGGTGTAGTGGTGGTGAATCTCAGGTGTAGTGGGGGTGAATCTCAGGTGTAGTGTTGGTGAATCTCAGGTGTAGTGTTGGTGAATCTCAGGTGTAGTGTTGGTGAATCTCAGGTATAGTGTTGGTGAATCTCAGGTGTAGTGGGGGTGAATCTCAGGTGTAGTGGTGGTGAATCTCAGGTGTAGTGTTGGTGAATCTCAGGTGTAGTGTTGGTGAATCTCAGGTGTAGTGTTGGTGAATCTCAGGTGTAGTGTTGGTGAATCTCAGGTGTAGTGTTGGTGAATCTCAGGTGTAGTGTTGGTGAATCTCAGGTGTAGTGTTGGTGAATCTCAGGTGTAGTGTTGGTGAATCTCAGGTGTAGTGTTGGTGAATCTCAGGTGTAGTGTTGGTGAATCTCAGGTGTAGTGTTGGTGAATCTCAGGTGTAGTGTTGGTGAATCTCAGGTGTAGTGTTGGTGAATCTCAGGTGTAGTGTTGGTGAATCTCAGGTGTAGTGTTGGTGAATCTCAGGTGTAGTGTTGGTGAATCTCAGGTGTAGTGGGGGTGAATCTCAGGTGTAGTGGTGGTGAATCTCAGGTGTAGTGGTGGTGAATCTCAGGTGTAGTGGGGGTGAATCTCAGGTGTAGTGTTGGTGAATCTCAGGTGTAGTGTTGGTGAATCTCAGGTGTAGTGGGGGTGAATCTCAGGTGTAGTGTTGGTGAATCTCAGGTGTAGTGTTGGTGAATCTCAGGTGTAGTGTTGGTGAATCTCAGGTGTAGTGGGGGTGAATCTCAGGTGTAGTGGGGGTGAATCTCAGGTGTAGTGTTGGTGAATTTCAAGAAGCATGGCGGTTAATCCTTAGTAAAATATACGTTGATATATACACTGATCTTTGTAAACTAAAACCAAATGATTATGGCCTCGGATTTCTATTGAGATATATCATGCTCTGACTTGCAGTTTGTACAGGATGTTCAGTCTTTTCATTTATCAACTTCACTACCAACAGACCATTATATGGTTGTCACCTCCTTCATTGATCAACACCTTACTGTATATATATATATATGTGTATATATGTATGTATATAGTTATATAACTATAACTATATATATATATATATATATATATGTGTAGGAGGTGAGTATACATAATATAGGACTGGAGTATACATAATGTAGTATACATAATATAGGACTGGAGTATACATAATGTAGTATACATAATGTAGGACTGGAGTATACATAATGTAGTATACATAATGTAGGACTGGAGTATACATAATATATAAGAACAAAAGATGGTTAAAAGAGTTCCATGTATTTTATTATGCGCATTTCAAAAACAAATATCATCATGCAATAATATTTGATGAAAACACAAATATTATTGCATGATGATATTTGTCTTTGAAATGCGCATAATAAAATACATGGAACTCTTTTAACCATCTTTTGTTCTTATATATTATATATATATATATAGTTATATATATATATATGTATATATGTATGTATATGTATATATGTATGTATATAGTTATATAACGATATATATATATATATATATGCAAAAGTTCTATTCAAAATTGTTGGGATACAACAAGTAAATATTTTATAACTGATATAAAGCACTCGACAAGTTTTTTTAATATGGTATCCCTGAAATATGTATAATGAAATAAATATGGTTTTATAAATATAGTTTCCATTTGTTTAATATCGTATATATATATATATATATAATATCGTATATATATATATATATATATATATATATATATATATATATATATATATATAGTAATAATAATAAAATTGAAGACTAAATCCCAAGAGGGCTCGATAAGGAAAATATATATCAAATATATAAGAACCGTAGAGCAAATATTTATTAAAATAACAGATCCCGTTAAGGGTGAAAGCAGCGATTCTTTGCTTAAACTTTAATCTCTTATTTTAATAAATATATATATATATATATATATAGTTAGTTATATATGTATATATATATGTATATGTATATATATATATATGTATATAGTTATATAACTATATACATATATATATATATATATATATAACTATATATATATATATATATATATATATATATATATATATATATATATATATAGTTATATATATATATGTATATATGTATGTATATGTATATATGTATGTTTATAGTTATATAACTATATATATATATATATATATATATATATATGTGTATATATATATATATAGTTATATATGTATATATATATATGTATATGTATGTATATAGTTATATAACTATATATATATGTATATATGTATGTATATAGTTATATAACTATATATATATATATGTATATGTATGTATATAGTTATATAACTATATATATATATATATATAAAAATCAGCAGTGGGGGAGGGTGCTCTGAAAGTACTGTAGCTAGAGTCAGAACTGGTTGGAAAAAGTTCAGAGAGCTTATACCACTATTAGCTGCTAAAGGGTTCTCCCTAAAAATGAAAGGCAGGTTGTACGATGCCTGCATACGAACAGCAATGCTGCATGGCAGTGAGACCTGGGCATTGTGTGCAGAGGATATACGCAGACTAGAGAGGAACGAAGCTTGCATGCTCCGCTGGATGTGTAACAGTAATATACGTGAACGGCAAAGCATAAACGAACTAAGGAAAAAATTAGAGATAAGAGGGATCAGATGTTGTTTACTCGAGAGAAGGCTACGTTGGTATGGACACGTGATGCGCATGAAAGTCGATAGCTGTATAACAAAGTGCAGGGCAATAAAGATAGACGGTAGTCACGGAATAGGCAGACCTAGAAAAACCTGGGATGAGCTGATAAACTCCGACATCACACACTTACACCTCTCCAAGACAATGTCACTGGACCGAGACCTTTGGCGGTACTCAGTAACAGAGAAGACCCGCCTTACCTAAATATATAGTAAAACCTACTCCAGCCAGTAGGCATCTCTAACAAAATACACCCCGTCCCACCACCACCACCCCCACCCCATCCACACAACCCCGTTCTATGTAAAGTTATGTTGGTGCCGCACCATCCAGGCCGAAACAAATGAGATCGTGTAGGTGTCACGACAAAAAAACACACAGTCCACGCTGTAATGTGGCCGTGTAGGCAACACGGTAAAAACCTCCCAGACCCACACTGTAAATGTGGTTGGTGTTAGGAAGGGCATCCAACTGTAGAAAACCTGCCAGACAGTCCTATGCGAGCAAGACAATCACTCTTGCCTCAAGTGGGACTACCCCCGTCCAAACCCATGCAAGCGTGGAACACGGACGTTAAACGTTGATGATGATGATGATGATGATGATGATATATATATATATATATATATATATAGTTATATATGTATATATGTATATATGTATATGTATGTATATAGTTATATACCTATATATATGTATGTATATATATATGTATATAGTTATATCACTATATATATATATATATAGTTATATATGTATATATGTATATATGTATATGTATGTATATAGTTATATAACTATATATATGTATATATGTATGTATATAGTTATATAACTATATATATATACTGATTCATATTCAGAGCCATCCTCAGCATTCTTGTGTAGCACCCATCCACCATCTGGGGTTAGCTGGACATGCTCACCAACATCCAGAGTTGACACTGCACTCAGTGCTCACTGTAAGAGGAAGACCAAGGTTAACATATGTTGATGCCCTCAGGACAGACACTGGTGATGGTGATGCAGGACATGGCAGCGATAATGAAGGACAGAGACCGCTGGAGAGAACTCGTCCATTGATCTCGGGAATTTTGCCCGCCCTAGATAGATATATATGTTTGTATATATATATATATATATACATATATAGTTATATATATATATATATAGTTATATAAGTATATATATACATATATACATATTTATGTATATATATGAATATATATAGTTATATAACTCTCTCTATATATATGTCTATGTATATATATATATATATATATATATATATATATATATATATATGTATATAGTTATATAACTATATATATATAACTCATGCTAGCGTGGAAGATGGATGTTAAACGATGATGATGTTGATATATATATATATATATATATATATATATATATATATATATATATATATAAATATAAACCTATATATATAAATCTATATATATAAACCTCTATATATAAATCTCTATATATAAATCTATATATATAAACCTATATATATAAACCTATATATATATATATATATATATAACTATAGTAATAATAATCTGTTATTTTAATAAATATATATAACTATATATATATATATATATAACTATATATATATATATATTAATTCTGGCAATATTACGCAAATATGAGCCTCCCCAAGTATAACAATATATATATATATATAGTTATATATATATATATATATAGTTATATATATATATATATATAGTTATATATACCCGTGATATAAAGGTATTAAAAGAGAGAGAGCATGTACTTACTCCATTATTTGATCAGGTATGCTTGAAATTTGCAATGTGGGTGATGGTAACTGAGATGGTGGCGTTGTGGTGGTGGTGTTGTGGTGGTGGTGGTGTTGTGGTGGTGGTGTTGTGGTGGTGGTGGTGGTGGTGTTGTGGTGGTGGGCAGTGGTGTTGGTGGTGGTGTTGGTGGTGGTGGTGTTCTGGTGGTGGTGGTGGTGGTGGTGGTGGTGTTGCTGGTGGTGGTGGTGACAGTGGTGGTGGTGATGATGTAGTGGTGGTGGTGGTGGTGGTAGTGGTGGTGGTGGGGGTGGGGGTGATATTGGTGGTGGTGTGGTCGGGTGTGTGACTGTGGTGGTGTGGTGGTGGTAGTAGTGGTAGTGGTGGTGGTGGGCAGTGGCGGTGGTGGTGGTGGTGGTGGTGGGGGTGATATCTTATTTAAAAAAATGACAATTTGCTATCCTGCCTGTCACCTTATATCTGAAGAGATAAAGTTTCTGTGTTGTGTACCCAACAACCAAACCCCGCCCTAACTCTGAGCTTTGCAAACTGTGTGAGTACGTAAGTCACAGCTCTGATACTATGGAGGACAAGTGGTTTGAGTGTCTCAGGATAGAATCACTGGACAGTCACCCCAGCTAGAGCTGCTACTTCTCCGAATTGAGAGATCACAGCTCCGACACTATGGACATGTGGTTAGTAAGTCTCAGGAAAGAATCACTGGATGCTTGGGTAACATCCATGAGCTTGGCTGGTCTCGCTAAGGGATCTAGCCGGATCAGTTGGAGACGGTTGCTTCTGACTGGACCCTGCTGGAAGGAGTGGTTGAGGACTCTGCCCCTCCTACAACCCTCTCAGGAATAAGTGGTAGAAGAAGAAGAAGAAAAAAAAGAAGAAAAAAAAGAAGAAGAAGAAGAAGAAGAAGACATCACATTACTGTCCCTCTCTCCCTCTAAACATACCAGATATCTACCTCTCTGGTCACAAATGGTAATATGGTGGAATGGTGGAATGGTGGAATGGTGCAATGGTGGAATGGTGGGATGGTGCAATGGTTGAATGGTGGGATGGTGGAATGGTGGAATGGTGGGATGGTGGAATGGTGGAATGGTGGGATGGTGGAATGGTTGAATGGTGGGATGGTGGAATGGTGGAATGGTGGAATTGTGGAATGGTGGAATGGTGGAATGGTGGAATGGTGGGATGGTGGAATGGTGGAATGGTGGGATGGTGGAATGGTGGAATGGTGGGATGGTGGAATGGTGGAATGGTTGAATGGTGGGATGGTGGAATGGTGGAATGGTGGAATGGTGGAATGGTGGAATTGTGGAATGGTGGAATGGTGGGATGGTGGAATGGTTGAATGGTGGGATGGTGGAATGGTGGAATGGTGGGATGGTGGAATGGTTGAATGGTGGGATGGTGGAATGGTGGAATGGTGGAATTGTGGAATGGTGGAACGGTGGAATGGTGGAATGGTGGAATGGTGGAATGGTGGGATGGTGGGATGGTGGAATTGTGGAATGGTGGAATGGTGGGATGGTGGAATTGTGGAATGGTGGAACGGTGGAATGGTGGAATGGTGGGATGGTGGAATGGTGGAATTGTGGGATGGTGGGATGGTGGAATTGTGGGATGGTGGAACGGTGGAATGGTGGAATGGTGAGATGGTGGAATGGTGGAATGGTGGGATGGTGGAATTGTGGAATGGTGGAACGGTGGAATGGTGGAATGGTGAGATGGTGGAATGGTGGAATGGTGAGATGGTGGGATGGTGGAATGGTGGGATGGTGGAATGGTGGAATGGTGGGATGGTGGAATGGTGAGATGGTGGAATTGTGGAATGGTGGAACGGTGGAATGGTGGAATGGTGGAATGGTGGGATGGTGGAATGGTGGAACGGTGGGATGGTGGAATGATGGAACGGTGGAATGGTGGAATGGTGGAATGGTGGAATGGTGGGACGGTGGAATGGTGGAATGGTGAGATGGTGGAATGGTTGAATGGTGGGATGGTGGAATGGTGGAATGGTGGGATGGTGGAATGGTGAGATGGTGGAATGGTGAGATGGTGGAATGGTTGAATGGTGGGATGGTGGAATGGTGGAATGGTGGGATGGTGGAACGGTGGAATGGTGGAATGGTGGGATGGTGGAATGGTGGAACGGTGGGATGGTGGAATGATGGAACGGTGGAATGGTGGAATGGTGGAATGGTGGAATGGTGGGACGGTGGAATGGTGGAATGGTTGAATGGTGGGATGGTGGAATGGTGGAACGGTGGAACGGTGGAATGGTGGAATGGTGAGATGGTGGAATGGTGAGATGGTGGAATGGTGAGATGGTATGATGGCGAGATGAGAATGTTAGAACTTATGAATAGCAGCTGGTCTCCTATGTTGTTATCTGACAAAGACAACCATTGTTTCTCTGTGTACAGAATCTTTCCCCTAGATCTTGTGTTATAGTTGCCATTACATATATATCTATATCTATCTATCTATTTATATATATATATATCTATATCTATCTATCTATCTATATATATATATATATCTATATCTATCTATCTATCTATATATATATATATATCTATATCTATCTATCTATCTATATATATATATATATCTATATCTATCTATCTATCTATATATTTATATTTATACAAATATATATATATTTATATATATACAAATATATATATATACATATATATCTATATCTATCTATCTATCTATATATATATATATATATATATATATATATATATCTATCTATATATATATATATATATATATATATATATATATATATATATATATATATATATCATCATCATCATCCTCATACGTCCACTTTTCCCTGCTTGCAAGGGTGGGACAGGTCCTATTCAACACAGCATCTCTCCACTTATCATGGTCCTACGTCATCTCCTCCGTCAGCTTCAGTGATCCTGGGTCACCTCTCATCACCATGTGCATCACATGTCCATACCATCTCAGTCTTCTCTCCCACACACTACAGTTTATTCCTCGTCTTCTTATGTGGCTTCAATAAAATCTGAAAGTTGCTTAAAGATATTTATCATTTCTTTGCAATTTACAGGGAAATTCCTATTTTCTGACATGTTTACATTCCGCATAGCTTAGTGGTTAGAGCATTGGGCTTGCAATCGAAAGGTTGTGAGTTCACTTTTCGGACCGGGTGATGTGTTGTTTCTTTGAGCAAGACACTTTATTTCACGTTGCTCCAGTTTACTCAGCCATAGAAATGAGATGATAGGACTGGGGTCCCTATCATTAAATCACCCAAGATACCTCCAATGAGATATACCTTGGAGGAGGCCAGCTAAACCTGCATAAGTGTGAGCTGTGTCTCTTCTTTTACATGCCTACATATTAAATATGTGTATATATTTATACACATATTAAATATGTGTATAAATATATACACATATTAAATATGTGTATAAATATATACACACTTACACACTGGCGCAGTCTCAGTTACAAAACCTGTATTTATAGAAATATAATTTTATCATACAGTTCAGCAGCTAGTGCACTTATTGTTGTTTATAAAGTACCAGTAATGCACTGGGGTTGATTCAATTGACTCCCCCCTCCCCATAAAATTGTTGGCCCTGTGCCTATTGTAGAAACCTTTGTTGTTATTATAATTTCATATATGTAGAGAGACTTGGACAGTTTAGCAAGAGATGGCGACCTGAAGAGAACTGCTTTTTCCGCAACAACAACAACAACAACAACAACAACAACAACAACAACAACAACAACAACAACAACAACAACAACAACACCAACACCAACACCACCACCAACAACAACAACAGGCAGAGGTTGTGGGGTGAGGTGGAAGGGAGGGGGAGATATATAAAAGGATGTGATAAAATGCCAGAAGGTACCGGAATGTCCCTGGCCTTTGACCCAGGATGATGGTGGAGTGGTGGGGTGGAGTTGAGGTGGTGGAGTGGAGTAGTGGTGGAGTGGTGGTGGAGTGGAGTAATGGTGGTGGTGGTGGAGGTTCGTTAATGAAGCTTTAAATTCTTCTGGTTGGTACCTGGCTGTGATAGGAAGTGTGGTGGAGGTGGGGTGGAGGTGGTGGTGGTGGTGGTGGTGGGGGTAGGAAGGGGACAGGTCCCTTTCTTTGGTAAATATTGGATTTTCTATATTAAACATTCTAAAAGGATTTCATTATTTCAGTGTGTCTAAATATATATACATATATGTGTATGTATGTGCATATACAGACATATATATATATATATATATACACATACATATATATATATATACGTATATATATATATATACACACATATATATATATATACATACATACATATATATATATACATACATATATATACATACATATATATATACATACCATATATATATACATACATACATATATACATTGATATATATATACATACATACATATATACATACATACATACATATATATATATATATATATATATATATATATATATATATATATATATATATATATATATACATACATACATATTCGAATCTACAAGATTTTGATATTATCTATTTTAAGAACAATACCTTAACATCAGTATGAGCAGTCAGTTAAAGCCGGTTTGAACAGAAAAAGGTGTGAGAATTCTGACCGGATACGGCTGGTTTCAATGCTAAAGGGTTAAACACTGCTTGGCGGGAGTTTTTCTTGACTAATTGCATGGATAACCAGTTAATGAAAATGTTTTCAGTATTTCAAATCACTATATATGGTGTGTGTGTGTGTGTGTGTGTGTTTGAATGTGTTTGAATGTGTGTGTGTGTGTGTGTGTGTTTGAATGTGTATGTGCGTGTGTGTGTTTGTGTGTGTGTGTGTGTGTTTGAATGTGTATGTGTGTGTTTGAATGTGTATGTGTGTGTGTGTTTGTCTGTGTTTTTGTATGCGTGTGTGTATGTGTTTGTATGTGTGTATGTGTGTGTACATGTGTGTATGTGTATGTGTGTGTATGTGTGTTTGAATGTGTGTGTGTATGTGTGTGTATGTGTTTGTATGTGTGTGTGTATGTATGTGTGTGTATGTATGTGTATGTATGTGTTTGTATGTGTGTGTGTATGTGTATGTGTATATGTGTGTGTATATGTGTATATGTGTGTGTGTGTAACACCTTTGTTATACTTCTTCACATTGGCAATAACACCTCCTCCCCTTCCCCCTCCCCCTCTCCCTCCTCCCCTTACTCTCCCTCCTCCCCTCGTCTTCACTTCTCTCCCCCCCCGGTTCCCAACTCCCCCTCTTACCCCCCCCCCCTACTTCCACTATCCTCTCCCTGCTGCTGCAGTTGCTGTTATTATTGCAGCTGCACATAATTACTGGTGTTGTTGTTGCAGTTGCTGCAAAACACAAACTTCTCAAATGACCAATGTAGGGAACTGACTACTCATATGTGTATATATATACATATGTACATATATATATATATACATATGTATATATATATATATATGTATATATATGTACACATATATATACATATATATATATATATATATATATATATATATATATATATATATATGTATATATATATATGTATATATATATATATATATATATATATATATATATATATATATATATATATATATATATATGTATATATATGTATATATATATATATATATATATATATATATATATATATGTGTGTATAGTCTACAAATATACAAAAATATATACAATGTGGGGAGGATAAGCCATGATGGAATGTTTAGTCATCATCTTATTGATGATGATGGTGACTATGATGATGATGATGATGATGTTGATGTTGACTATGATGATGTTGATGTTGACTATGATGATGATGATGTTGATGTTGACTATGATGATGTTGATGTTGACTATGATGATGATGATGTTGATGTTGACTATGATGATGATGATGTTGATGTTGACTATGATGATGTTGATGTTGACTATGATGATGGTGATGGTGATGATGTCTGTAAAACAGCTGCCAATTTTCTATATAGACCACAGCAGACAGTTCTAGAACTTCATCACCACGGCCACCACCACTCACTGCTCCAGCTGAGCCCCAGACACACAACTAGAAATTACTCTCCTCTCTGTCTATATATATATATGTATTTGTATATATATATCCATATATATAAAACTGCGGATGTCTGTCTGTGTGTCTGTGAGTTTGAATCCCTAAAACTCGAGAAGCACCCAACTTTACATGTGTATTACTTCAACATCAATTTTTTTTTTTTTTTTAAACACTTTAGTCTTTATTGTGTTGTATGAGATGAAAGAATGGCATTTAACTAATGTATTGGTACGCAATGGGGCCTACCCACAGCCCCGGCGGACAGAATGGAGAAGGCGTTTCCCTGGGGGACGGCAAGGGAGACACGCTGGAAAAGCCACTCCAACTCGCGGGGTTCACACCTGCGGCTGGCCATCTCAGCGCCTATGGTGGTGAATAAGGAGGTAGCCCTGGGGCCGAGGACACCAGAAGTCTCCACTGCCAGGGGAACGACCGCAAACCTGTCAGAGAGCGACCGGTATTTGAGGAGTTTGGCCCCCTCAGCCCGACGTGCAGCAGAACCTGGGTCAGTCGCAGACTGCACCAGGTTGCGGCTGCAGAAAGTGTCGGTGCAAGTGGCATCCCAGACGAGGGGTTTGCCACCGCGGAACGGGAAGATGGTCATGCCATCTGGCCTTTTAGGGAATGTTATGCACATAAAAAATTCAACTTTTTCATCCCCTAGGGCCACATTATGTGAAAAACTGCGTTTTTTCAGCTTTTTAGGCATTTTTTGAGGCGTTACGTCAGACTGATTTCCTTGAAATTGTAACTATGTATTAGTTAGTCTCTACTTCATACCGTGAGCAAAATACCTTATCCCGTGCAACGCCGAGTACCACTGCTAGTATATATATATATATATATATAATATATATATAATATATATATGTATGAGTGTGTATATGTATGTATATGTTTCTCTGTGTATATATGTATATGTGTGGGTCTGTGTGTATATGTGTGTATATTGTATATATATATATATATGAATTATTGTTAGAGAATACAGTACCAAATTCTTGAACAAACATATTTATAGCTTTACAATATTTACATCATCATCATCATCGTTTAACGTCTAGCTTCCACGCTAGCATGGGTTAGACGGGAATTGTCCCACTTGAGGCAAGATTGATCGGGTGACTGTGTCTCGCTCGTATAGGACTGTATTTGGCAGGTTTTCTATGGTTGGATGCCCTTCTTAACACCAACCACATTTACACACACACACACACACATATATATATATATATATATATATATATAT
>OZ024762.1:2273538-2278538 GCA_964016885.1 Eledone cirrhosa
TCAAAATGTGAACTTTTTAATAAAGTTTTCGTTAAATCTGGAATGTATGTATATTTATATATATGAATATCTATCAGCTGGCATTAGGTCGATGTTTGGTTCATATATATATATATATACATATATATATATATATATATATATATATATATGTATATATATCTGTATATATATATATATATAGGATATATATATCTGTATATATATATATATATATACTGGAATTGAATAATCAAGACCGTAGACGTATGTCATATCAAATCATATATTTTATCTGATGAGGACGTACTGAAAAAACACCACAGTACCTTTGAAATATATATAATAAAGTATATATTTTGATTATGAGAATATTTTTCATTTGTTAACATTTTGAATAATATATATATATGTATATATATATATATATATATATATATATATATATATACATATATATACATACATATATTATTCAAAATGTTATATATAGATTGTATATGTGTGTATGTAAATATATATAGTATATGTGTGTATGTAAATATATATAGTATATGTGTGTATATAATATATTATATATGTATGTATATATATTATATACATATGTATATATATATAATCTTTACTAATAATATATATTCGCTTTACGGGTTTATATATATATATATATATATATATATACACACACACATATATATATATATATACACACACACATACAATCCTTATCGAACCCTCCTCAGATTTTGGTCTTTGTATTTAGTTATATATATATATATATAGCAAAGAATTGGGGTAAGGAACCAGATGGACCATAACGCACCACAGTACTCAATACTTAGGGTAGTAGAGTGGGTAATAGGAAAAGATTCAGGACCCCGACGGCAGAGCTCCGGCCGTTTTGACAGATAGATCTGAACACTACTACCCTAAGCATTGAGTACTCTGGTGCGTTATGGTCCATCTGGTATCTTACAACATCCTCTTTGTTATATATATATATATATATACATATATATATATATATATATATATATATACATATATACATATATAGTTGATAAATGAAACAAAACAAACGGATGAAAAAATACAAAGTGCACACCACAACTTATCCCTCTTATACACAGTTTCTCTCTCAACTCATCCATGCTGGGTTGTTCACACACATTGACATTGCACATCCAACGGAGTATGCCTGCTTCATTTCTCTCCAGCCGTCGCATATCCTCTGCAGTTGCTGCCCATGTCTCACTACCATGCATCATCGCGCACCTCACACAGGTATCATATAACCGGCCTTTCGTACGCAGGGAGAAACCCTTCTTCGTCAGCAGAGGAAGCAGCTCCCTAAACTTCTTCCAACCCGTCCTTATTCTAGATACTATGGCCTCGGAACACCCCCCCCCCTCCTGACGGAATCAGAGTATTGTCCTCTCTTCTACTTATCAACACTTTTATCTTAGCTAGGTTCACTCTCAGTCCTCTTGCTTCCAACTGCTGTTTCCATAGCCAGAATTTATTCTCTAGCTCCTCTACTGATTCTGCTATAAGAACCAGATTATCAGCATAGAGAAGTTCCCATGGGCATCCAGTCTTAAACTCCTCTGTTAAGGCTTGGAGGACTATAATGAACAAGAGCGGGCTGAGGACCGAACCCTGATGTACTCTTACTTGTATCTGGAATTCCTCACTAAACTCCATTCCTACTCTCACTTTACTGACAGCACCCCTGTACATAGCTTGCACTGCCCTCACAAGCCATTCCTCTACACCTAGTTTCCTTAGGGACCACCAGATGACAGATCGGGGTACCCTATCAAAGGCCTTCTCTAGGTCAACGAAGGGTAAGTATAGTGGCTTATTCTTCTCTAAGAACCTCTCTTGTAGTTGTCTCACTAAGAAGAGGGCATCTGTTGTACTTTTCCGAGGCACAAAACCAAACTGCATCTCATCTAGTTTGACCCTTTCTCTAATCAGTTGTGCTAATATTCTCTCTGCTTCTTTCATAAACTGATCCATCAGCTTTATGCCCCTATAGTTGCTCCTCTCCAGAGCATCCCCTTTACCTTTGTAGCAATTTATGAGAATAGTGCTGCACCAGTCTTTGGGTATGACACCACCATATATAGCTTGATTGATGATGCGAGCAACCAGTTTAATGCCTACTTCTCCTGATGCCTTCAGCATCTCAGCAACTATCCTTGACGGTCCAGCAGCCTTACCATTCTTCATTTCCTTAATTCCCTCTTGTACCCTATATATATATATATATATATATATATATATATATATATATATATATATAACTCTCTCTCTCTCTAAATATATATATATATAAGGAAATTGTAGTTTACTTGAAGCATTGCGTAGTGAGGTATAAACGTTTGGAGTTAGAAGACCAGAACAATGCAGGTATGGATATAGAATATAAATACAAATGACTTGGCAAGCTAATTAGAACACTGGATTAACCCCTTTACTTCCCTCTGAAGAAGAGATATTATCTCGATACTTAAGGATATCCAAATAAATTTACGGTAAAAGACTAATTGTCAGCGATATCTTTTGCATTTGTATTTAGATTTTATATCCATACTTGCCTTCTAACTCCAAACACATGCACACATATATATATATATATAACTCTATATAATCTATATATATATAACTCTATATAATCTATATATATATAACTCTATATAATCTATATATATATAACTCTATATAATCTCTATCTATTTCCATTTCAGCCTTTCCTTTCCCCCTCCCCTCTCCTCTGTTGTCCCTATTATCGCTACCAAGATGGAGAATAATAACACCTTGATTAAGATGTTTGAGGTGTTTCCCGATCACTTCAATCATCTTTTCCCAATGATCTTCCAATGTTCTGACTGCCAGACAATCCTTGGTGACTCCCTCTCCTGGGAAATTGCCAACGAAGCCATGCAGGTAGTCTGCCTTTCTCGTAAGTATTCTTATACTTCCTTCACATAAACACGCACACAGATATATATATATACATACACACTTACACACACATATATATATATATATATATACACATCTCTCACTATCTCACACTGTTTAACTCTCTTTATCTCTCTCTCCCCCAGAGGCAAGTGAATCTGTTGTGGCAGACGAAGAGATCTTGATCCAGCGATCAGGAAATAATCAAATAAGGTAAGACCTACTTCCTATATGTCCAACCCCACTACAGACCCCTATCCAGGATTATGGATTCCCTCACCTATCCCCCCCGACAATGTTATGATAGATCTGCTATCTACTGACAGGACCTTAAATAGGTCCCTACCCAGGGTTACAGACTCTTCCACCTGGGCACTTTTTGTCGTGTCACCTACACAACCACCTTACAGTGTGGACTGGCTGCTTTTTGTCGTGACACCTACACAACCACCTTACAGTGTGGACTGGCTGCTTTTTGTCGTGACACCTACACAACCACCTTACAGTGTGGACTGGCTGCTTTTTGTCGTGACACCTACACAACCACCTTACAGTGTCGACTGGCTGCTTTTTGTCGTGACACCTACACAACCACCTTACAGTGTGGACTGGCTGCTTTTTGTCATGTCACCTACACAACCACCTTACAGTGTGGACTGGCTGCTTTTTGTCGTGACACCTACACAACCACCTTACAGTGTGGACTGGCTGCTTTTTGTCGTGACACCTACACAACCACCTTACAGTGTGGACTGGCTGCTTTTTGTCGTGACACCTACACAACCACCTTACAGTGTCGACTGGCTGCTTTTTGTCGTGACACCTACACAACCACCTTACAGTGTGGACTGGCTGCTTTTTGTCATGTCACCTACACAACCACCTTACAGTGTGGACTGGCTGCTTTTTGTCGTGACACCTACACAACCACCTTACAGTGTCGACTGGCTGCTTTTTGTCGTGACACCTACACAACCACCTTACAGTGTGGACTGGCTGCTTTTTGTCATGTCACCTACACAACCACCTTACAGTGTGGACTGGCTGCTTTTTGTCGTGACACCTACACAACCACCTTACAGTGTGGACTGGCTGCTTTTTGTCGTGACACCTACACAACCACCTTACAGTGTGGACTGGCTGCTTTTTGTCGTGACACCTACACAACCACCTTACAGTGTCGACTGGCTGCTTTTTGTCGTGACACCTACACAACCACCTTACAGTGTCGACTGGGTGCTTTTTGTCGTGTCACCTACACAACCACCTTACAGTGTCGACTGGCTGCTTTTTGTCGTGACACCTACACAACCACCTTACAGTGTCGACTGGCTGCTTTTTGTCATGTCACCTACACAACCACTTTACAGGTTATATGTTTTATTTTTCTTGTCTCTATCTGTTGCAGTACGTACAGCAAACTTTACTGTAAAGGATGTCGACAGACCATCGGAAAGTTTTTCCATTCCACGTGTCATGATTTCGATCAATTTCGAGGTTTATTCAGTTTTCATGTCAGCCAGGTTTCCATGTAAGTTCCTCCAATAATTTGATCTCTCTGATTGATGGGAATAACCCCACCACCATCATTATCACAACTGTTTTTCCAGCGGGTCCTGTCAGAAACAACAGTCTCCAACTGATCCGACTGGATCCCCAGCCAAGCTCATAGATGTTATCCAACCATTTTACTTGGGGTCTACCCCTGGGTTTCCTGCCAAATGATTTTGCCTGTAAAATCTGTCCAGTGATTCTTTCCTGAGACATTCTAACCCCATGTCCATAGTATCAGAGCTGTGATCTCTCAATTAGGAGAAGTAGCAGCTCTCCCAGGAGTGACTCTCTGATCTCCGAGCTATAAATCTGTCCAGCAGTTCTTTCCTGAGACATTCTAACCACATGTCCATAGTATCAGAGCTGTGATCTCTCAATTAGGAGAAGTAGCAGCTCTCCCTGGAGTGACTCTCTGATCTCTGAGCTATAAATCTGTCCAGCAGTTCTTTCCTGAGACATTCTAACCACATGTCCATAGTATCAGAGCTGTGATCTCT
>OZ024762.1:2283538-2303538 GCA_964016885.1 Eledone cirrhosa
TCTGCTGTTGGGGTCATACTTTTTCCTATTACCCACTCTACTGCCCTAAGTATTGAGTACTCTGGTGCGTTATGGTCCATCTGGTTCCTTACCACATCTCCTTCATTTTATATATATACACATACAGGGTGTCCCCCAAAAATGCATACACACTAACAGCATTCTATTCAAAGTAGGTATACATTTTTGTGGGACACTCTGTATATGTGTGAGTATATTCATATATGTATATATAGATGTGGTTGGCATTAGGAATACCATCCAGCTGTAGAAACCAAAGCCATGCTAGCATAGAAAATAGCCATTAAATGAAATGATGTATATGTATGTCTATATTTATCTATCTCTTTATCTATCTATCATCTACTTCCCCCTTTGTATTTGTCCCCTTCTTTTGTGCCCCTGTGGCTAATAAAGAAACATATCTATCTACCTCTTTATCTATCTATCTATCTATCTCTTTATCTATCTATCTATCTATCTATCTATCTACCTCTTTATCTATCTATCTATCTACCTACTGTTTGTCTGTTTGACGATATTCTCAGAAGGAGCCCCTCCCCTTCCCCACACCATTGTCATCCCTAATTAATGAGTTGATTAATTTAATGACTTCATCTACCTCGTTAACTATTGATGTTGTATCTCACCACTCATTAATAAATCTTTTATAAACTCCATAAATGTTTTTTTTTTTTTTCTGCCTTTATATAATGCTATATATATATATATATTATATAGCAATATATATATAATGCTATATATATATATAGCAATATATATATAATGCTATATATATATATATATATATATATATATTATATAGCAATATATATATAATGCTATATATATATATATATATATATATATATTATATAGCAATATATATATAATGCTATATATATATATATATATATATATATATATATATATATATATTATATAGCAATATATATATAATGCTATATATATATATATATATATATATATATATATATATATATTATATAGCAATATATATATAATGCTATATATATATATATATATATATATATTATATAGCAATATATATATAATGCTATATATATATATATTATATAGGATTATATATATATTATATAGGATTATATATATAAATATAGCATTATATATATATATAAATATATAATGCTATATATATATATATATTATATAGCATTATATATATATATATATATAATGCTATATATATATATATTATATAGCAATATATATATAATGCTATATATATATATATATATATATATATATATATATATATATATTATATAGCAATATATATATAATGCTATATATATATATTATATAGGATTATATATATATATATATATATAAGGCTTTACGGTCCTTTATGTTCTAAGTTCAAATCCCGCCAAGGTTAACTTTGCCTTTCATCCTTACGGGGTTGATAAAATAAAGTACCAGTAATACACTGGGATAATTGTTGGCCTTGTGCCGAAAGTAGAAACAATTATATGTGTGTGTATATGTATTTATGTGGTATCTCTCAGCTGTGTCATGCAAACAAAATGGTGAAGCCATTGCCTGGGAGAAGGGCCAGCAATACCCACTACATCAGCCACTCTACCGCCACCTTGTGAAGGAAAATGGCAGTTTAGGGACCTAGGACACATGAAGTATCCACGACAACCAGTGTGAAAAGGAAGGGTCTATTGAACCCTGGTATTTTGACATTTTCCCTCTCTGAAGTATGGCTGAAGGGTCAGAAAATTGGCAGAAATTGGAACCTTGACCATCGAAAGACAGGTAAATAAAACAACACTTCTCTATATACTTCGTTATATTATATATACATCATTATACACCATGTCACTGATTTATGTTATATATACATTATTATACACTACAGTACATTATATTGTATATTATATATACATTATACACTACAGCACTTTATGTTATATATATGGAGGCACATGGCTTAGTGGTTACAGCATTGGCCTTGCAATCGAAAGGTTGTGAGTTCAATTCTCAGACCGGGTGATGTGTTGTTTCCTTGAACAAGACACTTTATTTCACATTGCTCCAGTTTACTCAGCTGTAGAAATGAGATGATAGGGACTGGGGTCCATATCATTCCACTACAAAGTGGTCGTGGAGGTGCCACAGCATAAAAGCACCCAGTCCACACTGTAAAGTGGTTGTGTAGGTGTCCCAACAAAAAGCACCCCTTCTCACTAAGCTAGAAAACAAATATTAAGAAACTGTCAATTATATGTTAAAGTATTCACTTTCTTTCACCCACCTCTACAGTTGACATGTCCAAACCAACGCAGTCTTCGTGATCTTAAAACAGAGTTGGGTGTTGGTTGGTATCTTTAATATTTGATAGAGAAATACCACGTGGAGTCTATTTGAGATCTTGACACCACATATCCAGTGAACTAGCATTTTCATTTTTGTCCTGTTGCAATTTGTCGTCAATCCTGAGGCCGTACAACACAATTCATTACCGTACAACACAAATTGAAGAAAAATAGATTCAAACTCAGAATTGAAACAATGCTTACATGCACAGCTCATTGGAGCCCTCATTGGAGCCCTCAGTGAAGCCCTCATTGGAGCCCTCAGTGAAGCCCTCAGTGAAGCCCTCAGTGAAGCCCTCATTGGAGCCCTCAGTGAAGCCCTCATTGGAGCCCTCAGTGAAGCCCTCAGTGAAGCCCTCATTGGAGCCCTCAGTGAAGCCCTCAGTGAAGCCCTCAGTGAAGCCCTCATTGGAGCCCTCAGTGGAGTCCTCAATAGAGCCCTCATTGGAGCCTTCAATAAAGCCCTGAATACAGCCCTCATTGGAGCCTTCACTCGAGCCTTCATTAGAACCCTCATTGGAACCCTCAATGGTGTCCTCAATACAACCCTCAATGAAGTCCTCAATACATTCCTCAGTGCAGCAGTGTTTATTAAAGTTAAGTAGTACAGTATAATTGAAGTAATTTAATCTGGTTTAAAACTCAAATTAATCCAGCCTTCTCAGGTGTTCTTCAATCCAGTTTTTAAAGTATGAGACACGTGTGAAAACTGACACCCCTTCAGTACAAGTCCAGCCAAAAGATGCGATGCCTACGAGAACCTTGTTGCCATCTGTGGCACTTGTACATATTAGTGGACCTCCAGAATCTCCCTGAGGAACAGAAAGAAAAAAATTATTATTATTATTATTATCATATTATATTATCTTTGTGAAGTGTTATGACAAAAAGTACCCAGTCTACCCTGTAAAGTGGTCATGTAGGTGTTATGACAAAAAGCACCCAGTCCACACTGTAAAGTGGTCATGTAGGTGTCATGACAAAAAGTACCCAGTCTACCCTGTAAAGTGGTCGTGTAGGTGTTATGACAAAAAGCACCCAGTCCACACTGTAAAGTGGTCGTGTAGGTATCATGACAAAAAGCACCCAGTCCACACTGTAAAGTGGTCGTGTAGGTATCATGACAAAAAGTACCCAGTCTACCCTGTAAAGTGGTCATGTAGGTGTTATGACAAAAAACACCCAGTCCACACTGTAAAGTGGTCATGTAGGTGTCATGACAAAAAACACCCAGTCCACACTGTAAAGTGGTTGGTGCTAGGAAGGGCATCCAGCTGTAGAGACCAGCCAAAACCAGTTCTGTATGAGTAAGTCATGGTCATTGGACATGGTTTATCTCACAACAGGGCAACTTGTCTAACCCATGATGATGATGATGACAATGATGATGGTGGCGATGATGATGGCTGATGATGATGGTGATGGTGATGATGAAGGTGATGATGATGATGGCTGATGATGATGGTGATGATGATAGTGGCGATGGTGATGATGATGAAGGCGATGATGATGATGGCTGATGATGATGCTGATGATGATGATGATGAAGGCGATGATGATGATGATGAGGAAGAAGTGGTTCAGGAAACGAACTCGCAATCACAGTTGCTGACCGGGTGATGTGTTATGTCCTTGAGCAAGACACTTTATTTCACTTTAGTCTTTCTGCCAGGAATTACAACCGGTGGAGTAGTATCAGCACGGGAAGACCACTGGAAACATTGAAATAAAGTAGTCATTTCTGATTTAGGATTAACCCTTTAGTGTTCAAACCGGCCAAAACCAGCCAGAATTCTCTACCTCTTTCAGTTGAAACTGGCTGTAACTGGTCACTCAAACTTATGTTAAGGTATTGATCTCAAAATAAATACTTTCAAAATCTCATAGATTCGATATTATGTAAGATAAAGCCTTTACCATGAAAATATAATAGTATATATAGAGTAATGTGAATGCTAAAGGGTTAAATCGACCCCAGTACATTACTGGTACTTTATTTATCAACCCTGTAAGGATGAAAGGCAAAGCTAACCTGGCAGGATTTGAACTCAAAATTTAAAGGGCCATAACTCTATGCTGCAAAGCATGGTGTCCGACGCTCTACCGATTTTACTGCCAAACCTCCGACCGTAGGTTTTTATTAATGTAATACCTGACAAATAGCCTCGCTGTTGAATTTTCCAGTGCCAGCACAAACCTGCTGTTCTTTGACTGCGACATAAGTTGCACATTTGCTATTGTTCATCAACGGTACTTCTGCAGTTTGCAGTACATCTGGTACTTTACCATAAGCTGCAAAACAAAAGTACTGAGAAAATTGGATGTCCAGGGTCAATTATTCTGTCAAAAATAGTGAGAAAATTGGATGTCCAGGGTCAATTATTCTGTCAAAAATAGTGAGAAAATTGGATGTCCAGGGTCAATTATTCTGTCAAAAATAGTGAGAAAATTGGATGTCCAGGGTCAATTATTCTGTCAAAAATAGTGAGAAAATTGGATGTCCAGGGTCAATTATTCTGTCAAAAATGGGTATTCATTATTTTCAAGAGAAAAAAAAGACGGATAATGAGAAAGAAAAAGAAATGCATAAAAATTTACAGTTGGAAATTGTGAAGAAATACAGCCTGCTCTCTGTATATGAATATATATGTGTGTGTGTGTGTGTATGTGTGAAGATGTAGAGGGAGGTAGTGGTGACAGTGCAAAAGAAGCAGTAGTAGTTACCAGATGTTTTACCCCATCCTGATATGAGACAGTCTCCCACAAATGTTTGTCCCTCTGAAGCCAACTGAATTGGTTGGAGGCAGTCATTGAAGTACAGTGGTGTAGACAGTGTCAACACGGCAACATCATTCACTGAAACACAGATAAATAAATATATATATGTATATATATGATAATACAAGGATGATTTGTTAAGCCTTCATTACGTTTATTGATTGGTGACAGGCGTTTCGCTATTGATCACCTCAAAGTTCGATCTGGCCCATCCCTGGAATCAAAAGCTTATTGGACCTCTGCTGTTGTCGAATATACATATATATAATCCTTATCGAACCCTCTTCGGATTTTAGTCTTCACATTTATTATTACTATATATATATATATATATATATATATATATATATATGTATGTATGTATATATTCCCCTATTCTATATATAAGTTTGTCTATTTCTTTCTCTTACTCTAGATATTCCCCTCCTTCTCATCTTCTCTCACTCTCTCCATCCCTCGGTGTGTAATGAGTGGAGAAAGAGGAAAGATACTCTCCAGTGTTCCACTCACATATGTTGTAGTCAGTTTTCTGGAAATCTTTGTGGACAGCGTAGTGGGGAGTTCTGAGCAACGACACAAACCTTAACTTGGACACCGAACCATACAGAATGTGGACATACTTAACATCTCCGGACCTGTAATTAAGGATGATAATGTGATAGAGTGACAAAAATGACACCAGGGAGTCATACGTTGAAAAAATATTTAAGGTCAGCAAATGGAAAGGGTTTTTAAAAAAATTTATTTGAAATAGAATGACCTTACAAATTGGTAGCCTCTCTTTAACTCTTTAGCATTTAAACCAGCCATATCTGGCCAGAATTCTCTCACCTTTTTCTGTACAAACTGGCTGTAACTGGCCACTCATACTGATGTTAAGGTATTGTTTTCAAAATAAATAATATCAAAATCTCATAGACTCGATATTATGTGTGATATTATTAAAGATAAAGTGTTTACCACAAAAATACAATAGTATATATAGAGTAATGTAAATGTTATGTGAGATATTTCATTTCATCATTTCATTTCATTTTACGTCTGCTTTTTCCCTGCTTGCAAGGGTGGGACGGGAACTGATTCTGGCTTGATTTCTACAGCTGGATGCCCTTCCTAACACCAACCTCATTTACAGTGAGTGCTGGGTGCTCTTTTGCCGTGGCACCTACATGACCACCTTGCAGTGGAATGATAGGGACCCCAGTCCCTATCATCTCATTTCTACAGCTGAGTAAACTGGAGCAATGTGAAATAAAGTGTCTTGCTCAAGGAAACAACACATCACCCGGTCTGAGAATTGAACTCACAACCTTTCGATTGCAAGGCCAATGCTCTAACTACTAAGCCATGTGCCTCCATATTATGTGAGGTAAAGCCTTTACCGTGAAAATACAAGAGTATATATAGAGTAATGTAAATGGTATGTGAGATAAAGCCTTTACTGTGAAAATACAATAGTATATATAGAGTAATGTAAATGTTATGTGAGATATTATGTAAGGTAAAGCCTTTACTGTGAAAATACAATAGTATATATAGAGTAATGTAAATGGTATGTGAGATATGTGAGATAAAGCCTTCACTGTGAAAATACAATAGTATATATAGAGTAATGTAAATGGTATGTGAGATAAAGCCTTTACTGTGAAAATACAATAGTATATATAGAGTAATGTAAATGTTATGTGAGATATTATGTAAGGTAAAGCCTTTACTGTGAAAATACAATAGTATATATAGAGTAATGTAAATGGTATGTGAGATATGTGAGATAAAGCCTTCACTGTGAAAATACAATAGTATATATAGAGTAATGTAAATGGTATGTGAGATAAAGCCTTTACTGTGAAAATACAATAGTATATATAGAGTAATGTAAATGTTATGTGAGATATTATGTAAGGTAAAGCCTTTACTGTGAAAATACAATAGTATATATAGAGTAATGTAAATGGTATGTGAGATATGTGAGATAAAGCCTTCACTGTGAAAATACAATAGTATATATAGAGTAATGTAAATGGTATGTGAGATAAAGCCTTTACTGTGAAAATACAATAGTATATATAGAGTAATGTAAATGTTATGTGAGATATTATGTAAGGTAAAGCCTTTACTGTGAAAATACAATAGTATATATAGAGTAATGTAAATGGTATGTGAGATATGTGAGATAAAGCCTTCACTGTGAAAATACAATAGTATATATAGAGTAATGTAAATGGTATGTGAGATAAAGCCTTTACTGTGAAAATACAATAGTATATATAGAGTAATGTAAATGGTAAAGGGTTAATACTCACACACAGTGGGCTGCTGTGACGATATGACTGTTGTCAACAATACTCCCAGCACAATGGTAATTATCGTCAGGTTTAGTAATAAATATGTTGACAATATACGGCTGTTCACACTCCGCTACATCCCGACTGCCAACTATATTCCGTAGCTTAGAACTGTTCAATACTGGAATGAGAGATCAATAGAGATAGATAGGTAGATGGTTGGACTGATAGCGAGATAGATAGATAGAGAGAGACATATAGATGGATAGATAGATAGATAGAGAGAGACATATAGATGGATGGATAGATAGATAGAGAGAGACATATAGATGGATGGATAGATAGATAGATAATAGGCAGACAGACAGATAGATAGACAGATAGATAGATAGATAGACAGATAGATAGATAGATAGATAGATAGACAGACAGACAGACAGACATATAGATGGATGGATAGATAGATAGATAGATAGGGAGACAGACAGATAGACAGACAGACAGACATAGATAGATAGGGAGACCAACTGATAAACAGAACAACTGAAATCTTCAATTGATCAATAGATAGATAGGTTGACATTTGATATTAAACAGAATTAATCGGTAGAGCACTGGACAACACGCTTTACAGCATAGAGTTACGACCCTTTGTCTTTTGACGATAAGCTTTGCCTTCCATCTTTACAGAGTCAATAAAATAAAGTACCAGTAATACACTGAGACCTCCTTCCCTTCAAATTACTGGCCTGGTGCCAAAAGTAGAAACAATTAGGATTATCACTCACTTTAGAAATAGTTAATTAGTCTTAGTTGTTAATTAAGACTGTAATTAATTAAAAAGCCCCAATAGTTAATTAAAAGTCCCAATAGTTAATTAAAAGTTCCAATAGTTAATTAAAAGTTCCAATAGTTAATTAAAGTTCCAATAGTTAATTAAAAGTCCCAATAGTTAATTAAAAAGTCCAGTAGTTAATTAAAAGTCCCAATAGTTAATTAAAAGTCCCAATAGTTAATTAAAAGTTCCAATAGTTAATTAAAAGTTCCAATAGTTAATTAAAAGTTCCAATAGTTAATTAAAAGTCCCTAAAATTAATTAAAAAGCTGCAGAAGTTAGTTAAACAGTCCCAATAGTTAATTAAAAGTGCCAGAAGTTAATTATAATCCCAGGTGTATTTCTTACCTTGCAATGTCAGTGAAACGATCAACAACTTTAGACTGAACATCTTGAAAATAGTCTGACACTAGAATTACTTCACAACATTGTGTATAATATATATATACTGTGTGTATATATATACTGTGTGTATATATATACTGTGTGTATATATACACTGTGTGTGTATATATATACTGTATATATATATACTGTGTGTATATATATACTGTGTGTATATATATATACTGTATATATATATACTGTGTATATATATACTGTGTGTATATATACTTTATATATATATATATACAGTATATATATACATGTATTGATGTATATATGTGTGACTATATATCTATCGATTTATCTCTCTATATATGTATATATTATATTTATGTATATATAATATGATATATATATATATGTATATATATATATATATACATATATATATATATATATGTATATATATATATGTATGTACGTATTTTATAGAAAAACACACATGATGACGATGAGGACCCCCCTCCCCCCCACATTCGACCTCGACACACACACGTGTGTGTGAGCGTCTGTCCATATCCAGATGCAGGTAATGCCTATTTATGACAAAATGTACCCACCCCGCCTCACACACACACCCAGACCCACTCCTCCAGACACACACACACACATACCACCCCCAACCACACACCCCATACACACACACACACAGACCCCCCCCCCCCCTCCAGCCACACAGGTGTGTAAGTATCTGTCCATGTCCAGATGTAAGTAATACCAGTGTTATATATAAACATTCTCCATGTTGACTCTTTCGAAGTCATTAGACAATATTTTAAGTTTCCATTAAAACCTATTTTAAACCTGACCAACCTTCAGTGTTTCACTTGTAAATATTCTCAGCTGCAGATTTCACAAAAACCTTTTAAATCTCTTCATGTCGTTAATAATCTTGTCACTACCCCCCTCTCTCTCTCTTTCTCTCTCCATCTCTGTACCTCCCTCTCTTCTCTCTCTCCATCTCTGTCCCTCCCTCTCTCTTCCTCTCACTCTTCTCTCTCTCCCTTCTCTCTTTCTGCCTCACCCTCTCGCTTTCTTTACAACACACACACTCACACACACACACTCTCTCTTCTATAGATGTTTCTACCTTTCTATTTAATTATCTATTTAGCTATACTTCTCTCTCTCTCTCTCTCTCTCTATTTATATATATATATATATATATATATATATATGCAAGCTGTTCTTAAATCTCTGAAGGAGTTGATGAAGGACCTCAGCTAAGAGCAGAACGCTGTCCTGGAAAAGGCCCTCCAAACAAGTAAAACAACGATGATTATGGTGGTGGTGGTGATGGTGGTGGTGGCAATGGTGGTAGTGGCAATGGTGGTGTTGGTGGTGGTGGTGATGATGATTATGATTTTATCAACCTTGCTATCCATCTATCCCTCTACCGCCCCATGCCGCCCCTGCCCCGCTCTCACCAGAAATGTAACAAGCCACCTTCATTTTCCCTGTTAGATATAATAGACTTGGCCATGAGTCCCATCTTACACTCACCAATAGCTTGATACAATTGTAGCTGGTTCTGACGGTATAAAATTATATCAGGGACCTTTAAAACTATGTCACCGGTGTCAAAAGATCAGGGGGGGGGGGGAGGCAGAATTCTCAACGACACCGTTTACCTAGTATCTAGTTTTTAAGAATGTTCTGTAAGTATTTATATTATATTATATTCTACCTGGTGTTGCGACTGATAGATAGTACTAGCAACTGGAAAGACCAACGGAAACATTGTTTCCTCGGTCCGATTTGACAAAAGTCAATCGATCCTTTTTTTTTTTTTTTTTTATATGATACCGAGTATCAAGAAACCATTAGGAAGTGAAATATCAACATTTATTCGAATATCACTAATGAGGTTGGTAGGAAAACTTTCTCTTCCAAACCTGAAGGTTTTATACACAGATATGGAGAGACCCGTATTCCTGTGAAATATGTCAACAGCACAGCCTCTCTAGTGTTAGTGACGTAGACGATAAATGCACCCAGTACACTCTATAAAGTGGTTGGTGATAGGAAGGTCATCCAGCCATAGACAGCTAGCCAAACAAATAGTTGGAAGGACCCTTCAGTTTTGTCTAAGACATGACAGCTGACCTAGTGTTGATGTTAGTAAAATGCACTCGGTATAACACGGGACCATATGTAAGAGAGATGCAGACTCCCAGCCCGTTTGAGAGGTCAGTGACCCTGCTTGAATACTGAAAGTCAGGGGACGAAATGGCTGGGTAAGAACAGCCAGTCGCATCTGCTACATCAGTCACTTCCACTTCACGAGGTCCCTTCCTCGGGCGAGATGCAGAAAAACGGCAGTTTAGGGAGGGAGGGGTACTCGAAAGTGACCAGCACGAAATGGAAACTGTCTCGTCCTTGTATTAAGATATCTTCCTCTCTTCCGTGTTAGGGGCGGCAGTATTTGGGTTTAGTGGCCGATATATTGTATAAAGGTGTCCCAGATGAGAGATTTACCCCCCGCTCCGCGTGCCCCCACACACTGTGGGGAAAAAAAGGTTATCCAGTCTGTGTATTTACTATCAGTCGGAGACCAGCGGGCTCCAGTTATCAGGGGAGACAACTACATCATCAATCAATCAAGGGAGATAACTTAATTCTAATGACGTTATTTCATGAATACAACAGCTACACTTGGTTTAATGTTTGTATTAACGATTTCTAATTTAGGCACAAGGCCAGCAACTTGTAGGCAGTGTGAATGGGGGTCAATTATGCATGTATGTATGGTCCCGTAACTACCGAGGGAGTCGCAGAGGCACCATATTGTTATACGGCGTTTCTAGAGCATTTTTTAAAACCCGACAGAGCTCATCACCTCTCCAATTCTGAATACAGGAGATGTCTTCCAGAGAAAGATAAAGAGAGTGTGAGAAAGAGATATAGAGGAAGAATTGACCCCAGTACTTGGCTGGTATATTTATATATATATATGGTTTTGTCTGTAAAGTCTGTCCAGTAATTCTTTCCTGAGACATTCTAACCACATGGTCTTACTATCGGAGCTATGATCTCTCAATTGAGAGAAGTAGTAGCTCTACTTGGAGTGACTCTCTGATCTCTGAGCTACACACTCTCGAATAATGTTACTCCAAAGACCCTTCAGAGCAGCGCCAGTTCAGCTGCTTATATTTGTGATCGTATTCTTTCGGTCATTACACTATTTATATTTCTAAATAAAAAATATCTGATAGATTCAAACAAACTTTTTTAAATCTTTGCCTCTTTTTTTATTTTTTAAATTTCAGTTTATTATTTGATAATATATGTGTCACAGTTCGTTTCACTTGATGCCAACAATTGTCACTTAAACATTTCTGCTTACTTCGTAGAAAAAGGAGAAAACTCATCGCTAGAACAGCTGTCAAAACAGTAAAAATGTCCCAGAAGACAGAGACCAGCAGTCGGGAGAGAGACAATCCCTGAGGTGGGTGACAGGAAGATGAAACACAAGAGATTGAGAGAGAAGGAGGACAAGGAGAAATGTTGGCTCATAGAAGTGACTAGAAGAAGGAAATAAAGAAAGGCGATGTACAAGACAAGTTTACACTCACATCTTCACCCTTATCAGCTCTCAAACCAGTAAAATGGTTTCACGCAATTTAAGTGAGAGTTCCACTTTAGAATGCTGGATCGTGCAACAGAAAAATAAATCTTTCTGTTGCTATGATGTTTGTGTGATAAAACAAACAGCGCAGATAGAAGGATGATCAGGTAGTTTAAATAAATTGTGCACAGTTCTACCTCCCAGCAGCAGTGTAGACACTATGCTGGACCAAGCACTGATAGTTGTTCACCTGGAGGTGAGAAATCAGTTATTGAACAGGTATGTTTTGCCACACGCTCCAGGTGCATCTACATAGGAGCAGCTAAACGCAGGCCTTTCACTCTTTCTCCTCTGTTGAACAGTATCAATTACACCATCAGCTGTCATTCATTGCTCTTCAGTAAGAGAATCAATATCAGGGTGGTTGATGTCAACTTGAGGATCAGGTTGAAACATCCCAGTGGGCTGAGGGAGGCCCAGTCTTGGGTAGCTGGTACCATTTTCAATCAATATTGCATTAATGTAACCAAGTGCCACATTTTCAGCTTGCTGACTATCCGTTCCTTGATATAAATAGTCCTCAATCACATCTCTACTCACTGCTGTCGAAGCGGAGTTGGCCACCTGCAAGTGCGAGCACACGAGGTGGAGTGGCTGTCCCAGCACACCTCCCTCACCATCTTCCAGTGCAATATATTCTCCATCCTGTCAGAAATAGAAGTAGAAATAGATTGAATTAATGGTTTGATAAGCTTGAGAGAGAGAAAGGAATAAAGAATGCAGACACATGCACACACACACACACACACACACACACACACAAACACAAACACACACACACATATATATATATATAAGTAGTTACACAACAGTTAGTTCACTATATTGAGAACAATTGTTTCACCTTATTCAGATCATCAGCTCGGTCTAAATGAAGTTGTACAGAAAAGATATACATATATATATGAACAAATTTGGGACCGCAATGGCAGAGTTCTGGCCGTTTAGCTGTTGAAACGGCTGGAACTCAGCCATCGGGGTCCTGAATTTTTTCATATTACCCACTCTACTACCCCAAGTATCGAGTACTCTGGTGAGTAATGGTCTAACTGGTTTTTACCACCTTCAATTTTATATATATATATGACACAGGGTCAGGATCTCTGGCATTACGCAGTAATACAGAAGACCCGACTTCCCATGGGCCAAAGATGAAGCATATGTATATGTGCCACCCCACCCACTCCCATACACACATCTAGTGAAGTCTCCAGCCCACTCTGTAGAGTGGTCATGTAGGTGTCATGACAAAAAGAACCCAGTCCACACTGTAGAGTGGTCATGTAGGTATCATGACTAAAAGAACCCAGTCCACACTGTAAAGTGGTCATGTAGGTGTCATGACTAAAAGAACCCAGTCCACACTGTGAAGTGGCCGTGTAGGTGCCACGGTAAAAAGCACACGGTACTCACTGTAAATGAGGTTGGCACTAGGAAGGACATCCAGCTTTAGAAATCAGGCTAAAATCGATTCTGTATGAGCAAGACATGGTCACCTGACCTAGCATTGCTCACAATAGGATAACTCGTCAAACCCATGCTAGCGTGGAAAAATTGACATTAAACGGTGATGATGATGATATATATATATATGTGTGTGTGTGTCCGTCCCAGGTTTAATCGGAGGTAACCACAGTAAGTAAGGTACTCAATACATTAGTAGAGTGTAAACATGAAGTTTAATATAGAAATAGCTTCTACAGGACTAGAACTGTTTCATTCAAAAGAAATCATCAGGAAAGCCGGCTGTCGTGAGTAAAAAATAAATAAATAAATATCCTCCTAACGAAGACATCAGTCTACCCTCCCATTCCCATTTTTAACTGTACAGTCATTTCTTCTAATCTCTTTCTCTCTCTCTCTCACTTACTCCCCCTCCCTCTTTCTCTCTGTCACTCCATTTCTCTCTCTCTATCTCTTACTACATTTACCTCTTTCTTTCCATCTCAAACTCCCCTACCTACCTCTCTCTCTCTCACTTAATCCACCACCCCTCCTCCTCCCACTAACTATAGCGTAACGCTCAAACCAGCAGAATTATAATATAGATTCTTCGTTTTTCATCTATTCAGAGCTCAGTTTTATATTAACCCATACTATTTCTCTCAAGAACCGAAACACTCGCTTGAGGTGGGTTTTCATCTCCGAAGAGCTTCTGTTGTCCTGCTCTCCCGAGAGTTTCTTACCAGTGTGTGTGTATGTATATATATATATATATTAGGTGGTTCAGTAGATTCGTGGTTTACCGAGGAAGGTACCAAAATCAACACCCTATGCTAAGACAGGGTGAATATATTGAAAACAAAGCGAAGTTTCACATTAAGGTCTTTATTGATTATACATAGTTACGGTCGTTTCACAAATGGGTGGCTCAGGATCTATATTAATGGTATAGACCCGACTCCAGCCCTCATCTGCTCTCCAGACTTGTTAATCGGGCAAATCCAAACTGTTTTCAATATATATGTATATATAAAGTATTGAATATTTATTTTTATTTTACAAATAAAAGTTATAAACGATGGAAATATTTAAACAAGATAAAAATATATACTCTTAGTTCAACTCTCGCTTATTAAATTTTCCTAATCTATCTCCTCCGGCGAAATTTTATTTTAAGTGGTAGCATTCCTGCGACAATTAATTTTACTTTATACATTAAAAAATATCATACCTGACAAAAAAAAGTATATTACTGGAAATCGCCTACGTTATAAAATAAATAGGATGGGTTGGGTCTCAAAATATTATATAATAATAGGAAAGGTTGGCAAAACCAACCAGCAGGAGACCCAGGGGTAGACCCGAGCAAGATGGTTGGATAACATCCATGAGCTTGACTGGTCTCGTTTGGAGATCCAGCTGGATCAATTGCTTCTGACAGGATCTGTTGGAAGGAGTGTTTGAGGACTATGCTCCCCCGCGACCCTCTCAGGAATAAGTAAGTGGGCGAAGAAGGTTGGGGTCTCAATATGTTATAAAATATATAGGATGGGTTGGAGGGTCTCAGTATGTTATAAAATATATAGGGTGGGTTGGAGGATCTCAATACGAAAAATAATAAGATAGGTATTTCCGATAAGATGGGTTGGGGGTCTCACTATGTAAACTAAGGTTGGGGTCTCACATAACAAAATTTGTGGATCTCACTACGTAAACTAAAGTTGGAAGTCTCAAATAAGAAGGGTTGGGGGTCTCTATATGTAAACTCAATAAGAAGTGTTAGGGTCTCACTATGTAGACTAAATAAATGAGGTTTGGGGTCTCAAATAAGATACGTTGTGGATCTCTATATGTTAAGGTTGGAGTCTCAAATAACATAGGTGTAGACCTCACTATGTAAACCACATAATATGTGTTAAGATCTCACTGTAAACTAAGGTTGAGGTGTCAAATAAGATAGGTGCAGGTCGCACTGTGTAAACCACATAATATGTGTTAAGATCCCACTGTAAACTAAGGTTGAGGTGTCAAATAAGATAGGTGCAGGTCGCACTGTGTAAACCACATAATGTGTTAAGATCTCACTGTGAAGTAAACGACTATTTTTGGTTTCTAAATTAATCAAGGGAGACAACCTAAAAACACCACTTATTACTGAGGACTGGAAACTACATAAAGCTTAAATCTCGCACTTCTTCTTTCCTTTTTGTCTCATAGTCATTCTTTCTCTCTCTGTCTGTGTGTCTATCTTTCTCTCTCCCTCTTGCTGTCTCAGAATGAAACAATAACAGAATGCCTCTGTTCAGTCGAACACTACTGGTCTATCTAGTCCACCATTATAATATCTTCTGCTGACACCAGAAACTGTTTTAAAACAGACACATATTCCCCTCCCTGGTTCATTTTTAGGAAGATTTCTTTAGTGTCTTCTTCACCATCACCATTGATCTATTGCCGGATATTTTAACATGTTTCCGATGACACCTCCAGGTAAGACTTCCTCCAGTATTCTGTCCATTGTAAATGTAAAACAAACACACACATACAGATAGAGAAACACACACAGAGATACACACAGAGAATCACACAGATACACACACAGAGATACACACAAAGATACACACACAGATACACACAGAGATACACACACAGATACACAGTCAGTCACTGGGAGAATCGATATAGAGACAGACACACGCGTATATTTATATCCATCGTAGATATTAATGTTATATATGTGTATATATATATGTGTAAATATAAATACATATATATATATACACACACACACACACATATATGTGTATGTGTAATGTGTGTGTGTAAAGAGATCGATCTATATATAAAGATGGAGATCAATATGTGTATGTGTGTATATTTTTATGTGTAGATAAATATACATATTGTTGTGTTTGTATGTATATATATTTATGTATATAATATATATTATGTACATCTATGTATATTATATATATATATATATATATATATATAACATTACTATACCACCTTCGATCACGATATACATACATATATATGTGCATTAAACACACATTATACATGTGTATGTATATATATACACACACACATGTATAATGTGTGTATATATATATATATATACGCACACACACCAGGTACAATGTATCAAAATTACTGATTAGAAACTACCAGACATTGTACCTTCATTAAAAACACGCACATTAAGTATTGAGTTCTCTTTAATGAAAACGTTGCTATTATCAGTAAGAAGAATCCGTATGTATATATATATATATATATATATATATATACACACAAATATATATATATACACACAAATATATATACACACAAATATATATATATACACACAAATATATATATATATATATATACACACTCACAAATATATATATATATATATATATATATATATATATATATATATATATATACAAATATATATATATATATACACATACATGCAACAAACATATTCGGTGCTCATTCAGTTACAATTTGAAAGATTTAAGAACAGTGGTATTTTAAACACCCACTTCAGTGTATATATATATATATATATATATACATATATAGATAGTGTGAGAGAGAGAGAGAGATTTCTATGTATGTATATACATGTAATGTGTGTATTTTCAAACAAGATTACTGCGAATTGCTTTCACTATATATATATATATATATATATATATATATTATATACATATACACACACAGTATATGTGATGGCCTCTCCCGTCGATTCAATGTATGAGGGTTCAACAGTCCTTTCAGTTCATTGTTATATATATATATATATATATATATGAAAACCTTGATGATTTCTTACGAATGAAACAGTTCTAGTCCTGTAGAAACCATTTCTATATAAAATATTGTTTACACTCTACTAATGTATTGAGTACCTTACTGTGGTTACCCCCGATTGAACCCGGGATATATATATATATATATATATATATATATATATATATATATATAAAATCAATAGTTATATATAAATATATTAGAACGAAAACACTGAGAGTGGTTCTTCTGTCAGACATAAATAATGTTGGTCGTCTGATAATGTCTGTTATAGAATTCAAATATATAGTGTATATACATATGTATATAGTGTATATACATATGTATATAGTGTATATACATATATATATATATATATATAGTATCTCTATATGTATATAGTGTATATATATATATATATATATATATATATATATATATATATAGTATCTCTATATGTATATAGTGTATATACATAAATATATATATATAGTATCTCTATATGTATATAGTGTATATACATAAATATATATATATATAGTATCTCTATATGTATATAGTGTATATACATAAATATATATATATATATATATATATATATATATATATATATAGTGTATATACATAAATATATATATATATATATATATATATATATATATATATATATATATATATAGTATCTATATGTATATAGTGTATATACATAAATATAAATATATATATATATATAGTATCTCTATATGTATATAGTGTATATACATGTATATAGTATGTTTCCTGGTAGACAGATCGTTGTAGTTTAAGATATATAAAGTATCTCTACATGTATATAGTATATATACATGTATATAGTATATATATATATAGTATTAATCTAACAGATTGTTGTGGTTTAATTCAAATATATATAGTATCTACATGTATATAGTATCTTTACTAGTAGACAGATTGTAGTGGTTTAATACAAATATATAGTATCTTTACTAGTAGACATATATAGTATCTTTACTAGTAGACAGGTTGTTGTTAAAATTTACAGTATCATAGTAAATACTTTAATATTTAGTGTAATACAGTCACAGTGTTTAGTACTTTGAAAGAATGCCTTGGTAATGTCTTGTTGATACAAATATATATAGTATCTTTACTAGTGGACAGGTTGTTGTTAAAATTTACAGTATCATATTACATTAAATACTTTAATATTTAATGTAATACAGTCATGGTGTTGTTTAGTACTTGGTAATGTCTTGTTGATACAAATATATGAGGTACGGAATTCCCCTTGTTACAACAATAAATGTAGAATTTCTTCCCGGTATATTTTGCACTAATTAGCTTTCTCCTGTCTAAATTAAACATAGATTTTTTTTTAGGGGCATTTTAAAGATTTATTTTAAAGGGAAAAGGGTTGTTCAGTTAATTTCTAATTTATATAAAGATATTTCTTCTTAGCGTAACATTATATATATATATATATATATATATATATATAAACTGAAATCGAGAACCTATGCATCTAAAGTAATTATATATATATTTATTTATTTATTTTTTTTTTAATATAGAAATGGCTTCTACAGGACTAGAACTGTTTCATTCGGGAGAAATCATCAGGAAGCCGACTGTCCAAGTCCTGTAGAAGCCATTTCTATATTAAATATTTATACTCTGCTGTATATTATTGAGTACCTTACTTACTGTGGTTACCCCCGATTGAACCCGGGATAAACTTATATATATATTGGTGTATATTATTGAATTAATAAAGGTTGGTTGATCATCTAATCCACCGACATGTAAACATAAAAAAGCACTCTACGAGTTGTATTCGTTAGGATTTTCTCGGTAAGTTATCTACCGGAGTTTCAATATAATGAATAAAAGAGACAGTTTTATATGTACATCATCTATGTAATGAAAATATGTACACATAAAACCGCCTCTCTTATTCTATATATATATATATATATATATATATACACACACATATATTTATATATACGCACATATATTTATATATACACACATATATACAGGGAGTGGATCAATAAACATAATGAAGGCATAACAAATCGTCCTTGTATTATTATATGTGTGTGTGTATGTATGTGTATATATATATATATATATATATATATATATGAAAAGTCGGGACCCCGACGGCTGAGCTCTTGCCGGTTCAAAAGCTAGTTCCGAACTCTCTCTCACACACAGATATATATATACAATATATTAGCAAATGGAAACTATATTTATAAAACCATATTTATTTCATTATACATATTTCAAGGGCCACCAAGGTAAACTATGGTGCGCTTTCATCAGATAAAATATAATATAGGTTAGTTTTATAAATAAATATTGACATACCCTGAAAAAATGCAACCATTCTGGTTGGAATCTCCTGGATAGTGTATATATAGGGGTGTTATGTAGAGCTCTTAATAGCCATCTATCTATCTGTCTATCTATCTAGCCTCCCTCCA
>OZ024762.1:2308538-2316038 GCA_964016885.1 Eledone cirrhosa
CTAAATTTCCTCTCACTCTCCAAATCCATTCACATTCTATAAATCTACCCACATTCTATAAATCTACCCACATTCTATAAATCTACTCTCACTCTCTAAATCTCCTCTCACTCTAAATCTATAAATCCACCCTCTATTATGTACCTCCCTATTACTATATATATACCCCCCACTACTATATATATAATCCTGTACTATATATGTACCCCCACTACTATATATGTACCCCCCTATTACTATATATATACCCCCCACTACTATATATATACCCCCCACTACTATATATATATAACCCTGTACTATATATGTACCCCCACTACTATATATGTACCTACACTACTATATATGTACCTACACTACTATATATATATACCCTCACTACTATATATGTACCCATACTACTATATATATATACCCCCACTACTATATATATATACCCCCACTACTATATATGTACCCACACTTCTATAAATGTACCCCCACTACTATATATATATACCCCCACTACTATATATGTACCCACACTTCTATATATGTACCCCCACTACTGCCATAACTGTTGTGATGATGACCATACTAATATACCCACCAACTGTACAATAAAACCATTGTCTAATGCCTTGCTTCTCTCTTTCTCTCCCTCTATTGTCAGCAGCTGGTTATCAAGATCCCCAAATTCCACCATCATCAGGTTCGTTAAACCCTATATTTTACTCTAATTACCAATGACAACACGAGACAACTTCATTAAATAGATTTAACCCTTTCGTGACAATATCTCTAATTAAATACCCTCTGTTTCAATTAATTAATTAAGAATATTGAAAGATATATTAAAATTATTTCATTACTAAGATAGTCACCTAAGATACAGTTAACCCTTTCATGATAATATTTCTAATTAAATATCCTGTTTCAAATGATTAATGAAGAATTTTGAGAGGTTTATTAAAATTATTATTTCAATACTAAGATAGTATTAGAAATATTGTTATGTTAATGGTTAAATTATTATCTTAGTAATGAAATAATAATTTTAATAAACCCCCTCAAAATTCTTAATTAATCAATTGAAATAGAGTGTATTAAATTAAAGGTATTGTTATGAAAGGTGTTAGAACTGTATCTTAACCCTTTAGCATTTAAACTGGCCATATCCATGAAAATATAGTAAATAAAGGGTAATGAAACTGATAAAGGGTTAAGTTATTATCTTAGTAATGAAATAATAGTTTTAGTAAATTGTATTAAATAATTGTATTTTCATGGTAAACACTTGGTTTCACATAATATCAAATCTGGTTATGACCAGTTTAAACAGAAAGAGGTGAGAGAATTCTGGCCAGATATGCTCGGTTTAAATACTAAAGTGTTAAACCGGGCATATGTGGCCAGAATTCTCTCACCTCTTTCTGTTCAAACCAGCTGTAACTGGGCGCTCATACTGATGTTAAGATATTGTTCTCAAAATAGATAATATCAAAATCTCATAGATTCGATACTGTGTGAGATATTATGTGAGGTAAAGCCTTTACTGCGAAAATACAATAGTATATATAGAGTAATGTAAATGTTATGTGAGGTAAAGCCTTTACTGTGAAAATACAATAGTATATATAGAGTAATGTAAATGTTATGTGAGGTCAAGCCTTTACTGTGAAAATACAGTAGTATATATAGAGTAATGTAAATGTTATGTGAGGTCAAGCCTTTACTGTGAAAATACAGTAGTATATATAGAGTAATGTAAATGTTATGTGAGGTCAAGCCTTTACTGTGAAAATACAGTAGTATATATAGAGTAATGTAAATGTTATGTGAGGTCAAGCCTTTACTGTGAAAATACAGTAGTATATATAGAGTAATGTAAATATGTATCAGCTTAAAATTTCATTTTCATTCTTTCCCCCTCTATCTATTTCACTGTTAACAGGATTATTAAAATAAAATATATCTGTCAGGTGGTGTGATTAAGTTAGACATGGCCTGGGCCAATACTGGCTGAAACTTATCAAAGTTATCAAAATTATCTCAAACCCCAAACAAAAAAAATAAACAAAATAAAATAAAACAGACCCAATTTCAAGATTTTTTTTCATTTATTTACCAATTCCATTCCAGTACCAGCCACTCAACAGACGCCATCAACTCAACTGGTAGAGTTCACAAGCCCACCGAGACCAAATGTCGGGCTCTTAGGAAGGACTATACAGCTACGGGCAAATTATTTTAAAATATCTATTCCCAAAGGTTATATACATCACTACGATGTCTGTATTACCCCTGATAAATGCCCTCGACGTGTCAACAGGTAAACCTAACCCACACTTCTTTGTATTATCCTTAGTTTCTGCTGGAATCAGTTTCTAAATTTATAGCTGACAGCTTTCAAAATGTTTTTTTATAGACACTAGTACCCTTTGGGTGGTTTTTCATGCTAGCAGAAAAAACACTTTTTGGGTGGTTTTCTGCTAGCATGTGTAGTGTGTATATTGATATTATACTCAAATATACATACATGTAGATATACGTCAAATAAAATCGTAATTGAGAATCATTCATCATCATTTCATTTTACGCCCGCTTTTTCCCTGCTTGCAAGGGTGGGATGGGAACTGATTCTGGCTTGATTTCTACAGCTGGATGCCCTTCCTAACACCAACCTCATTTACAGTGAGTGCTGGGTGCTTTTTTGCCGTGGCACCTCCACGACCACTTTGCAGTGGAATGATATGGACCCCAGTCCTTATCATCTCATTTCTACAGCTGAGTAAACTGGAGCAATGTGAAATAAAGTGTCTTGCTCAAGGAAACAACACATCACCCGGTCTGAGAATTGAACTCACAACCTTTCGATTGCAAGGCCAATGCTCTAACCAAATTGAAGAGAGACTGTATTAAACTCTCTTTTGGTGCTATGTTATCAGTTTCCAAATTTATAGTTGAAGGCTTTCAAAATGTTTATTTATAGACGCTAGCACCATTCGGGTGGTTTTCTGCTAGCATGTGTAGTGTGTATATTGATATTATACTCATATATACATAGATATGATACATATATAGTGTATAATATATACTGTACATAGAGTATATATAATATATATATATATGTTGTGATGTTACTGGTGCCAAGCTGTATCAGCCATTGCCTTTCCCTTGGACAACATCAGTGGCATGGAGAAGAGAGACTGGTGTGTATGGGTGACTGCTGGTCTTCCACAAACAACCTTGCCAGGACTTGTACCTTGGAGGGGAACTTTCTCGGTACAATTCCCATGGTCATTAGTGACCAAAGGGGGCCATTATACGTTATTGTTTAATTAATATTTATTAATTATTATTTTGTAGAGAAATTATCGAGACAATGGTACAAGCTTACAGTAAAAAGATTTTCAATGAAGAGAAGCCAGTGTTTGATGGCAGAAAAAATCTTTACAGTAGGGCATATCTTCCTTTTAATCGAGAACGAGTAAGTTTACACCTTTTTATCTCTCTCTCTCTCTCTCTCTCTCTCTCATATATATGTATATATATGTCTGTGTGCACATATACATATATGTGTATATATATGTATATATATATATCTATGTATATATAAATAAATCTCTCTCTCTGTATATATATACATATATACATTTACATACATATATACATACATAAACATATACTTATATATATATATATTAAATGAAGAAGTATACATATGTCTACATGCGTATAGATACAAATATAGATATATACATACATACATACAGTGTGTCCAACTTATACTGAGTTTGATTCAATGAAATAGTTAATAAAATTAACAGATTCAGAGCGTAATAATATCAAATATGGAAAAAGCAAACAAGTTAAGAAACAAATCTTTACCTACTCCCTTTAATGTCTCTACTACAGTTTCATTAGGAAAATAACGGTACTTCGAATGGAATATCGTGAGAAATATATATACGTGTGTGTTAGGTAATTCCAAAGAAAAGGGAAAGGTAAAAAAGAGTGCTCTATGTATAGAACAGAGCTATTTAATTAGATAACATCTCTGTCTGATGACTGATCCAGACATATATTAATATTGTCTGGGATCCAGAAACCTTTGGTAATGGAGTAGTTATATTTTGTTTTGTTCACTTTCTAATTAAATATATATATATATATATATATATATATATATATATATCTGAAATAAATTAAATTAAATTAAATTAAATTAAGGGAGTCATGTCCGAGACATGTTGTCCACTGTAGAATAAGCTCAAAGATTCCAATGAATAGATCCAAGCATTTTATATCAACTAGAAATTGATATATATATATATATATATATATATATATATATATCGAAAATTGCGTTTCGCTTTGTTTTGACCACAACCGAAATATGGTCTCGCTGAAATTATATTTATATATATATATATATATATATATATATATATATATATATATATATATATATAAATAAATTAATAAAAATAATGAATAAAAACAAAGAAACAGTTCCTTATATTAAAAAATTCATCATTTTACGATCGTTTCTAGGATATATATATATATATATATATATATATATACGGATTGGACACTACCGTACATTTTGGTAGATTTATCTACATATATATATATATATATATATATATAAACAGTGTTTTATCGTTTGTTCTGACAATTATATTTTATATCTACAAAGCTACAAATATATTTTTTCTATTTGTATTTTCAGGTTGAACTTGAGGTTACTTTACCAGGCGAGGGAAAAGACAGAATATTTAAAGTTGGTATCAAATGGGTAGCCCAGGTGAACTTGTTTGCCCTAGAAGAGGCCTTAACGGGCCGGACTCAACAAATTCCGTTTGACGCTATACAAGCCCTTGATGTAGTCATGCGACACCGACCAAGCATGACGTAAGATGACATTTATCACTCCTCCTTCTCTTCTTCTTCTTCTTTCTTTCTTTCTTTCTCACTTCCTCTCTCTGTCATTCTCTTCTCTGGAAGGAATTAGCTATGTTCAAACCTGGAAAAGGAATAAGCTCCAGCAAGTTTAAATTGTCAAAGACATGCTGTATATTCCGACGGTGCCCATACGACTCCATCAAGAGTTAAGGCGACTATCATCATCATCAACGTTTAACGTCTATCTTCCACGCTAGCATGGGTTTAGACGGGAATTGTCCCACTTGAGGCAAGATTGGGTTGGGTGACCATGTCTCGCTCGTATAGGACTGTCTGGCAGGTTTTCTACAGCTGGATGCCCTTCCTAACACCAACCACGTTTACAGTACACATATACATACACACACATATATATATATATGTGTGTGTGTGTGTGTGTATTTTCTTCTCTCTATACTGTATTATGAAGAACCGGGTACTTATTCCTTGTGCTCGTTAAATTACAGGGGCTTAACACTAGTCTTCAACTCTGTTTTTTTCATTTTATACACACATATATATTTATATTTATATATTTATATATTTATATGTGGTTTCACAAAAAGCCTGCATGCCTAAGTCTTTAGAATATAAATTCAAAATAGGGAGTACAGGATTATGTAATAAATAGAATGTGATGAAATTATAACATACTCCCTTCTAATTCATTACATATATAGACATGTTAGCCTATATAAACCTCTCTATATGTATATATACACCTTTATATATCTCTCTTTCTCTAGGTATACACCTGTTGGCCGTTCATTCTTCTCCCAACCCAAAGATTACGAGCATCCGTTAGGCGGCGGCCGAGAGGTATGGTTTGGTTTTCATCAAAGTGTTCGACCATCCAACTGGAAAATGATGTTGAACATTGATGGTGAGTATCGCTTCTACATGTTCGTGGTGGCAGTTACTTGATAAAGTGTGTAAGGTATTGTTCTCAAAATAAATAATATCAAAATCTCAAATATTCGATATTATGTGAGGTAAAGCCTTTACTGTGAAAATACAATAGTATATATAGAGTAATGTAAATGTTATGTGAGGTATTATGTGAGGTAAAGCCTTTACTGTGAAAATACAATAGTATATATAGAGTAATGTAAATGTTATGTGAGGTATTATGTGAGGTAAAGCCTTTACTGTGAAAATACAATAGTATATATAGAGTAATGTAAATGTTATGTGAGGTATTATGTGAGGTAAAGCCTTTACTGTGAAAATACAATAGTATATATAGAGTAATGTAAATGGTAAAGGGTTAAACCATATACGTCAACTATGCTTAATTTTAATTCTAACATTCTAAGTTTTTATTTGTTTCAGTGTCTGCCACGGCTTTCTATAAAGCACAGCCAGTCATTGAATTCATGTGTGAGGTTCTTGACCTGCGCGAGATCGGGGAACAAAAGCGACCCCTTACAGATTCACAGAGAGTGAAGTTTACCAAAGAAATAAAGGGTTAGTATTGTTGTCATTGGTTACACAGGGTCCTCCTGGAATTTTAAGAATAAAACATGTGTGGGAAGTGCTCCACTTGAAATTGGATAAGGATTATATATATAAACCCGTAGAAGATCCCATTAAGGGTGAAAGCAGCAATTCTTTGCTTAAACTTTAATCTGTTCTTATAATAAATATCATCATCATCGTTTAACGTCCACTTTCCACGCTCGCATGGGTTAGACGGGAGTTGTCCCACTTGAGGCAAGGTTGGTCGGGTGACCGTGTCTCGCTCATATAGGACTGTCTGGCAGGTTTTCTACGGCTGGATGCCCTTCCTAACACCAACCACATTTACAGTGTGGAACTGGAAACTTTTTACCGTGTTACCTACACGGCCACATTACAGCATGGACTGTGTGTTTTTTTTTGTCGTGACACCTACACGATCTCAATCTCATTATCTCATATCAAAATAACAGATTAAAATTTAAGCAAAGAATCGCTGCTTTCACCCTTAACGGGATCTTCTGCAACTAAAAAAAATCAATCTGTGGACGCAGAAGTAAATATTTCGAAAAACGTTGCAACCGAAGGAAAACAGGAAGACGATACTAGGGTTCTTATATAATGTGATATGTATATTTATCCTGATCGAGCCCTCTTTGGATTTTAGTCTTCAAATTTATTATTATTACTTTATATATATAATAAAGTATCAGTAATGTGGTGGGTAATTGCTGGTCTTGTGCCTAAAGTAGAAACAATTATTACTATATATATATATATATGTATATATTTGAGTGTGTGTGTGTATATATATATATATATATATATATATATATATATACAGTGTTTATTCATCAAAGTATTTTATTAATTTGCAATATTTTTCAGGTTTAAAAGTGGAAATAACACATTGTGGACAGATGCGGCGTAAATACAGAGTCTGCAATGTAACAAGGCGTCCTGCACAGACGCAGTCGTAAGTTGACACTTCTACTGCACATATATATGGATATATATACAAATATATCTATCTATATATATATATATATATACACACACACATGTATATATACATATACACATATATATACATATACACATATATATATATAT
>OZ024762.1:2323538-2333538 GCA_964016885.1 Eledone cirrhosa
TTCCTGTCCCTGGTCCAACCCATGCCAGAAGAGGGCATTAGTCACACCTCTTACACTCCCTTCCTGTCCCTGGTCCAACCCATGCCAGAAGAGGGCATTAGTCACACCTCTTACACTCCCTTCCTGTCCCTGGTCCAACCCATGCCAAAAGAGGGCATTAGTCACACCTCTTACACTCCCTTCCTGTCCCTGGTCCAACCCATGCCAGAAGAGGGCATTAGTCACACCTCTTACACTCCCTTCCTGTCCCTGGTCCAACCCATGCCAGAAGAGGGCATTAGTCACACCTCTTACACTCCCTTCCTGTCCCTGGTCCAACCCATGCCAGAAGAGGGCATTAGTCACACCTCTTACACTCCCTTCCTGTCCCTGGTCCAACCCATGCCAGAAGAGGGCATTAGTCACACCTCTTACACTCCCTTCCTGTCCCTGGTCCAACCCATGCCAGAAGAGGGCATTAGTCACACCTCTTACACTCCCTTCCTGTCCCTGGTCCAACCCATGCCAGAAGAGGGCATTAGTCACACCTCTTACACTCCCTTCCTGTCCCTGGTCCAACCCATGCCAGAAGAGGGCATTAGTCACACCTCTTACACTCCCTTCCTGTCCTTGGTCCAACCCATGCCAGAAGAGGGCATTAGTCACACCTCTTACACTCCCTTCCTGTCCCTGGTCCAACCCATGCCAGAAGAGGGCATTAGTCACACTTCTTACACTCCCTTCCTGTCCCTGGTCCAACCCATGCCAGAAGAGGGCATTAGTCACACCTCTTATACTCCCTTCCTGTCCCTGGTCCAACCCATGCCAGAAGAGGGCATTAGTCACATCTCTTACACTCCCTTCCTGTCCCTGGTCCAACCCATGCCAGAAGAGGGCATTAGTCACACTTCTTACACTCCCTTCCTGTCCCTGGTCCAACCCATGCCAGAAGAGGGCATTAGTCACACCTCTTACACTCCCTTCCTGTCCCTGGTCCAACCCATGCCAGAAGAGGGCATTAGTCACACCTCTTACACTCCCTTCCTGTCCCTGGTCCAACCCATGCCAGAAGGGGGGCATTAGTCACCTCTTACACTCCCTTCCTGTCCCTGGTCCAACCCATGCCAGAAGAAGAAACTCTAAGATCTCTCTCTCACTCTCCCCCTCTCTGTTACTCCCTCTCTATGTCTCCCTCATCCTCACCCTCTCTCTCTCTCATGCCCCCCTCTTTCTCAATGTCTCCCTCATTCTCACCCTCTCCCCCTCTCTGTCAACAGGTGTCTCGGGCTGATTTCTGTGGCGATCCTTATCTTTATCAATTTGGTGTCAGTGTCAGTACAAAAATGGTGGAGGTGGAAGGGAGAGTGATAGATGCTCCAAAAATTCAATATGGCGGACGAGTAAGTTGAATAACTTTTATTTATTTATCTTGTTTTTTTGGGGGTTTTGTGTTGTTTTGATCACATGACATTTTCACATTGGTGAGGTGAGATGGCTGGGTCATGTGTTGAGGAAAGATGGAAGTCACTGGGTGAGAGAGGAATAGAGTCAGTGGTGGATGTTGGGGAGAGGAATGGAATGAGATGGTTGGGTCACGTGTTGAGGAATAGTCAGCGGTGGATGTTGGGGAGAGGAATGGAATGAGATGGTTAAGTCATGTGTTGAGGAAGGATGAAAGCATATTTAAACCTGGTACAGCCCATCTCCTCCCCAGGTCTGAATACAGCAGATTTCTTCCAGAGAAGGAATATATAGAGTGAGAAAGAGATATTGAGGAAGAATCCGTCTAACCTATGCTAGCGTGGAAGATGGACGTTAAACGAAGATGATGATGATGAATCGACCCTAGTATTTGACTGGTATATATATATATATATATATATATCATCATCATCATCATCATTTTACGTCCACTTTTCCCTGCTTGCAAGGGTGGGGCGGGAACCGATTCTGGCTTGATTTCTACAGCTGGATGCCCTTCCTAACACCAACCTCATTTACAGTGAGTGCTGGGTCCTTTTTTGCCGTGGCACCTCCACGACCACTTTGCAGTGGAATGATAGGGACCCCAGTCCCTATCATCTCATTTCTACAGCTGAGTAAACTGGAGCAATGTGAAATAAAGTGTCTTGCTCAAGGAAACAACACATCACCCGGTCCAAATATATATATATTTGGAGTGAGTGAGAGAAAGAGATATAGAGAAAGAATCAACCCCAGTACTTGACTGGTATTTTTTTTTATCGACCTTGAAAGGATGAAAGGGATGTTTTTTTAAATTTCATTTTGTTTCATTTTGTTTCTGTCTGTTTCCAGACCAAAGCCCTTGCAGTACCGAACCAAGGAGTGTGGGACATGCGAGGAAAACAGTTCTTTATAGGGATTGAGATCAGAGTATGGGCCATTGCATGTTTTGCTGCTCAAAGATCTGTCAGAGAAGAATCATTAAGGTGAGCTGTTTTGTAACTGATGGGTTTTTATATACTCATATACATACATACATGATGATGATGATGATGATGACATACATACATGATGATGATGATGATGACATACATACATATATACATACATACACACATACTTACACGTACAATACACACACATACTCACACAAATATTGTGTTTTACCACCTCTCCTGCAAGTGAGAGAGAGAAGAGGAAGACATATATGTATGTATATTATATGTATATATATATATGTGTGTGTGTATTGAGAGAGAGGACAAACAAGTGAAAGGCATATATATATATATATAATCTAGAGGTGACAATGGTGGTATTATAACCACCTCTCCTGCAAGTGAGAGGTGACAATGGCAGTGTTTTATGGTGGTTTTATGTTTCTTTCGTCTGCTATGTCTAATTGTAGAAGTTTTACCCAGCAACTCCAGCGAATATCCAACGACGCTGGCATGCCTATCAGTGGCCAACCCTGTTTTTGTAAATACGCTAACGGACCTGATCATGTGGAACCAATGTTTCGTTATCTCAAGAACACATATCAAGGTCTACAGCTCATTGTAGTCATTCTTCCCGGCAAAACTCCTGTTTATGGTGAGAGAAATTCGAACTTTATCTATCACTTATAACTTAACTTAGACATTACACTGTAAGATGTGGTTGGTGTTAGTATATATATATATATATATATATATATTAATTCAAAATATTAACAAAAATAGACATTCGTGTGATCAAGTATATTTTATTATACATATTTCAGAGGTACTGAGCTATCTTCAACAGTTCGTCCTCATCAGATAAAATAAGATGATGCATGACATACCCTGACATACTAGATGGTTAAAATTCAGTCATGGCAGTGAATAAGATATGACAAAACTCAATATTTATATACCTTAAGATTGAGACATGAAAAAATTACATATAATACAGAGGGTGTGTGTGAGAAAGCTTCTAATCTATTGTAAAACTTTATTCTTTGATTTATTCATTGAACCTTGTTTAACCTTTAAATATATATATATATATATACACACACTGTAAATGTGGTTGGTGTTAAGAAGGGCACATATATTTATATATACACACACACTGTAAACATGGCTGGTGTTAGGAAGAACTGATATATATATATATATATACTGTAAACATGGCTGGTGTTAAGAAGGGCATCCAGCTGTAAAAAATCCCAGCCACTTTACAAAGTGTACTGGGTGTATTATATCATGACACCAACACTACCACTTTACAGAGTGTACTGGGTGTATTTTATCATGGTACTACCACTTTACAGCGTGTTGATAATTCATAAGATTTCTAACATTTTGCTTTTATTATTCTTTTCTTTTCCAGCTGAAGTGAAACGAGTTGGTGACATATTATTTGGCCTTGCGACCCAGTGTGTTCAAGCCAAAAATGTTACTCGTACATCACCTCAAACATTATCCAACTTGTGTCTCAAAATCAATGTGAAATTAGGTGGAATCAACAGCATTTTACTTCCAAGTATTCGGTAAGTTAACCATTTTATTACCACCCTGGCCCTGATTCTAACCCTTTTGGTCTCAACCTTCTTCTTTTTCCACTTATTCCTGAGGGGGTCATCGGGACCAAACACTCCTTCTAGTGGGTGCTGTCAGAAGCAACCATCTCTAACTGATCTAGCTGGAACCCCCAAGTTAGACCAGCCAAGCTCATGGATATTATCCAACCATCTGCTCAGGGTTAACCCCTGGGTCTCCTGTCTGTTGGTTTTGCTCGTGAAATCTGTCCAGCAATTCTTTCCTGAGACATTCTAACCAGATGACCCTAATATCAGAACTTTGATCTCTCAATTCAGAAAAGTAGACGCTCTACCTGGAGTGAATCTTTGATCTCCGAGTGATGCACTTTATCGAGTAACATTACTCCAAGGACCCTTCTGAGGAACCCCATTTCACGATCGTATTCTTTTGGTCTTTATCCAAGATTCATCACCATTGGTAACGCTTGGCACAGATACCTAATTGAAGTTAGCAAGTTTGGCTTTTACACTTACCTCCCTTCTTCTGATTACTAAGCACTGAAGCTGGTACATTACTACACCAGCTTCTGTAATTCTGACCACCACAATTTAACCATTTTCTTACTAACCTAGCGAAAATTGGTTCTGGTTCTATGAAACAAATTCATCCATTTTAAAAGGTTCCTATTTAAATATAAATCTTCCAACATAATTCCATACAAGATTCATATAAGTTACTCTCTAGTAAAGACATAGTTAATTGTTTAAGTAAATCTTGAAAAATTGTTCATTAATTAATTGAAAAAAAGTTTATATTTCACTCTATATAGTCATTATCGTCATCATCACCACTATCACTATCACCAACATCATCACCACTATCACCATTACCAACATCACCACCACCACCATCATCATCATCATATGTCTACTGTTCCATGTTTCCAAGGATTGGACAGGTCTTTTCCAGTACAACATCCTTCCATTAGTTGTAGTTCTTCCTCCCCACCTCTGACCAGGTCTTTCCTGGTCTTCCTCTACTGTAGTTACCTTCCACTGGGATTATTGGTGATATATGTTGTTGTTGTTGTTGTGTAAAAGGGTGTCATACTGTGCCATTTCAGACCAGCGGTGTTCAGGGAGCCTGTGATCTTTATTGGTGCTGACGTAACACATCCACCTGCAGGAGATGCCACAAAACCTTCCATTGCTGCAGTAAGTTGCTCTTATATTTCAAACCATTAAATCTAGGATATATCTATCTATCTATCTATCTAAAGGAGTACAAACTCTTCGTACTCCTGGAGATGAGAGTTGCACATTTTTTCGGGGGTATGTGTTACCCATATAAACTGTCTCCCTCTATTGGGGAAAATTGACTAACTTTTTAAATTGCATTTGTGATAACATTTTACACGTTTTTATTGTATGTAAACTTCCCCCTTTGTATTTGTCTCCTTCTTTTGTGCCCCTGTGGTTAATAAAGAAACATATCTATCTATCTATCTATATATATATATATATATATATATATATATATATATATACTAGTACATCACTGTATCACTGACTAAACAACGGTGTCTGTATTATGACAGGTGGTTGGAAGTATGGATGGACATCCGAGCCGATATTCAGCTTCAGTTAGAGTACAACAACATCGTCAAGAAATCATCAAAGAACTTTCTCACATGGTCAAGGATTTGCTGATGGAGTTTTATAAGTCCACTCTCTATAAACCAGCGCGCATCATTTTTTACCGAGATGGCGTGAGCGAGGGGCAGTTCCAGCAAGTAAGTCTACAATTTTTTTGTCATTCCTCGTCATCTAGTGATGTTTAAGTTTCATGAAAGATGAAAGCATTAAATTCAAATCATAAACGTTTTTTATTGTTAGTATTATAATATATTTTTTTTAACCAAGTGATAAACAGTGTTTTATCACTTCTTCTGACAATTATACTTTATTAATATATTATTCTGTACACCACTAAAGACACACACATAACCTATATATATATATATATCGGATCGGCAAAGGAGCCGCAGTTTTCCAGCAGTTGCGCCTAGTCTGGTCGTTTTCATGCATCAGCACCAGGATCGAGCTGCACCTGTAGAAGAGCATCATGTTGCCGACAGTAACACGAGTGAGACCGAGAAGAGCACATCAAGGATGGAGAGACGGTTGAACGCATTCCACCACGGGTGCCTGCGAATGTTCCTTCGTGTGTCCTGACTGAGTGCGAAACGAGGAAATCCTGCGGAGAGCCGAGTCGTGGACACTGCAGAGGATGGTCACGGAGCACTGGTGCTGCCTGGCTTGGCTATAGTCTGCGCCTGCCCGATGAACTGGACTCCACCTGGCAGCAAATGGAGGCGGGGTTGCCCCAGGATCATCTGGCGACAAACATTGCAAAAAGACCCGATAGCAGCCAACATCACTTGGCACGGACACAAAAGAAGCCACCACTGATGGTGACCGTTGGCGACTACTTACTGCTTGATCGGCTGAAGGGCTCGGAAGAACCTAAGACTAATATATATATATATATATATATATATATATATATATATATATATATATATATTTATATATATATATATTTATATATATATATATATATATATATATATTTATATATATATATATTTATATATATATATATATATATATATATATTTATATATATATATATTTATATATATATATATATATATATATATATATTTATATATATATATATATATATTTATATATATTTATATATATATATATATTTATATATATATATATATATTTATATATATATATTTATATAACGAAGGAGGTGTGGTAAGGAACCAGATGGACCATAATGCACCAGAGTACTCAATACTTAGGGTAGTAGAGTGGGTAATAGGATAATGTTTGACCCCAACGGCAGAGCTCAAGCCGTTTCGACGGCTATTTCTGGACTGAGTCCAGAAATAGCCGTCGAAACAGCTTAAGCTCTGCCGTCGGGGTCAAACAATTTCCTATATATATATATATATATATATATTTTTTTTTTTTTGAGTATATGTTGGTTGTTTACCGACACCTCAGTGTGCAGATTGGAGCACTCGACGAAGTACGCAGGTTGGTTTGTTTACTCCGGAGTAACGTAAAATAATTAAGTCAAATATGTAAAATTTGGGTTCGTTTATTATAAATTATAGATATACAGTATATCTATAATTTATAATAAACGAAGTCAAATTTTACATATTTAACTTAATTATTTTTTTATATATACGTATATATATATATTTATATTTGATGTTGTTCTTGTTTGTTGACTACAGTTATTGACAGTCCTGTTAATGTAATAAGTTCCTCTATTACATGTTCCAGCCGATAAACCAAGGCCATGCTGGGGCACCGCCATATATATATATATATATATATATTTAATGTTGTGTTTGTCTGTTGACTACAGGTGCTGAGTCATGAATTGAGAGCAGTGCGTGAAGCTTGCATAAGTTTGGAGGTTAGTTACCAGCCTGGCATTACATTCATAGTCGTACAGAAGAGACATCACACGAGACTGTTTTGTTCAGATAAACGTGATCAAGTAAGTCTTCTATTCATCATCATTATCATCATTGTTTAACGTTTATCTTCCATGCTAGCATGGGTTAGACGGTTTTGTTCCATTTGATGCGGGATTAGTCGGGAGACCATGCCTCGCTTGTATGGAAGTGTATCTGGCAGGTTTTCTACGGCTGGATGCTCTTCCTAACACCAACCACATTTACAGTATTGACTGGGAGCCTTTTTACCGTGTTTCCTACACGACCACCTTACAGTGTGGACTGGGAGCCTTTTTACCGTGTCTCCTACACGACCACCTTACAGTGTGGACTGGGAGCCTTTTTACCATGTCTCTTACACGACCACCTTACAGTGTGGACTGGGAGCCTTTTTACCATGTCTCCTACACGACCACTTTACAGTGTGGACTGGGAGCCTTTTTACCGTGTCTCCTACACGACCACTTTACAGTGTGGACTGGGAGCCTTTTTACCGTGTCTCCTACACGACCACTTTACAGTGTGGACTGGGAGCCTTTTTACCGTGTCTCCTACACGACCACTTTACAGTGTGGACTGTTGTGTCATCGACACAGTGGACGGAAATGGGAGAATGTATCTACTCACGGGTCTCAAATAATCATCGTAGTCCCCCAACCTGCTTATTAATTTTTCAGAACTCTCTCTAAACGACAGCAATATTCTTGTCTCTAGCCATATATTAGATATATATTGATACTTTAACTCTTTTTTTCATGATTTTTCTAATGAAATACACTGTTAATGGTTTTCAAATCATTTTGAAAATAATCAGAAATTTGAAGGGATTTAATAATCTAGCTAACTTTTTCATTATTAAACTGATGTTTATAACATAACAGAGGTCCTTATATAAAATTATATTGAAAAGTTTTTAGATAAATATAAACACTTTAAAATAAACTGTTTTGTATCATAGAACCAGGGGCTGGTGTTTGGAACATAACTTAATAAAGGCCCTTACATAAAATTATGATAAATATAAACATTTTAAAAGCAATTATTACTGCTAATACCGTGTTGTGTTGATTTTGTCTTTCAGATTGGTCGAAGTGGAAATATACCGGCAGGTACAACCGTTGATTACGGTATTTGTCACCCAACAGAGTTTGATTTTTATTTATGTAGTCATGCTGGTATTCAGGTGAGTAGTGACACCTTTTATTGGTGGTAATGTGTGTGTGTGTGTGTGTGTGTGTGTGTGTGTGGAGTGAAAGGAGTCAGTTGGTAGAGTTGTTAGAGCATCAAAGTGAACGATCTGCTGTGTTCAGTTTGGCTCTCAATGTTGTGAAGAGGAATGGAATGAGATGGTTGGGTCATGTGTTGAGGAAGGATGTCTCTGTTGATTTAATTGTTGTAATTAGCTTTACCTCTGACATCACTCTCTCTTTCTCTCTCTCTAATATGTCCAAGATTCTTTCTCGCTACCATGTCTTAGAGAAACTTGCTGAAGATATGTGTAAATGTGTGTTATATTAACCCCTGCCCTAACACTCCCTCTCTCTTGCAGGGTACTTCTCGTCCTTCTCACTACCATGTCTTATGGGATGACAACCATTTTAATGCTGATGAGTTGCAAACATTAACCTACCAACTGTGCCACACCTACGTTCGGTGTACACGCAGTGTTTCCATACCAGCGCCTGCGTATTATGCGCACCTGGTCGCCTTTCGAGCACGCTATCATCTTGTTGAAAAGGAACATGACAGGTGAGTCTTGAAGAAGATTACACTACAATCTACATCACCTCCCTCTCTCTTGCTTTCTCTCTCTCTTACTTTCTTTCTCTTCCTCTCTCTCTCTTACTTTCTTTCTCTTCCTCTCTCTCTCTTACTTTCTTTCTCTTCCTCTCTCTCTCTTACTTTCTCTTCCTCTCTCTCTCTTGCTTTCTCTCTCTCTTACTTTCTTTCTCTTCCTCTCTCTCTCTTACTTTCTTTCTCTTCCTCTCTCTCTCTTACTTTCTTTCTCTTCCTCTCTCTCTCTTACTTTCTTTCTCTTCCTCTCTCTCTCTTACTTTCTTTCTCTTCCTCTCTCTCTCTTACTTTCTTTCTCTTCCTCTCTCTCTCTTACTTTCTCTTCCTCTCTCTCTCTTACTTTCTTTCTCTTCCTCTCTCTCTCTCTCACTTTCTTTCTCTCACTTTCTTTCTCTCACTTTCTTTCTCTTCCTCTCTCTCTCTCTTCCTTTCTTTCTCACTTCCTCCTCATTGACTCTCTCTCTCTTCCTACTCTCTCTATCCCCCCCCCTCTCTTCCCACTCTCTCTATCCCTCCCCCTCTCTTCCCACTCACCCCCTCTCTACCCACCCCCCTCTCTCTATTCATACCAACACAATCTCCTCTCCTACATCTGGTTCTTCCTAAGCCCAGTTTCTCTCTCTCTCTTTGTTTATTGTTGTATATATATATTTATATATATTTATCTGTTGTTGTTTTCAGTGGCGAGGGTAGCCATCAGTCAGGG
>OZ024762.1:2363538-2366038 GCA_964016885.1 Eledone cirrhosa
ATGGATGAGGTGTCAAACTTTCATTAAGTTTGTATATATATATATACACACATATATAAAATGTGGGTAATATTAAATATCCAATTACAAGTATATTCCAGAGCCGGAATACTTTATAGATAACAATCACTGATTGTTATTTATATATATATACATATATATATTGAGTATAAAATTAGATTGTTCTTAGCTATCACATCAGCTAACAATTTGTTTATCAGCTAACGAGCATATTTTCACCGATCATTCCACATATTACAATGAAGCTCTAGCTCGGACTGGATTTCTAGATAAGGTAGAATACACAAAGTATGAGCAAGGCCACTTCTCTGAAGGGATCAGGGTCCTATCTTCTTTCCTACTCACTAGCACTTTACTTTTAGCTACATTTACTCTCAGACCCTTCGATTCCAAATTCCATTTCCATAGACAGAACCTATTCTCTAGTATTTTATAAGGACCAAATCATCTACATAGAGAAGTTCCCATGGACAGCCAGTTTTAAATTCCTCTGTTATGGCTTGGGGAAGTATGCTGAACAGTCGTGGGCTAAGAACTGAACCTACTTGTACATTGAATTCTTCACTAAACTCACTTCCTACTCTCACTTTACTGACAGCTCCTCTGTACATGACTTGCACTGCTCTCACAAGCTATTCTTTTACACCTAAGTTCCTTAAAGACCACCAGATAATAGATCAAGGTACTCCTTTTCAAGATCAACAAAAGCTAAATATAATGGCTTATTCTTGGCTAGGTACTACTCTTGCAGTTGCCTCACTAAGAAGAGGGCATCTGTAGTACTTTTCCCAGGCATGAAACCAAACTGCATCTCATTTATTTTGACTCCTTCCCTCATTAGCTGTGCTATAACTCTTTCTGTCACTTTCATAACTTTGCCCATTAGTTTTATTCCTTTATAGTTGCTCCTTTCTATGGCATCACCTTTGTCCTTGTAGCAATTTATGATTGCACTGCTGCGCCAGTCATTGGGTATGACTCTGTCCTGTATTACTTGATTGACTATGTAGGTTACTAGTTTGATTCCTACTTCTTTTGGTGCTTTCAGTATCACAGCAACTATCTCTGATGGTCCAGCAGCTTTACCATTCTTCATCTCTTTGATTGCTTCTTTAACCCTATAACTGTCAACTTCAATGGCCCTTCTGGTGGGTAAGTTGGGAGCAGTTTCTCTTCCTCCCATTCATTCTCTACATTCATCAATCTCTCATAGTAACATTTCCTGGCCTCTTTCTTTCGGGCATCAGCGCTGCTATGTTCATCAGTGTTATTTCTAACACTTTTTCCCCCCCAACATCTTATGTCTCTGCTGCCCCCATTTTTCCAGTCTTTCATTGGCTTTAATGTCTCTATCTACCATGCTGTTCCACCACCAGGTCACCCTCTGTCTGGTTGGTGCTTTACTCCAGGCACAAGTCTTGTCTGTAGTGTGCAAAAGGTTGTCACGTAAGAATTTCCAGTTGTCCTCTACGTTATATGTACCTAGCTCGTCACCCCTCTTATCTACTTCATCCTGTGGGGCCTTTCTAAACCTATATTTAACCCAAAAGGCCTTTCTTTCCATCTCCCTATTTTCCAGCATATCTTGTTCTGTCTCATGTTTATATTGAACTCACTAATATCTAACTTGTGTTAGACGGTGCATTCTTCCCCAGGGGAGGCCTTAGTGTTTATTTCAGTCTGTTTATCTTGTAAGTAATCAATTTTGCTTGTGTGTTCACCTGATTGATATGAAATCAGGTGGCTGGCTGCTTTCCTGAAATTTGTGTTTGTAAATGGTTAGTTCATTCGCATCACAGAATATCAGGAGTCTCAGACCCTTTTCAGTTCTTGAGCCATAACCATAGCTACCATGAACTCCACAGAATCCATCATGGTAGTGCCCACATGTCCATTAAAGTCACCTGTCAGGATGATGAGGTCTCTTTCATCAGTAACTGAAATTATCTGTAAAAGTCCTTCATAGAAACTGTCCCTTTCGTCTTCACTCAGTCCTACCTGTGGAGCATTGGTAGATATAATTGTCACCAGTCTATTTCCTACAGTTAATCTAAGCTTGATGATTCTCTCACTCTAACTACCTCTATCATCTATCCATTTCTCAGTTAGTAAAATGTCAACATTTCATACCCTATTGTCATTTCATACCCACTAGAGTTTCTATCTCTGTTGCTTGCCTCAGTCTTCCTGACGCACCTCTCCATCTCACTTCTTGTATATGACACACATCTACTTCTCTCTAACAGGTCCGACCACAATTTCACCTGATTTACCTCTCACGTGCTCAGTGGTCACACTGCACACCCAGTGGATCATAGCTCTGTCATTTCTTCTGAGCTGATTCAGACAGTCGGAAACGTGTGTGTGTGTGTTAAGTATTGCTGGGTAAAGGAAAGAAAAGAGTGCTCTATGTATCGTACAGAGCTATTTAATTATGTAATAAACAAGATTGTGTTGCTTATTACATAACAAAGAATAT
>OZ024762.1:2373538-2416038 GCA_964016885.1 Eledone cirrhosa
GTGTCTTGCTCAAGGAAACAACACATCACCCGGTCTGAGAATTGAACTCACAACCTTTCGATTGCAAGGCCAATGCTCTAACCACTAAGCCATGTACCTCCATATATATAGATATATATTAGTTTCTTATTTAGGCACAAGGCCAGTAATATGGGGGGAAGGGAAAGTTGATTAAATCAACCCCAGTGCATTACTGGTACTTTATTTTATCGACCCCGTAAAGATGAAAGGCAAAGTTAGCCTCGGCGGGATTTGAACTCAGAACGTAAAGGGCCGTAATTCAATGTCACAAAGTATGTTCTCTGATGCTCTACTGACACACACACATATATATATATATATATATATGTGTATCATCATCATCATTTCATTTTACGTCCGCATTTTCCCAGCTTGCAAGGGTGGGATGGGAACTGATTCTGGCTTGATTTCTACAGCTGGATGCCCTTCCTAACACCAACCTCATTTACAGTGAGTGCTGGGTGCTTTTTTGCCGTGACACCTCCATGACCACTTTACAGTGGAATGATATGGACCCCAGTCCCTATCATCTCATTTCTACAGCTGAGTAAACTGGAGCAATGTGAAATAAAGTGTCTTGCTCAAGGACACAACACATCACCCGGTCTGAGAATTGAACTCACAACCTTTCGATTGCAAGGCCAATGCACTAACCACTAAGCCATGTGCCTCCAATATATATTATAATAAAATAACAGGAGGCTGGACTTGTGTAAATCCTTGAAAGGTTTATTATACTATGATCATTTCAATAAGTAGGTTCCGTATGAATCCGGTGATATCATCAGGTGTTCGAAATATAATAAATGCATGTAAACGTGTGTGTATATATATATATATATATGTGTGTGTGTGGGTGTCTGTGATCTATATACACTGGTCATAGATACGCACACACACACACACATATATATATATACACAACACCACCAGCTCTCTCTCTTCCATTCTCCTCTGTCTCCTCTCCCTCTCTCTATGTCTCTCTTTCCATCTACTCTTTCACAACCACTATCTCTCTCTCTCTCTCTCTCTCTCTGTTTATGAAGATACCCAGAAAACCCCATATCTCGGGAACCCGTGCTCTGATTTATGTGAAACTTGTTTTATTCCATTTCAAAGTATTTTCCCAATATGCACCCTTTTGGCTGTATTACATTACAGACAAGACAACCACAGAGTTTTAATAATAATAATCATTATCATCATCATCATTTAACGTCTATCGTCCACACTAGCATGGGTTTAGACGGGAATTGTCCCACTTGAGGCAAGATTGGTCGTCTCGCTCGTATAGGACTGTCTGGCAGGTTTTCTACGGCTGGATGCTCTTCCTAACACCAACCACGGTTATAATATACATATCAATGTTGCACCATATGTTTATTGACATGTAACACGTGCTACTTGTCAATAAATGATCGGTATTGATCGCGCCTGACTCTGGAATTGATTCCAGAGTGGGCGTGTTCAATATCATCATATCTTGAGCTGATCAATCATGTAACGCATGTCACAGGTGAATAAACATATGGTGGGATATTGATACTTTGTTTCTGCTCATTACGTACATATATATATATATAAACTTAGGAAATCAACAAAGGACATGACAACGAAGGAAAACAAGGCAAAAAGCACCCAGTCCACACTGTAAAGTGGTCGGTCCATTCACAAGGATTTGTGAAACTATAGTAGCATACTTGTCCATAGAACAGGACGGGACCATAGAGAAAGAATTGACCCTAGAACATGAGTGAACCCAGGGTCACATGGCTGTGGAGAAAACTACTTCACTACTCATCTATGCCCGTGCTTATTGTTTTGTTATTTTTTTAATATCAAATTGTTAAAAGATTTTTATTTGAATAGGAACCCATTAAAATGGGTGGTTTGGGGCAGGTTGCTATCAAAAGGGTTGATTAGGAACCCCTTTAAACTGTGTTGTTTTGTTTCATAGGACCAGAGCTGGTTTTGGCCAGGTTGGTATCATCATCGTCACCATCATTGTCGATTAACGTCCATCTTCCACACTAGCACGGGTTAGATGGGTCCTATTTTATGGCAAGTTGTGTCGCGTGACCATGTCTCGCCCAAATAGGGGTGTTTCTGGCTGATTTTCTACGGCTGGATGCCCTTCCTAACGCCAACCACATTTACAGTGTGGGCTGGGTGCTTTTTGCCGTGTCTTTTACATGTCCACTTTACAGTGTGGGCTAAGGGTTAATTAAGGACTCCTTTAACCCTTTAGCATTTACATTACTCTATATATACTATTATATTTTCATGGTAAAGGCTTTACCACGGATAATTATCTCACATAATATCGAATCTATGAGATTTTGAAAGTATTTATTTTGAGAACAATACCTTAACATCAGTTTGAGCGACTAGTTACAGCCAGTTTCAACAGGTAGATAATTCTGGCTGAGATTAGTTTCAATTTCTTTAGTAAACTGAGAAATTTTAGTTTTACATTTGAATAATTTTTCTGAATAACTGTCTCGGGTCACTGATTTCAGCATGTTAGTAACAAAATTTCCCCCCCAAATCATACTCTACTTATCCACACACATATATATGCCACATACGGCTGGATGCACACACATATATTGGGTCTATATTGGGTAACTCTAACAGAGTAATGAGTAAATATAGGGTAATGTAAATGTTATGTGAGGTAAAGCCTTTACTGTGAAAATTCAATAGTATATATAGAGTAATGTAAATGTTATGTGAGATATTATGTGAGGTAAAGCCTTTACTGTGAAAATACAATATATATATATAGTAATGTAAATGTTATGTGAGGTAAAGCCTTTACTGTGAAAATACAATAGTATATATAGAGTAATGTAAATGTTATGTGAGATATTATGTGAGGTAAAGACTTTACTGTGAAAATACAATAGTATATATAGAGTAATGTAAATGTTAAGTGAGATATTATGTGATGTAAAGCTTTTACTGTGAAAATACAATAGTATATATAGAGTAATGTAAATGTTATGTGAGATATTATGTGAGGTAAAGACTTTACTGTGAAAATACAATAGTATATATAGAGTAATGTAAATGTTATGTGAGATATTATGTGAGGTAAAGCCTTTACTGTGAAAATACAATAGTATACGAAGGGGGATCAAAAAGTTTGCCGAATTTTATCGTAGTAAGAAAAAAATAGGTTAAAACAATATTAAACATGTCACAACATTGTCATTGAGTGTTTACCTTGCTATCAGTCACTTGCAGTTAGTGATGCGCGGACTATTGTACAGTACTGACGCACTTTAAAAAAAACTATTTTTGGAACAATGGAAAATAGTTATTTTGAGATGAGATCGAATATCAAGTTTCTGGTGAAATTCAAATGGAAAGGGACACAGATTATGGAGGCTTTAGTTAAAGTTTACGGTACTACTGCTCCAAAGAAAACTGCTGTCTACAAGTGGATTCATCGATTCAAACAAGGGAGAGACGACCTTGAAGACAACCATCGCAGTGGAAGACTAGGAACATCAAAAAATGACCAAACGTTGAGGCTGCTCAGACTTTAATTGAAGAAGATCGAAGAATAACAGTTAATCAGTTAGCTAAGTCCCTAGACATTTCATATGGTTCGGCAAATTCAATTCTGCACGATAATTTGGGACTAAGCAAGCTTTCAGTGCGATGGGTCCCAAAAGCGTTGCGCCCTGATCAGCTGATTCTTCAAAGTGATCTGTCTTTGGCGATATTAAACAAAATTGAAGTTGATGAAGAGCATTTCCTGACCAGAATCATCACCGGAGATGAAACCTGGATCTACCAGTATGATCCTGAATCCAAACAGCAGTCAAAACAGTGGCTTCCACGTGGATCATCGGGGCCAATCAAGTTCAAATCTCAAAAGTCGGATAAAAAAGTGATGGCCACTATTTTCTGGGATTCAGATGGGGTGATACTAATAGATTATCTTGAAGGTCAAAGAACTGTGACAAGAGCTTACTATGCAAATGTTTTAAGGAAACTGAAAGCGGCATTAGTCAAGAAACGAAAAGGGAAACTTCATGGTGGGATCTTGTTTGAACATGACAATGCACCAGCGCATTCTGCGTGGGTTGGAAGTTCTTCGAGAATTTCGATGGGAAGTGCTTCCTCACCCGCCTTATAGTCCAGATTTAGCTCCATCAGACTTTTTCCTCTTTCCAAAACTCAAAGAAATGCTAAAAGGAACCCGTTTAAGTGGTGTTGAAGAAGCTAAAAACACTGCCAACACATGGCTTCGAACAAGGCCTTCAACTTTCTTTAGAGACGGCTGACGGAGTTGGAAGCATCGCTTTGTGAAGTGTATTGACCTGGATGGCAACTATGTAGAAAAATAAATTGAAGGTAAATCATATTTTTTGAAAAATAGAATATTTTCTGAAAAATTCCGCGAACTTTTTGATCCCCCCTCGTATATAGAGTAATGTAAATGATAAAGGGTTAAAATAGGTACACAGTATCCCTGCATATCATAAGGCAAGACATGTGGCACCAGGAAGTAGTGTTCCTAACCACTACCACCATCACCACCACCAGCACTACACCACCACACCACCACCACCATCACCATAGTGATTGTGATATATTTATTCTGAGTAAACTGATAAAATAACTCACTGACTAATCTGTAAAACCCAACATTCAACCCTGTTATACATATATATATATACATATATATATATCGTGCAGGCAACATGGTAAAAACCTCCCAGCTCCACACTGTAAATGTGGTTGGTGTTAGGAAGGGCATCCAGCTGTAGAAAACCCACCAGACAGTCCACGCTGTAATGTGGCCGTGTAGGCAACACGGTAAAAACCTCCCAGCCCAAAACTGTAAATGTGGTTGGTGTTAGGAAGGGCATCCAGCTGTAGAAAACCCGCCAGACAGTCCTATGCGAGCAAGATAATCACTCTTGCCTCAAGTGGGAAAACCCCCGTCCAAACCCATGCAAGCGTGGAACATGGACGTTAAACATTGATGATGATGATGATATATATACATATATATATATATACACACATATTTCACTAAATTCTGTGGATGAATTTGTATCCTGATTCTCTTTTGAGATGAGTTTGAATTATTTTTCCTACATCTTACATTAACTATTTTTCCCATCTTGACGACATAGTCGCATATAATAGAATACTGTTAGCTTATCGCTAAAACAATTTCTATACTTTTCAGTTATACATATATATATATATGTATATACATATGTATATACATATATATATGTATATACATATATATATATATGTATATAAATATGTAGAAGTTCTATTTAAATTGTTGGGATACAACAAGCAAATATTTTTATAACTGATATAAAGCACTCAACAAATTATTGGAGTAAAATACAATATATTAACAAATGGAAACTATATTTATAAAACCATATTTATTTCATTATACATATTTCAAGGACACCAAAATACTATCTGGGAGCTTCCAACCGACATGGTCGCATTCTTTTAAGGGTATGTCAATATTTGTTTATAAAACTGGTCTATATTATATTTTATCTGATGAAAGCGCACCATAATTTGCTTTGGTGTCCTTGAAATATGTATAATGAAATAAATATGGTTTTATAAATATAGTTTCCATTTGTTAATATATTATATATATATAACAGCATTGAATGTTGGGTTTTGCCTGTCCCCTCAATCTATTTTATTTCTCATTCTTTCTTCTGATGAAGGATTAGCGTCCAAAACGTCAAGACCCTCTTCTTGCTATATCAAGCGTTAACCTAATATATACCTTCCATATACTGTACTGATTGTGTCGTTATTTCTGTTTACCTTTTACATATATATATGTGTGTATATATATATATATATATATATGTATATATATATATGTATATCATCATCATCATCGTTTAACGTCAATCTTCCACGCTTGCATGGGTTTGGATGGGAATTGTCCCACTTGAGGCAAGATTGGTCGACTCGCTCATATAGGACTGTCTGGCAGGTTTTCTACGGCTGGATGCCCTTCCTAACACCAACCACATTTACAGTGTGGACTGGGAGGTTTTTACCGTGTTACCTACACGACCACATTACAGCGTGGACTGTGTGTTTTTTTGTCGTGACACCTTCACGACCTCATTTATTTAGGACCGGATTTTGTGGTACCAACATAACTTTTTCCCATTTTGACGCTATAGTCACTTATATACTATGGAATACTGTTGGCTTTTTGCTACAATGTTTTCTATACCTTTCATTTATATATATATATATATATATATAATATATATATATATATATATATATATATATATATAATATATATATATATATAATATATATAATATATATATATATATATATAATATATATCGCCCCCCTCCCATTCTCAACCGTGAAACTAAAAACCATACCATTTGTACTGCCTCTCTGTTTTTTGTTCTCTGTCCATTTATTCAACTATATATATATATATATTGTTATATGAGAGAGAGTTAGAGAACAATTTACATGTCATACAGAACGATAATTTCATGCTTGTATGATGGTAGAAATTTTCTTATATACCTTATTTACCTGTTGGACACCTACACTACACATTCCTATACTACACACACCTATAGTACACCTGCACCTGTGAAGGACTCACTTTTCTAACTTTGTAACTTATCAAATTCTTCCAAGCCTATAATGGAAATTCTACTCATTTCCTTTCTAATTGAATCATTGCGTCCTTATCATTTTCATTTTAAGGTAATGTTTAGATTCAATCGTTTCGTTATTTTGATTTGATTTCATCTAAATACTTCGTCTAAACATTTCATCTTTCTCATTTTAAGGTAAAGTTCACGTCCGTTTCTGCAGGGTTTTTTTTCTCTTCAATTTTTCATTTCATCTATGCGTTTATATATATATATATATATATATATATATATATATATAGGAAAATGTTTAACCTCGACGGCAGAGCTCAGGCTGTTTCGACGGCTATTTCTGGACTACTGTAGTCCAATAGCCGTCGAAACAGCTTGAGCTCTGCCGTAGGGGTTAAACATTTTCCTATTACCCACTCTACTACCCTAAGTATTGAGTACTCTGGTGTGTTATGGTCCCGACGGCTGGCAAATACAATATACCGTATTTGCCGGCCTATTGGGTGTCCCTTCACATAAGACACTCCCTCTTTCTTTTATTATATTTTACATATTTTGATGTTTATAGGTATTTTTGTGAACCACGTTTAATATTCGTGGTTTTTCACTCTTCGTGAGTGTTCTAGGAACGTAACCCCTGCTAATACCAGGGGACAACTATATATATATATATATATAAGAGAGTATTAAAGTTTAAGAAAAGAATCGCTGCTTTCACCCTTAATGGGTGACTAAAAAAAAATGCAGAAGTAAATATTTCGAAAAACATTGCAACCGAAGGAAGACGATACTTTGGTTTGTGGAGACGTTCCCTGGCAATGAACGGAAAAAAAACGAAGATAGTACGTCGTTATGTGGAGCGATGAGAACAAAATACACGCAAAGACAAAACCACGTTATTGGTATAAATGGAGTCGTAGACTAATATTCTATTTAGGAAACCGAATGATTCTCGGCTTCGGAGTTAAGAATAATGTAAATAAATTTTTTTTTAACGAAAATATTTGCTCTATTGTTCTTATATATTTGATATATATTTATCCTTATCGAGCCCTCTTTGGATTTTAGTCTTCACATTTATTATATATATATATATATGTATGCATTCATTTGTCTTCATCTTTTTCTTCTGTCTCTCCAGTTACGGCCAACATCGGCGTCACGGAACAGCGACTTCTCTGAGCCCCTCTATCCACTGTCTTAAGTGAGGATGTTTGCTAGCTGTCAGCTATGTCCCTCAAACAACTGTGTACAAACTACAGCAAGTACTTGAAGAATCCCGATCTACCTGCTGCTTCCTTACACCGCGAGCTTGTCAACGTTGCCCAGACGATGCTCGTTGAAAACGGACCTGCCAAGTATTTAGATGACACCATTAAGGATATCCTCATCACCAATGTCAAGTCTGACAAATTTGATGCAGAGAAGGTGCTGCTAGCCTTCAGTTACCTTGAACTCTATGCCAGTCTGTTGTATCGGTACCCTTGGAAGTTGGAATATTGGACAATTAAGGTAAGTGGCATTGCCACAGAAACATATTTATCTACATAACTACCTGTTTGTCTACTTACCTGTCTACCTACCTACCTGTCTATATACCTGTCTACCTACCTACCTGTCTACCTACCTGTCTGTCTACCTACCTGTCTATCTACCTACCTGTCTATCTACCTACCTGTCTACCTACCTACCTGTCTACCTACCTGTCTGTCTACCTACCTGTCTGTCTACCTACCTGTCTATCTACCTACCTGTCTATCTACCTACCTGTCTACCTACCTGTCTGTCTACCTACCTGTCTATCTACCTACCTGTCTACCTACCTACCTGTCTATCTACCTGTCTATCTACCTACCTGTCTATCTATCTATCTGTCTACCTGTCTACCTACCTGTCTATCTACCTACCTGTCTATCTACCTGTCTACCTATCTATCTGTCTACCTGTCTACCTACCTGTCTATCTACCTATCTACCTGTCTACCTACCTGTCTATCTATCTGTCTACCTGTCTACCTATCTCTCTGTCCATCTATCTATCCATTTGTCTATCTACCTATCTATCTACCTACCTGTCTACATCCTACCAGTTCGAGAAAAGCTCTACAGACATGGGCGCCCGGGTAGGGACCCCGCCAAAAAGATCTGTCCCAGATGCGTGTGCGACGAGGAAACCGTTGCACACGCATTGGTACACTGCTCGGCCGTAGCCGATCTGTGGGGCTATGTCGAACAACTGCTGTCAAGGGTGGGATCAATCCGGTTGACCACCGAGTCTATTGTAACGATCAAGCTGCCTCCCCCCCCCCTCTTCAAAAACGAAGAAGAGGCGGTGTTTCTGTGCGTAATAGCCATGGCGAAAGAGGTTGTATGGTGGACGCATCTGAAAGGACTGAGGTCAGACACCTTTCTCTCTGGCCAACAACTGGTCCGTTTCTTCCGATATCATTTCGGAAGAAGGATCAGGATGGAGAGAGAGATGCTGCACCCCACCCTTTTTTATGAAAGGTGGGTGAAAGTGGCGAGAATGGCCCGTGTGAATGGGCCTTCCCTTTACATCAGCCTGTAGGTGGAAAAGAGGAATGAATGAGGGAGCACCCTCTCTTTGTGCTCCTGAGGAGAAGGGGTTACACACTTTTTTCGGGGGTGTGTGCGACCCCCCAAACGCTCCCTCCCTATTGAGGACTTTATTGTTAATTTTATATTTATTTGTTTTCTTTACTCGCCTTTTTGTGTAAACTCCCCCCTTGTATTTGTCCCCTTCTTTTGCGCCCTAGTGGCAATAAATAGAAATCTATCTATCTATCTACCTACCTGTCTATCTACCTACCTGTCTATCTACCTACCTACCTGTCTACCTACCTACCTGTCTACCTACCTGTCTATCTATCTACCTACCTGTCTACCTGTCTGTCTACCTGTCTATCTACCTGTCTACCTACCTGTCTATCTACCTGTCTACCTACCTACCTACCTGTCTATCTACCTGTCTACCTATCTATCTACCTGTCTACCTATCTATCTACCTGTCTACCTATCTATCTATCTGTCTTATTTTATTTTTATATTTTGTTATTGCCTCCTTATTGAGGACGCCTTTTTGTGTAAACTCCCCCCTTTGTACTTGTCCCACTTTTGATGCCCTGGTGGCAAATAAAAGAAACATATCTATCTGTCTACCTACCTACCTATCTATCTACCTGTCTACCTATCTATCTACCTGTCTACCTATCTAGTAGCTTGGATACAAAAAAGTTGATAAACTTGTATTTTAGTTGAGTTTATACTTGCCAAAAATACACACACACACACACACACACACACACACACACACACACACACACACACAGAGACTGACACACACACACACACACACTGAGACTGACACACACACACTGAGACTGACACACACACACACACACACACACATATACATACACACACACACTGAGACTGACACACACACACACACACTGAGTCACACAAACATTCACTGAGACACATGCACACACATGTATGCTGAGTCACACACATGTACACTGAATCACACACACACATACACTGAGTCACACACACACCTAATTAACATCTGTACTGCGAGAAAAATATATTAGTTTTGCATGTGGTGTGTCTGTTGGTGTATTTATGTGTGAGTATGTTGGTGTATTTATGTGTGAGTGTGTGTCTGTTGGTATATGTATGTGTGTGTATGTGTATGTTGGTGTGTGTGTGTATATGAATCGATAGTCAACAAGATCCCAGACCTCAATCACTTAACGAGTGTTATGGAGCTCATCAAATCAGACCGAGGAAACAATGTTTCCATTGGTCTTTCCAGTTGCTAATACTCTCAGTCGCAACTCCAGGTGGAAGGAGCAACGTGAAATAAAGTGTCTTGCTCAAGGACATAACACATCACCCGGTCCGGGAATCGAACTCACAACCTCACAATTGCTAATCCAATTCTCTAACCACTCAGCCACACACCTTCATATATGTGTGTGTGTGTATATATATACATATGTGTGTGTGTGTGTGTATATATATATATATATATACATATGTGTGCATGTAAGAAATAGTAGCGTTCATGTAGAGGTTAGTGAAGAGTCTTGTCCTAGGGGTTAGGGCTGATCGTAAAATTCTCTCACCTCTTTCTCTTCAAACTGGTTGTAACCAGCTGCTCATACTGATTCTATTCTCAAAATATATTATATTAAAATCTCATAGATTTGATATGATGTGAGAAAATTATGTGAGGTAAAGCCTTTATGAAAATATAATAGTATATATAGAGTAATGTAAATGTTATGTGAGATATTATGTGAGGTAAAGCCTTTACTGTGAAAATACAATAGTATATATAGAGTAATGTAAATGTTATGTGAGATATTATGTGAGGTAAAGCCTTTACTGTGAAAATACAATAGTATATATAGGGTAATGTAAATGTTATGTGAGATATTATGTGAGGTAAAGCCTTTACTGTGACAATACAATAGTATATATAGAGTAATGTAAATGTTATGTGAGATATTATGTGAGGTAAAGCCTTTACTGTGAAAATACAATAGTATATATAGAGTAATGTAAATGTTATGTGAGATATTATGTGAGGTAAAGCCTTTACTGTGAAAATACAATAGTATATATAGAGTAATGTAAATGTTATGTGAGATATTATGTGAGGTAAAGCCTTTACTGTGAAAATACAATAGTATATATAGAGTAATGTAAATGTTATGTGAGATATTATGTGAGGTAAAGCCTTTACTGTGAAAATACAATAGTATATATAGAGTAATGTAAATGTTATGTGAGATATTATGTGAGGTAAAGCCTTTACTGTGAAAATACAATAGTATATATAGAGTAATGTAAATGTTATGTGAGATATTATGTGAGGTAAAGCCTTTACTGTGAAAATACAATAGTATATATAGAGTAATGTAAATGTTATGTGAGGTATTATGTGAGGTAAAGCCTTTACTGTGAAAATACAATAGTATATATAGAGTAATGTAAATGTTATGTGAGATATTATGTGAGATAAAGCCTTTACTGTGAAAATATAATATTACCTCACATAATACCTCACATAACATTTACATTACTCTATATATACTATTGTATTTTCACAGTAAAGGCTTTACCTCACATAATATCAAATCTATGATATTTTGATATTATTTATTTTGAGAACAATAACTTAACATCAGTATTAGTGACCAGATACGGCCGGTTTAAACAGAAAGAGGTGAGAGAATTCTGGTGAGATACGACCAGTTTAACTGCTAAAGGGTTAAGAGGAATCTGAGGTGGCTGCATTGGTACGGACATGTGTGTATGGATGATGACCAATGGGTGAAGAAATGCCAGGAAATGCCAGCGGAAGGAAGCCGAAGTAGAGGTAGACCAAGAAAGACCTGGGAAGAGGTGGTGAGAGCTGACCTGAAATTGCTGAGACTGACAGGAAATGACAAGTGGAGAGGTGCTGAAAAGGACATGTCCAACTCATGAAAACGTGGAAAAACAGACATAAAAACAATGATGGTGATGGCGATGACGATGATGATGATGATGTTGTTTATGATGATGATGGTGATGATGACTTTGCTGGTTTTGTTAATTTTTTGCTTGGTCATTTGGTTTGTCGAGTTTTGTGGCTGAATAATTATATTTGTGTGGTGGTCATGGTTGGTTTGAGGTCCATCTGATATTCTGATGTCAGATGGAGTTGTGAGAGAAAGTGTTTATATAAAACATATTACCGATATTCTGTTTGATATCAGTGTTTCTGTTTTTTTTCTCTCCAGCACCACTGCGGATTTTATCGAACCATGCTGGACCCATGTCTAATAGGAGCGGATAAAATTCTTGAAAAATTTGGTTATCGAACTGTACACGGAGAATCTTTTCAATTAAATGTGAAGCCCGACTTGGATTGCCTTTCAGAAATGGCCCTTCAGTGCCTATTTGCATTCAGTGAGTTGAAGATCATGAAAAAAGCCTGCGAAGCAGCTCAGTCCAATGATTATGAAAGCGCTTTATTGATGCATCTAGAGACAGGAGGAAGCAGTAAAGAATTGGCTGAGAAATTAAGGTCAGAAGAAAACAATATGTTCAGTAGAAGCAGTGAGGCAAATACACACAACAATTATTCGATTTGTTATAGTGAAAGTGTTTCCCCACCTGCGTATTCTTCACATACGACAGGTAGGGCATTATCGGATCACCACGAATATGTAAGCATCGATAAGTACCCGGTTACTTCATCGTACAAACATTTGCCTAAGAACTATTTTTCAACTCAGTTATCCCGCAACCCCAGAATCTTCAAAAACCAACGACCCCTATGTTTACAGGCAGACAGCTGTAGTGACAATGGCTATTTGCTACATGCATCAGCACAGGACTGCTTTTCTGGTGCGAGTCCTATCTATGAGAAATCCGTGAGTTCCCCACCATACATGGCAACCAACAATTACGCCGTAAGCTCCAACATAGCCACTTCTCCTTACAAAGCAGACTCAATTTACCGAGACTCCTCATACGGCTCTTTGTATGACGAAGTATCGCTGAACTTACAGCCAAACCACAGCTGTAAACCGAGACAACCGATGGAACACTCGCTGGAAAAGCCCTACGCTGATTACAATGGATGCAGCAAACCTTTTGAACGGAACACACCGTCGCCACAGTCCCTAGTTGCAGATTTAACGCGTGACTATCAATCCAAGCTTAATTTCGGCAGCAGCGACTCGCTTTCGTCTGAAAACTATTGGCATTGTAGTATATGTACTTATAAAAATCAGGTAGGTTTTACATCGTGCCAAACCTGCGGTGGCAGTCAGTATCCTAATGCCAGCTCAGGCAGCCAGTATCCTAATGCCAGCTCAGGCAGCCAGGAGATGAGCCATAAAGAAAGTGGTGAGAGGGCGTGTGAAAACTGTACGCTAAAGAACGCAGTCACTGCACGCAAGTGTCAACTATGTGGACAACAATTTAAAGGCTTTCAGACATCTGTATAACCAGTTATCAAAGCTTTTTTGATGATTGTTTATCACATATGTGTATATAGCCAGTTATCTCACAAGTGTATATAGCTAGTTATACACACATGTGTATATAGCTAGTTATACACACATGCGTATAGCTAGTTATACACACATGTGTATATATAGCTAGTTATACACACATGTGCATATATAGCCAGTTACCTCACAAGTGTATATAGCTAGTTATACACACGTGTACATAGCTAGTTATACACACGTGTATAGCTAGTTATCCACACACGTGTGTGTATAGCTAGTTATACACATGTGTATAACTAGTTATATATACACGTGTGTATAGCTAGTAGCCAGCTGCCACATGTGGATGTAGCTAGCTGCCACATGTGGATGTAGCCAATTGCCACAGGTGGGTGTAGCCAATTGCCACATGTGGATATAGCCAGCTGCCACATGTGGATATAGCCAGCTACCACATGTGGATATAGCCAGCTATTCCCCCACCCACCCCACACACACACACTCCATTATTCTGTTTTAAAATTCTATGGAAGAAAATTGAACACAACTCTTGTGAAATTTTGGGAATTTGACCAAAAAATAGGGTTAATATATATATATATATGTGTGTGTGTGTATGTAAAAGGTAAACAGAAATAACAACATAATCGGTACATTATATGGAAGGAATATATTAGTTTAATGCTTGATATAGCAGGAAATCTTTTCGTATCACTGATATTTTCTTCGCTTCTTGCATTATATATATATATATATATATATATATATATATATATATATATATATATAATAGAGTATATAGAGAAGAAAGTACAAAAGGGTATTTTTTTCAATTGCGAGGGGTAGAGAACCAGAAAATTAATGCAAGGCTTTAACCCCGTTTTTTCGTTTGATATATATATATAATTACATAATAAACAACACAATATAATTATTTCACTACCTTTTTCGTCAGACAAAACACACACAGACACACACATATATATATATGTATATACAATGATATTAATAAATGGAAACTATATTTATAAAACCATATTTATTCTATTATATAGATTTCAAGGGTACCAAAACTTTGGTTCGCTCCAGAAAACCTATTGAGAGCTTTGAATCTGATAAAAATATATTTGTTGAATTACCAACAAATTAAATATCCCTTTGCTTATATATATAGATAGAACACTGGAAGGTAATATCCGTAGTGGTAGAGCACTCAGTCCATGGGACGAGTTAGGTAGAAGTGGTTACACAACAGTTCGTTCACCATACCGAGAACAATTGTTCTCGGTATGGTGAACGAACTGTTGTGTTACCACTTCTATATATATATATATATATATATATATGTATATTTATTATAAGAACAAATTAAAGTTTAAGCAAAGAATCGTTGCTTTCACCCTTAACGGGATCTTCTGAAACTTTTCAGAAGATCCCGTGAAAGCAGCGATTCTTTGCTTAATCTTTAATCTGTTCTTATAATAAATATTTGCTCAACGGGTTTATATATATATTATGTATATATATAATCCTAATCGAGCCCTCTTTGGATTTTAGTCTTCACATTTATTATTACTATATATATATTATAGGGTAAAAAATCTCATTATTTGATATAGAAATGGCTTCTACAGGACTAGAATAAAACAGTTCTAGTCCTGTAGAAGTAATTTCTATTTGAAATAATGATGTTCACACTCTACTAATGTATTGAGTAGTTTATATAGTGTGGTTACCCCTGGTGATACAACTGTATAAGACAGTCAGATATTTAAAGCTCTAATGTAATTTTGTCAATATCCAGATTGCCAAAAGACGGATCAGAGATAAAGCTGATCTATAGATTTGCAATATCACAAGTATATATATAAAATGAAAGGATCACTAAAGTTCAATACATTGATACATCATTTGATTGATTTAAGAGTGGTGGATTGGCAGCATTGGACGTTTTGCGGCATAGTCACATTCCTTTAAGGTCTGAGTGAGCTTAAATCCCGCCAAAGTTAACTTTACCTTTCATCATTTCTGGGTCGATAAAATAAAGTACCAGTCACACACTGGGTTTGATTTAATCAACATTACCCTCTCCCCAAAATTGCTGGCCTTGTGGCTAAATCAGAAACTATTATTATGGTGGATTGGTAGAGCGTCGGACACTCTGCTTCGTGGCATAGTTACGGCCCTTCACGTTGAGTTCAAATTCCGTCGAGGTTAGCTTTGCGCTTCAACCTGACAGGGTCAATAGAGCACCAGTAATATACTGGCGTTGATTTAATCGACTTCCCCGCCCTCTTCCAAAATTATTGGCCTTGTGCCTAAACAAGAAACTATTATTTAATTGATTTACATATGTTTCATCTTACTACAAAGATTGTAGCATTCAATACGTTTGTAACTAACTCTTCAGCATTCTTATATATAATGTAAAAAAGACATTTGTAAAACGGAGAAAATGTACTGTATGTATTTTGTGTTATTATTGTTGTCGTCTGATGTGAGGTGTTTTTTATTTATATTTTATTGTAGTAGTAATATTAATAATAATAATAATAATAATAATGAAACACAGAAAATACAAACCCAAAACCCCAGGCCTTACAAATATATACAGCATACATACTACTAGGTACTGTATATATATTACAAAAAGTACTATCAATACAATAGAAACATCAGCAGAAACTACACTTCACATGGCCAAGGTACACAGAGCTGTGCTCGGTAAAGCAGTAATGATGTGCAATGTTTTCTTTATTAACCACAAGGGTTGACATAAAGTATAACATTAAGGACAGCACAAATGGACATTTCTGCGTGTAAAGAAAAAACAATAACAAAGGAAAATTCCCTAATAAGGGGGAGACTTCTGAGGGCCACTCGTGGAGAAAGTCCATTAAAAAAGCCACATAAAAAAACAGATCTGCTAATCGGTTGACACAGTCGTCAAGACATCACCAATTAACCTTTAACCCACTTGGCGCTGTCGGTGATATAAGTCGCTGAGAGTATACATGATATAGCGTCAAGCAAAGTAAGTGATAAAACAATTCAGTGTGCTGAAGGTTAAATAGAAGAATCACCACACAACACTGCACGTTCTATACAATAAGCACACAGTATTATTAAAAGTGCATTGTAAGGGCAGTAGAATTGGTAGAGCGTTGGGCACCATTCCTTGCAGCATAGAGTTAAGGCCCTTTACGTTTAGTTCAAATCACGCCGAGGTTAGCTTTGTCTTTCATCCTTACGGGGGTTGATAAAATAAAGTACCAGTAATGAACAGGGGTTGATTTAAACGACTTTGCCCTCCCCCAAAATTGCTGGCCTTGTGCCTAAAGTAGAAGCAATTATTAAAGGCTCATGGCTTAGTGGTTAGAACGTTAGGCTTGCAATTGAGAGGTTGTGAGTTCGTTTCTTGGACCGGGTGATTTGTTGTGTCCTTGAGCAAAACACTTTATTTTTCATGTTGTTCCAGTTTACTCAGCTGTAGAAATGAGTTGCGACGTCACTGGTGCCAAGCTCTATCGGCCATTGCCTTTCCTTTGGACATCATCATCTATATGGTGTATATATATATATATATATATATATATATATATACACTGTAGATAGTGTATATCATGTATATATAATGATGTCACTGGTGCCAAGCTCTATCATATAGCGTGTGGCTGAGTGTGTATATTATATATATAAGGTTTTAAATTAACTAGTTCTATCTCTGGTACAGACTCTACCACCAAGGGTAGACCACACTGAAATATATATGTATATACATATATATATATATAGATATATATACATATATATATATATATATGTATATATATATATATATATATGTATATATATATATATATATATAGTAAAAGAGTGAAGAATAACGTGGTCGGCTGTACAATAGGGTTTATTTAAAATATTAACAATTGTTTCATTAGTCTGGTCCCCCTCATCACTGCACTACCACCCCTATTACTACTACTACTATTATTATTATTATTATTAAGGGCGGTGGATTGGCAGTATCGGTAGAGGGTCAGACGCCATGCTTTCCAGCATAGAGTTATGTCCCTTTACGGTCTGAGTTCAAATCCCGTCGAGGTTAACTTTGCCTTTCATCCTTACGGGGTCGATAAAATAAAGTAGCAGTAATACACTGGGGTAATTGCTGGCATTGTGCCAAAAGTAGAAACAATTATTATCATTAATGTTATTATTATTATTCTTTACATTTATCTTCTTCTCCATGCATCTATAAAAACCCACATTAAGAAAACAGATTATACAGGACAATAAAAATGTAGGGTTTTTTGTGTGTAAAATAAAATTTATAAAAGAAAATACAGATTTCAAACAAACATAATATACTCCCCAAAGTTGGGGAGACTCTAAGAGCACTCGTGTATAAGTCCCATAAAAGTCAGGGTCATCTTGTCCGCTAGGGCACTTTGCCCTCTCCTAGTTTTTCTCCTCCAATCTACAGGTATGTGCTGAAGGCAGGTCCATTCACACTGACCATGCTTGCCTCTCCCACAAACTTTATTAACCAATGGGGGCAATGAACAGAAACATGGAATTTATCATTTATATATAAATGTGTAAACAAATATGTAAACAAGGTTACTGGTGTTGTTTTTTTTGTTGTTTTTTTTCTTTAACCGTTTATTTAGCATTTAAACTGTCCATATCCAGCCAGAATTCTCTCGCCTCTTTCAGTTCAAACCAACTGTAACTGGTCCCTCATACTGATGTTAAGGTATTGTTCTCAAAATGAGTAACATCAAAATCTCATAGATTTGATATTATGTGAGATATTATGTGAGTTAAAGCCTTTACTGTGAAAATACAATAATATATATAGAGTAATGTAAATGGTGTGTGAGATATTATGTGAGGTAAAGCCTTTACTGTGAAAATACAATAGTATATATAGAGTAATGGAAATGTTATGTGAGGTAAAGCCTTTACTGTGAAAATACAATAGTATATATAGAGTAATGTAAATATTATGTGAGGTAAAGCCTTTACTGTGAAAATACAATAGTATATATAGAGTAATGTAAATGTTATGTGAAGTAAAGCCTTTACTGTGAAAATACAATAGTATATATAGAGTAATGGAAATGTTATGTGAGATATGTGAGGTAAAGCCTTTACTGTGAAAATACAATAGTATATATAGAGTAATGTAAATACTGAATGGTTGAATCTTGCTGAGGTCAACTTTAACTTTTAAGCCACTCCAGGGTAGATAGAATGAAGTACCAGTTAACAAGCTCTGGTGTTGATATAATCGACTTTCCTTCTCTCCCCTAAAATTGTTAACTTTGAGTCTAAATCAGAAACCTATCTTACTACATTATATTACCAACCTCTAACTCTTGTGTTTCTTGTTGACTAATCGTCACCGAATGTTTTACCCAGCCAACAGGTCTACTACTACATTCTTTGTGGATTATATATATATATATATATATATTATACACACACACACACATATATATGCTAGCGTGGAAGATAGACGTTAAATGATGATGATATACACACACACACACACACACATATATATTTATATATATATATATACACACACACACATATATAACTAACAAATAATTTATTGCTCTACATGGCTGAATACAATAAATGTAATCTGAGATTTTCAAATATTAATAATAATATTCAATTCGTTTCGTTTACAATTATGCAAACAGCCTCTTTAAAGCCACGTCAGTAGAATGAGTCCCTCATTCTTGTATTGACATGTAAACAGAATTGCAGACACTAATGTTTCTTAGTGTCTGTTTACATGTCAACACAAGAATGACGGAGGTCATTCTACTGACATGGCTTTAAAGAGGCTGTTTGCATAATTGTAAACAAAACAAATCAAATATTATTATTAATATAGATATATATATACATACATATATATATATATATTTATTTATACACACATATATATATAAACAAGAAGTGTAAGTCAACAGGTTAAAATTAACTTTGTTTATTCATATTCGGTGCTATATATATTTCAGTAATAGCCATTATTCAACAGCTATGACCTCATCAGGCAATAAAAACAGGAAAACATAATGTTGTAATAGGTTTTACCTTGTTAATCCATTGATCTGTTCAGCTCCAGAATGTGGTGTTAGTCCTGTAAGGAACTTGTATATACTCTGTGTGTCGGTAACAACCAACACATACTCAAAATTATATCTATATATATATATCTAATATATATATATATATATATATATATATATATAGAAATACCTTCTACAGTACTAGAACTGTTTCATTCAAAGGAAATCATCAGGAAAGCCCTGATGATTTCCTTCGAATGAAACAGTTCTAGTCCTGTAGAAGCCATTTCTATATTAACCCTTTAGCATTTAAACCGGCTGTAACCGGCCAGAATTCTCTAACCTCTTTCTGTTCAAACTGGTCGTAACTGGCTGCTCATACTTATGTTAAGGTATTGTTCTCAAAATAAATACTATCAGTAACATTAAGTACTGGCGTGATCTGTGACAACTCATTCAACCCTTGCTGGCAGGGGAAATAGCCATTAAATGATGATGATGATGGTCACAGCTGGAAGAATTCTAGCCAATGGGCAGCTTGTTTAGTGATGACTTGCAAATAAATAACAAACCTTAACCCTTCAGCATTTAAACCAGCCGTATTCTCACCTCATTCTGCTCAAACCGGCTGTAACTGGCCGCTCATACTGATGGTAAGGTATTGTTCTCAAAATAAATAAATATCAAAATCTCATAGATTTGATATTATGTGAGATAAAGCCTTTACTGTGAAAATACAATAGTATATCTAGAGTAATGTAAATGTTATGTGAGATATTATGTGAGGTAAAGCCTTTACTGTGAAAATACAATAGTATATATAGAGTAATGTAAATGTTATGTGAGATATGCAAGGTAAAGCCTTTACTGTGAAAATACAATAGTATATATAGAGTAATGTAAATGTTGTGTGAGATATAATGTGAGGTAAAGCCTTTACTGTGAAAATACAATAGTATATATAGAGTAATGTAAATGTTATGTGAGGTAAAGCCTTTACTGTGAAAATACAATAGTATATATAGAGTAATGTAAATGTTATGTGAGATATTATGTGAGGTAAAGCCTTTACTGTGAAAATACAATAGTATATATAGAGTAATGTAAATGTTATGTGAGATATTATGTGAGGTAAAGCCTTTACTGTGAAAATACAATAGTATATATAGAGTAATGTAAATGTTATGTGAGATATTATGTGAGGTAAAGCCTTTACTGTGAAAATACAATAGTATATATAGAGTAATGTAAATGTTATGTGAGATATTATGTGAGGTAAAGCCTTTACTGTGAAAATACAATAGTATATATAGAGTAATGTAAATGTTGTGTGAGATATTATGTGAGGTAAAGCCTTTACTGTGAAAATACAATAGTATATAGAGAGTAATGTAGATGGTAAAGGGTTTATGCAGTGTATACTGCAATGTTTAATCTCAGAGACAGAATGTTTTAATAAAAGGTGTGATGGTCATGGCTGGAACAATTTAGATTGCTGGTCTGTTGGATCAGGGTTGAAGTGTGAGGACTAAACAACAACAAGGAGGAAAGGCACATTAGATGATGTATTCCTAGATACACATTCCCTGAGTAAAAAATGGGGTAGAAATGGCTGGATCATATTTGACCATAAGTCTGTTGGAGTTGGGCTGGCCTGTGGTTAAACAACTATAACATTAACAAAGTTGTATTCAATACAGATGTAGATGGTGACATGTAACAGTTGACAGATGTAGATGGTGACATGTAACAGTTGACAGATGTAGATGGTAACATGTAACAGTTGACAGATGTAGATGGTAACATGTAACAGTTGACAGATGTAGATGGTAACATGTAACATGTAACAGTTGACAGATGTAGATGGTAACAGATGACATGGAACTGGTGACAGATCTAGATGGTAACAGATGTGACTATACAGATGTAAATGTTGACATGTAACTACAGCTGCAGATAGATGACAGATGTAACTATAGTTGAAACCATGGTAACAAATATAAGTTTACAATTGCATCTGGAAGAAAAAATGTGATTGTACAGCTGTAAGTGGAGTAACACATCTCACTGCTCAATGGCAGATGTTTTACATTTCAGTTGCATCTGAAGTGACATGACTCTAGTGTTACAATTGAGACAGTCCATGTGACTGTACAGATGTAAGCAATGTGATTTTAACAGATGTAACTGTACAGACAACAAAATTGAGGGGATTGAACCCTCTAGTAAAGAATGTGAGAATACAGCTATACACATGAGTGTATCTGTAGGCATCTTCTCTCCGTAACCTCTTCAGTGCTGTAGAGAAGATAACTTATCCTAAGTGCCACGGACGAGATAACTCGTCCTATCATGTTTGAACTCTTTTCCAACAGTTCATAACTTCAAAGTTATGAACTCATTTCCAACAGTCCATAACTTCAAAGTTATGAACTCATTTCCAACAGTCCATAACTTCAAAGTTATGAATTCGTTTCCAACAGTCCATAACTTCAAAGTTATGAATTCGTTTCCAACAGTCCATAACTTCAAAGTTATGAATTCGTTTCCAACAGTTCATAACTTCAAAGTTATGAATTCGTTTCCAACAGTTCATAACTTCAAAGTTATGAATTCGTTTCCAACAGTTCATAACTTCAAAGTTATGAATTCGTTTCCAACAGTCCATAACTTCAAAGTTATGAATTCGTTTCCAACAGTTCATAACTTCAAAGTTATGAACTCATTTCCAACAGTCCATAATTTCAAAGTTATGAATTCGTTTCCAACAGTTCATAACTTCAAAGTTATGAATTCGTTTCCAACAGTTCATAACTTCAAAGTTATGAATTCGTTTCCAACAGTTCATAACTTTAAAGTTATGAATTCGTTTCCAACAGTCCATAACTTCAAAGTTATCAACTCGTTTCCAACAGTTCATAACTTCAAAGTTATCAACTCGTTTCCAACAGTTCATAACTTTAAACTAGATGGGGTTACTAGTTTATTGATGCGACGTTTGTCAATCAAAATAGTCATTTTACTGACAAAAAACCCAGCACAGCAACTGTAACTGTGTAAAATATACGTGACAGTCAACAGGTTAAATGAATCAGTAGACAATTTTCCGTTGAACTTCCATGACCAGCTGTAAGGCAGTGTTTGAGAGTGGGCAGTGAGTAGAGAGTCTTTGTTTAAGTAGAGGTGCTTGAACCAAGTATCTGTAAAAGACAAGAAACTGGTTCAAAACATGAACATGGCAGAACATCTTAGAAAATAGTGCAAAACGACAAACAGTTTAACCATTTTGATACCAAACTACCTGAAACCATGAAACCGGCCTTAGTTCTATGGTAGAAAGTTGTATAAATTTATCTAAAAACCCTCCATCATAATTGTTTGTAAGAATGTTAAGTTCCAAACACAAAAGTAATATAAAAGCTAGTTATATTATTAATTGTTTCTACTTTCGGCACAAGGCCACAATATACCCAATGTATTACTGGTACTTTATTTTATCGACCCCGTAAAGATGAAAGGCAAAGTTAACCTTGGCAGGATTTGATAGTTATATTATTAATGGTGAATTGACAGTAATTGGTAGAGCATCAGACAACCAGCTTTGCGGCATGGAGTTATGGCCCTTTACGTTCTGAATTCAGATCCCGCCGAGGTTAGCTTTGCCTTTCGTCCTTACGGAGTCGATAAAATAAAGTACCAGTAATACACTGGGGTAATTGCTGGCCTTGTGCCAAGAGTAGAAACAATTATTAAATCCCTCCAAATTCTCCACTACCCCCTTGTCAAACACCAGGGAAGGGAACCTGGTAAAAAAACAGCAAAACAACAAAAGCACATTTTAAAAATTATATATATATGTATATATATATACACCCAGTACACTCTGTAAAGTGCTGGTGTCACAATAAAATACACCCAGTACACTCTGTGGAAAAACAGACATAATATATATATACATATACTTATGTATACTTATATATATATATATATATATATATATACACACACAAATGAATACTTATACATACCCTGATCTCTCACAAAGGGACTGCCCGTCCTGCCCATGCTAGCATGGAAAATGGATGTTAAACGATGGTGATTATATATACATACATACATGTGTATATATATATACATACATACATGTGTATATATATATATGGCTAACAACATTGTGCTTTCTCTTCTTGTCTCTTTACTTTCCAATGAAGGACTATCATCCGAAACATTGAACATCTTTCTCCAACTGTACCAAATGTTTAAACTATTATATTGTATTGTTCTTTCTCTCATATTGTTTCTCCTTGTTGACTTTTATTGTTGGCTTTCCTTCGAATGAAACAGTTCTAGTCCTGTAGAAGCCATTTCTATATTAAATATTTATACTCTGATATGTATTGAGTACCTTACTTACTGTGGTTACCCCCGATTGGACCCGGGACACGCACACACATATGTGCGTGTGTGTATATTATACACACAGACATATATCACACACACACACACATATATACATATATATTTACACACACACACACACACACATATATATATGTATATATCGGTCTCTAATTGATAAAATAAACAAAGTATTAAAAATTACAAAAATATACAAAAATATGCAGCATTTTGTCAAATTCTGTTTCGGTGAGAGGTGAAAGGTCAGAGTAAACTTACTTAAACTCTGTCAGATAGTTCGTGTGTATGTGTTCGGCCAGCTGTGGACTATTGTCCAGAATAATGGCCAAAATATAGCAACGCTGGTAGAGTTGTAAGACATGTAGCGATGACATACAACTGACCTCTGGTGTGTTGGTCATACTGGACAATGGAGGATGTGGTTTGGTCACTTCTAACACTTCACTCACCAATTGGTAGATCATAGCCTGGAATTAGGACAAGCATGAAATGGTCAGTTTGGTATGGAAACACCCTGGATGTTGGTAACAGTCAGTTGTAATGGTCAGTTTGGTATGGAAACACCCTGGATGTTGGTAACAGTCAGTTGTAATGGTCAGTTTGGTATGGAAACACCCTGGATGTTGGTAACAGTCAGTTGTAATGGTCAGTTTGGTATGGAAACACCCTGGATGTTGGTAACAGTCAGTTGTAATGGTCAGTTTGGTATGGAAACACCCTGGATGTTGGTAACAGTCAGTTGTAAAGGTTAGTTTGGTATGGAAACACCCTGGATGTTGGTAACAGTCAGTTTGGCATAACAGTGACACCTTGGGTAGTAACAGTGGCCAGTTTGGCATAATAGAGATGCTTTAGGTACTGGATGCCATGTTGATAAATTTTGCTGTTTTGGGTGACATTAAGTGAGCCACATTATCAACCAACCACTCATTGAGCCAACCAACCAACCAACAACTTACACCAATACCAACCAACCATCCACTAACTTACCTCAGCACCAATACCTTCCACAATACCAACCAACCAACTGGTACAAATGTCTTCAGAATTTCCATTTAATTTCTACAGGAGAAAAAATTGACAAACATAAGACATGATGGTGCTTGAAAAATGCATTATACATATAAATATATATATATATATATATATATATATATACAGAGATATCCACGGTAAGTTGTTTTTGACAACAGCTGGTGATATACATGTAAGTAAATATTTTCCTTATCTGATATTTTGTAACTAACCTTACATAGATCGATAACGAAGTATGGTTACGATGTATTATCATCACCTAGAGACAATCGTAAAGCAGTGAAGTATATTTCTAATGACTTGAATTTTTATTTCATTGTTTTAACTTATATATATATATATATATATATATATAGAAGTTATATTTAATTTGTTGGGATACAACAAGCAAATATTTTTATAACTGATATAAAGCACTCAACAAATTTTTGGAGTAAAAATACAATATATTAACAAATGGAAACTATATTTATAAAACCATATTTATTTCATTATACATATTTCAAGGACACCAAAATATATATATATATATATATATTTATATATATTTACACACACATTATTTCACAATGACATTGATGCTGATGATAATAAAGATATGTTTACCTGTTGGAGACAGAGAAACAATTCATAAACAACACCAGTTACTAGTTGAGTCATCTCAGGTGAGGTCAATGATTTCACACACTGGAACAATAACAAAGGTTATATTTATGAGAAATATCCAATGTAGGGTGGTGGGGTATGGAGAGGGGGGTGTCTTTGCCTGGAAAGTTCATAGGCCGACTATGAAGAAGGAACTTTGAAGAGTGAACTTTGCTAAAGGCACCCAAAGGAAGGAGCAAGGGTCCCTCAAACAAGATACCTGCTACAAATGCTTGCAACAGTGTAAACTTTGCTAAAGGCACCCAAATGCCAAGTTGTGGTGTGAAACTGAGTGACTGATTAAATCAATCCAAGGCTGGTGCTACCATTAATGCCACCTAGGGAGTGACCCAGGAGACAGACCTCAGAGAGGGGCATTACTGAACCTTAAGGGTCACAGTTTTATGGGCCTGACCACTGGATATTAAGGTGTGACTTACCTGTGATTGGTTCTTCCTGTTTATAGGAGTTTGTTGATTGGATAACAAACAAACAAGGAGCTGTATTAATTTAAAACTACTTTCCCTGCGGAAAAATATGAGTAAATATAGTTAGACAGGGACTAATACACAGGAAATATAGTTAGACAGGGGCTAATACACAGGAAATATAGTTAGACAGGGGCTAATACACAGGAAATATAGTTAGACAGATGATAATACACAGGAAATATAGTTAGACAGGGACTAATACACAGGAAATATAGTTAGACAGGGGCTAATACACAGGAAAGATAGTTAGACAGGGACTAATACACAGGAAATATAGTTAGACAGGGGCTAATACACAGGAAATATAGTTAGACAGGGACTAATACACAGGAAACATAGTTAGACAGGGACTAATACACAGGAAATATAGTTAGACAGGGGCTAATACACAGGAAAGATAGTTAGACAGTGGCTAATACACAGGAAAGATAGTTAGACAGTGGCTAATACACAGGAAAGATAGTTAGACAGATGATAATACACAGGAAACATAGTTAGACAGTGGCTAATACACAGGAAATATAGTTAGACAGATGATAATACACAGGAAACATAGTTAGACAGGGACTAATACACAGGAAACATAGTTAGACAGTGGCTAATACACAGGAAATATAGTTAGACAGTGACTAATACACAGGAAATATAGTTAGACAGTGGCTAATACACAGGAAATATAGTTAGACAGATGATAATACACAGGAAAGATAGTTAGACTGGCTAATACACAGGAAATATAGTTCACACCATACAGCTATGGCCATGCTGGGGCACCACCACACCATATAGCTATGGCCATGCTGCAGCACCACCACAACAACATAGAAAGACAACTTACCTGGCAGAGTTCAGTGTTGAGATTCGGGAAGACAAGACTTCAGTTTCTCGAAACATAACTTTGACAATTTCTAGAATTCCACAGAGAAGACTGGAATATTGGAAATATGGCGCCTTCGTTAGTGTCATCTCTAACATCATCATCATCATCATCATAATCCTTAACAGTCACCATCATCATAAACAACATTGTCACCACCACCACCACCACCACTACCACCACCACCACCACCACCACTACCACTACCACCACTACCACTACCACTACCACCACCACCACCACTACCACTACCACCACCACCACCACTACCACCACCACTACCACCACCACCACTACCACCACCACTACCACCACCACTACCACCACCACTACCACCACCACTACTACCACCACTACTACCACCACCACCACTACCACCACTACCACCACCACTACCACCACTACCACCACCACCACCACTACTACCACCACCACTACTACCACCACCACTACTACCACCACCACTACCACCACCACTACTACCCCCCCCCCCCTCACTACCCCCCCCCCCCCCCGCCACTACCCCCCATCACCCCAAGGGGGGAGAAATAAAACAACAATAACAGCACCCCCACCCCCAATCCCAAACAAAAATAATATCTACCTGAGTTTGTAAGAGGGTCGTTTGCTGTCACAACTGGTTCCACTCGAGAGAAAGACAGGAACTTCTTCACAAAGGACGTCGACTAAAAACCTGAACAGTTCCGCGTCTTTCCAGAAGAGCTTCTTTATTGCAAAACAGGTGAGGGCAGAAGTGTGTAACCTCGAAGTAAACTGAAGCAGCAGGGTGGGGTTGTGCTTCACACTCAGTATGTCTTGTTTTAATCGGCTGAACAGGAGCTCTGGTTGTTCACTAGAGTAAAGGTAGGGAGAGTGAGATGGTGGTGATGGTGGTGATGGTGGTGTGGTGGTGTGGTGGTGGTGATGATGATGGTAGTGGTGGTGGTGGTGGTGGTGTGATGATGATGGTTGTAGTGGTGGTGGTGGTGGTGGTCATCGTATAGTGGTGGTGGTGGTACCATTCAACCAACCACTACCACCCCACCCACCACTACCACCACCACCACGACTAACAATGACAACAACAACAGTACAACCTACCTTAGACTAAAGCTGTCCTCTGTCACCAGATCTTTCCACCGTCCATCTGACATCTGTTCAGTAGCCATATAGGTTCCCCCTCCATTGGACATCTGTTCTGTAGTTCTCTGTTACAACAACAACAATAAAGAGTTCTAATTTAGGAGAATACGAGGCGGACAAAGATCCCATAACCCCTTGTAGAGTTCTAGAGGCCCCGTCATATGGTGTGTCAAGGGCACATTTAACCCTTTAGCATTTAAACCAGCTGTATCCGGCCAGAGTTCTCTCACCTCTTCCTATTCAAACTGGCCATAACTGGCTGCTCATACTTATGTTAAGGTATTGTTCTCAAAATATATATCAATCACCCCTTTCGATGTAAAGTTATGTTGGTACCACAACATCCAGTCCGAAACAAATGAGGTCGTGTAGGTGTCACGACAAAAAAACACACAGTCTACGCTGTAATGTGGCCGTGTAGGTAACACGGTAAAAACCTCCCAGTCCACACTGTAAACGTGGTTGGTGTTAGGAAGGGCATCCAGCCGTAGAAAACCCGCCAGACAGTCCTATACGAGCGAGACAACCAATCTTGCCTCAAGTGGGACAATTCCCGTCTAAACCCATGCTAGCGTGGAGGATGGACGTTAAACGATGATGATGATGATGATGATCTCATAGATTCAATATTATGTGAGATAATATGTGAGGTAAAGCCTTTAACCATGACAATACAATAGTATATATAGAGTAATGTAAATGTTATGTGAGATATTATGTGAGGTAAAGCCTTTAACCATGACAATACAATAGTATATATAGAGTAATGTAAATGTTATGTGAGATATTATGTGAGGTAAAGCCTTTACTCTGAAAATACAATAGTATATATAGAGTAATGTAAATGTTATGTGAGATATTATGTGAGGTAAAGCCTTTACTGTGAAAATACAATAGTATATATAGAGTAATGTAAATGTTAAAGGGTTAAACCTGGCAGAGCCCAACAACCCTCTCCAGGTCTGAACACAGCTGATTTTTTTTCTATAGTGGAAGAACCGACCCCGGTACTGGACTGGTATCTTTTTTCAAAGAACCTCAAAAGGATGAAATTGTTGTTGTATCAATCTGGTACTTGGACCCTGACACAAGTACTTGAGAAGAAATTAGATAGTGCAAACACTAAAATACTTAAGGTTGTACAAAACATAAACTGTTGAGCCAGCAGCAGATCCCTCTGTTGAGCAAGCAGCTGATACCTCTGTTGAGTCAGCAGTTGATCCCTCTGTTGAGCAAGCAGCTGACACCTCTGTTGAGTCAGCAGTTGATCCCTCTGTTGAGCAAGCAGCTGATCCCTCTGTTGAGTCAGCAGTTGATCCCTCTGTTGAGTCAGCATCTGGTCCATCTATTGAGCCAGCATCTGGTCCCTCTGTTGAGCCAGCAGCTGATCCCTCTGTTGAACCAGAAGCTGATCCCTCTATTGAGCCAGCATCTGGTCCCTCTATTGAGCCAGCATCTGGTCCCTCTATTGAGCCAGCAGCTGATCCCTCTGTTGAGCCAGCAGCTGATCCCTCTATTGAGCCAGCATCTGGTCCCTCTATTGAGCCAGCATCTGGTCCCTCTATTGAGCCAGCAGCTGATCCCTCTGTTGAACCAGAAGCTGATCCCTCTATTGAGCCAGCATCTGGTCCCTCTATTGAGCCAGCAGCTGATCCCTCTGTTGAGCCAGCAGCTGATCCCTCTGTTGAGCCAGCAGCTGATCCCTCTGTTGAACCAGAAGCTGATCCCTCTATTGAGCCAGCTGGGGGCAGTCAGTCTCTCTACATTCATCAACCTCTCATCATTGCATTTCTAGGCCTCTTTTGAGTGCATCAGTATCATTTCAAGTACACTTCTTCCCTGACAACTTCCTGGTTATCACTGACACATTGCTGCTTTGTGATCATATGAGGACATAAACTAGAGTCCCTAACCCTATCCCTGACCCTGATCTGCCGAATATGATTGAAAATAGAATTGGATAGTGACAGAGAGTCACAAGAATCAGTGGAAGCAGTGCCACCTATTGACTGGTCGGTCACTCTGTATTGAGGAACGCCTCATGTCCTTGATTATCACATCACAAGTAACAGACAAAACACAACACCAACTTCACCACATGATCTAAACCAGCTAATGAGAACAAGCCTTACTTATTATCCAATGATAATCAGTCTTATCTAGATGCTGCGACTAAGTAAACATCTGGATGATCTGGGCAACCCTTTAGCATCTGAGAAACGATAAACCTTTCCTAACCAAACCAACTGAAACAGGCCCTGGTTCTGTAATGTGTTCTTTCCTATTTATCTAAAAACCTTCCAACATAATTTTATGTAAGAAGCTTTGTTAAGTTACGTTCCAAGCACCAGCTTATGATTCTATGATACAAAAGTGTTTATATTTATCTAAAAACCTCCAACATAATTTTATGTAAGAACCTTTGTTAAGTTACTATCCAAACACCAGCTTCTGATACAAAAGTGTTTATATTTATCTAAAAACTTTCCATCACAATTTTATGTAATTTGGTGATGATGGTGGTGGTAGTGGTTGTGGTGGTGGTGATGATGGAGGTGGTAGGGGTTGTGGTGGTGGTGAGGATGATGGTGGTAGGGGTGGTGGTGATGGTGGTGGTAGGGGTGGTGATGGTGGTGGTAGGGGTTGTGGTGGTGGTGATAATGATGGTATTGGTGGTGGTGGTGGTGGTGGAAGTGGTAGTGGAGGTGTTTGTGGTGGTTGTAGTGGTAGATGATAATGATGATGAGAAAAAGACAAGGAAGAAGCAAAGAGCATATATAGATATATATGTGTGTGTGTGTGTGTGTGGCTGTTATAAACAAAACTGTGTACTTACAATCAAGAAATTATCCCAGGCATACCTGAGGTTGTCCAATATGGGGGAGTTCTGTTTCAGTAGATAGACATGGAGAATATACTCTTGTGCATCACGGGAAGACATCCATGGCCCAGACTTGCTGCTGCTTAACAGGGTCGAACCACCCCCACCTGCTGTGGCTGCCTTTGTCTTTGGTTCGGCTGAGTCTCTTGCTTGTGGTAGGCTGGTTATTGTGAAGAGGGTGAGAGAGTAGAGGAAGATTTGAGGGGTTATTTGACACATTACTCTATATATACTATTGTATTTTCACAGTAAAGGCTTTACCTCACATAATATCTCACATAACATTTACATTACTCTATATATACTATTGTATTATCACAGTAAAGGCTTTACCTTACATAATATCTCACATAACATTTACATTACTCTATATATACTATTGTATTATCACAGTAAAGGCTTTACCTCACATAATATCACATAACATTTACATTACTCTATATATACTATTGTATTTTCACAGTAAAGGCTTTACCTCACATAATATCTCACATAACATTTACATTACTCTATATATACTATTGTATTTTCACAGTAAAGGCTTTACCTCACATAATATCTCACATAACATTTACATTACTCTATATATACTATTGTATTTTCACAGTAAAGGCTTTACCTCACATAATATCTCACATAACATTTACATTACTCTATATATACTATTGTCTTTTCACAGTAAAGGCTTTACCTCACATAATATCTCACATAACATTTACATTACTCTATATATACTATTGTCTTTTCACAGTAAAGGCTTTACCTCACATAATATCTCACATAACATTTACATTACTCTATATATACTATTGTATTATCACAGTAAAGGCTTTACCTCACATAATATCACATAACATTTACATTACTCTATATATACTATTGTATTTTCACAGTAAAGGCTTTACCTCACATAATATCTCACATAACATTTACATTACTCTATATATACTATTGTATTGTCACAGTAAAGGCTATACCTCACATAATACCTCGCATAACATTTACATTACTCTATATATACTATTGTATTTACACAGTAAAGGCTTTACCTCACATAATATCGAATCTATGAGATTTTGATATTAGTTATTTTGAGAACAATACCTTAACATCAGTATGAGTGGCCAGTTTGAACAGAAAGAGGTAAGAGAATTCTAGCTGGATACGCCCAGTTTAAATAAAGGGTTGAAAATATATTTATACACGCAGACACACAGATCATCATCATTGTTCCATAAACCATGTCACTTCTCACACATGTAGCATACATATTTCTCCTCTACTGCTCTCCATTCACCCCCCCCTCCCCCCATGTCTCTTTCTCTCTCTCTCCCTCTCTCTCATATACCGTGCCACTTCTCACACATGTAGCATACATATTTCTCTTCTACTGCTCTCCATTCACCCCCTCCCCTGTCTCTCTCTCTCATATACCGTGCCACTTCTCACACATGTAGCACAAATCATTCCCTTTCATTCTTTCCAGCTCTCTCTTCTGCTCCATGTTCAGCCTGTCACCCCCCTTTCCATGTCTCTCTCTCTCTCCTATAAATCATGGCACTTTTCCCACATGTAGCATACACCTTCTCCCTTCAATTTCGGCAACCCCCCCCCCCCTCCTCATCATTGGCAAACCACTCAATTTCTGGAACAAATACAACAATAGAAAACAATGCAACAATAAGAAGAAAATATTTAGAATCTATTTACCTTTTGTTCTTGTTATCGTCCATGTTTTGCTGAGTATCTGACATCATTTGTCTGCTTTGGGAAATTCTGTGTCGTTTGATATTTACCAAATTGTACCAAACTCTCCAGAACGGTCTCTGGATTCTCTGGATCAGGCTTGAATGGAACTTATATTTATTGGTGGACAGTTCGTCACGGGTGCCACGAGACTCAGTGTGACTCCCTGTACCACTTCTCTCAAGAGTGTGTCGCAGGCTTGACGGCAACGACATTGACGCAAGTGTGTTGTTTCCTGCAGCCTGATTCATGTTCACCTTGTACCTTGAGGACTGCAGTAAAGTCTCATCGAAGCTTGTCTTCCGAGCATTCGGGGTTCTCTGATGTTGCTGCGCTTCAATAGTTTTTTTCACATCGTACGACGCTCTCGGAGATTGTGCTTCCATAGTCTTCCGATCACTGGAGGCCCCTCTCGGACGTTGCTGTTGTGTCCTCGCAAACAAGCTGTTTCGGAACATGCTGTTCTGGCTCTGACGGACATCCACGCCGACTCCATCTGGTGTCTTCTTCTGGAACTTCCTGTGGTAGGTGAGGACAATGTGCAGAGTTTGCTCCCTTTCCAAACCTTGGAGGAAATTTGGTAAGTCGTGGACCTGTAGTAGAGTGGAAGGGGGGGGGGGGAACAGAGAAAAGAGAGGAATAAGTATGTCTGTAACGTTATATATATACACATACATACATACATACATACATACATACATACATACGTACATACGTACACATAGATGATGGCTGCAAACTTTGCCAAGAGTATTGCAATCACTTGTCAGATTCAGATGTGGGACGCTCAGATATGGCTTTTCAAGCCTGCTAGAGACTTGCGCTCCTTCACACACAGACGACAACTATGGATCTCCCTGGTCTCAGGTTGTTGCCTGTGGACCTTCACAGCACCGTGGAGATCATAGTTCACTGGTTCTCTTTGAACATGGCTGCGACTGTGGCTCCCGAGACCAGTTTTGCTCAAGTACATCTTTCCACACTCAGGGCACACCAATTCAATGGAGACACTGAGCATTTCGAGAGATACACCGGGGCATTGCTTACACACATCCCATTTGATCTTCTCGTGCTTTATGCGTCTGTTCTCAAAATTATGGACCCCATCATTCACCATTCCCCGCCAAGTTTCTCTTTCAAGAGCTTCTATCTCCCACTCAGTCATCAACAAACCAGTTTTTTTCACAATCCTTGAATCGGAGCCTTGGCTTGTGAGGTGGTCTCTTACCCTCACAAAGCTCGCCATACATACACATATACATACATACATATATATACATACATATATATATATATTTACACACAAACATACATATATACATGATGGCTGCCCCCTCGTTATCGAGTATGCCAATTGCATGAAAAAATAACATAATAACGACAATAATAATAACAACAATAATAGTAATAATAATATATATATATACACACACATATATATATATACATATCTATATATACATATACATATCTGTAAACGTGGTTGGTGTTAGGAAGGGCATTTAGCCGTAGAAAACCCGCCAGACAGTCCTGAGCAAGACAACCAATCTTGCGTCATGTGGGACAACTCCTATCTAACCCATGCTAGCGTGGAAGATAGACGTTAAACGATGATGATGATGATATCTATATACACACACACATATACATATCTATATATATGTACATATACATATATATATATATATATATAGGAACGAGTAGGACCCCGACGGCTGAGCTCAAGCCGCTTCGACGGCTAATTCTGGACGTGTATATATTATTATTACTATTATTGTTGTTATTATTATTGTCGTTATTATGTTATTTTTTCATGCAATTGCCATACTCGATAACGAGGGGGGCAGCCATCATGTATATATGTATGTTTGTGTGTAAATATATATATATATATATATATGTATGTATATATATGTATGTATGTATATGTGTATTGGTGCGTTATGGTCCACCTGGTTCCTTACCACATTTCCTTCGTTATATATATATATATATATATATATATATATATATATATACATACATATATACACACATAAATGCATATATACGTACTATACATGCACCTTTGATGAGTTGTAGTGCACCTGAGCACTGTACACAATAATTTCATTATTATTATTATTATTATTATACATACATATATACGCACATACATGCATATATACATACATACATACATACATATATACGCACATACATGCATATATACATATCGGAAAACAAAATTAACAACAAACGAGGAAGAATATATTGAGACAGATGGCACTAAGGAATACTGGTGGAACCTGAAAATAAAAACTGCCACCAAATTAAAGCACAACCGGCCTGATATTGTAGTTTGGGACCACACATTGAAAACGTGTTCTGTTGTGGAGATCAGCTGCCCACTTGATGTAAACGTTGTCAGAAAAATACATGAGAAGGAGGACATCTACGGACCATTGATGAGTTTACAAATCCAGTATCCAAGATACACCTTTAGCTTCATACCCATCATTATTGGAGCTACGGGTTATATACCAACCCGCTTGGACCAAAGTATGACTGAACTTGGATTTGCGGACAAAAAGCGCAGCTCCCTAATTCATAGCCTACAAATGGCTGCGATAGCTGGCACCTTCAAAATTTGCAAAACATTCTTGCGATTCAAGGGATGACAATTTCTTTTCTTTTACAACCTTGCCACCAGGAAGGTGGCCGGTCAAAAAAAATATACTCGAAATTAAGAGAAAGAGATACCATGCATACATCCATACATACACACGCACACATACACACCACTAACACCACCACCCCTACACCACACCACCACCGTTTCCCAGTGCTACTAAACAGTTGTAGTGATATTATAAGAGATACAATGACCAGTCCAGACATGTCCACCTAGAGATCTATCTCTCAATGTACACCATGTCTCAGCTAATTAGATCTGATGCTAGCTTATAGTTAACGACCAGCAGCTAATTGGGCGGGGTCTTTCATCAGGTACATAAATATATAATGGAGGGGTGGGGGTGGGGGTAGTGATGATGGGGGTTTAGGTGGTGGTGGAGAGGCAGGGTGTTGTGGTGGTGGAGGTGGTAATGGTGGTGACAGCGATAGTGATGGTAGTGGTGGTGATGGTAGTGATGGTGGTGGTGGTGGTTATGGTGGTGGTGGTGGTGGTGGTGTATGGTAGTGATGGTGGTGGTGGTGTGGTGAGGTGTAGGGGTGGTGATGGTAGTGATGGTGGTGGTGATGTGGTGTAGGGGTGGTGATGGTAGTGATGGTGGTGGTGGTGGCGATAGTGATGGTGGTGGTGGTGGCGATAGTGATGGTGGTGGTGGTGGTGGTGATGATAGCGATGGTGGTGGTGTGGGGTAGGGGTGGTGAAAGTAGTGATGGTGGTGGTGGTGTAGTGATGGTGGTGTGGTGTAGGGGTGGTGGTGATAGCGATATTGATGGTGGTGGTGGTGGTGGTGATAGTGATGGTAGTGTTAGTGGTGATGATGGTGTTAGTGGTAGTGGTGAGGAGGTGGTGAAGTTCTGGTGGTGGTGGTGGTGGGGGAAGATTTATTGTATGGTAGTCAATAATTAAAAGATTGCTAAAATTAGCTAATTAATTGAAGTGTTTCAGTAGTAGTAGTAGTGGTGGTAGCGGTCTATTTATGTGTATATATGTATATTTGTATATATGTATATATTTATATATAATATATGTATGTATATATATATATATATATATATATATATGTATATATATATATATATAATAAAGGAAATGTGGTAGGGAACCAGATGGACCATAATGCACCAAAGTACTCAATACTTAGGGTAGTAGAGTGGGTAATAGGAACAAGTATGACCCCGACGGCAGAGCTCAAGCCGTTTCGACGGCTAATTCAGTCCAGAATTAGCCGTCGAAACGGCTTGAGCTCTGCCGTCGGGGTCATACTTGTTCCTATATATATATAATATATATATATATATATATACAAACACACATATATATATATATATATATATATACACAAACACACATATATATATACATATATATATATGTGTTTGTATATATATATATATATATATATATATATATATATATATATATATATATATACATACATTTATACATATACATACATATACACATACATGCATTCATACATATACATATATATATACATTAAATGTGGTCGTGTAGGCAACACGGTAAAAACCTCCCAGCCCCACACTGTAAATGTGGTTGGTGTTAGGAAGGGCATCCAACTGTAGAAAACCCGCCAGACAGTCCTATGCGAGCAAGACAACCACTCTTGCCTCAAGTGGGAAAACCACCATCCAAACCCATGCAAGCGTGGAACACGGACGCTAAACCTGATGATGATGATGATGATATACATACATTCATACATATACACATACATACATTCATACATACACACATACATATATAAAATTAGATCGCAATGTCTTTATTTAAAATTTGTTAACATTTTTCTGTTTGGAAAATCCCAACAGATATTGATTCAAAGAGGACGTTAACACATCTTACTTCCTAATTGTTATTTTCAAGCTGTTACAAAGGAAACCTGTTCTATGCCTCATTATATACAAGGGCGGTGGATTGGCAGTATCGGTAGAGGGTCGGACGCCATGCTTTCCAGCAGAGTTACGTCCCTTTACGATCTGAGTTCAAATCCCGCCGAGGTTGACTTTGCCTTTCATCCTTGCGGGGTCGATAAAATAAAGTACCAGTAATGCACTGGGTAATTGCTGGCCTTGTGCCTAAAGTAGAAACAATTATATATATACATCATCGTTTAACGTCTATCTTCTACGCTAGCATGGGTTAGACAGGAATTGTCCCACTTGAGGCAAGGTGACCGTGTCTTGCTCGTACAGAACTGTTTCAGGCAGGATTTCTACGGCTGGATGCTCTTCCTAACATCAACCCCATTTACAGTGTGGACTGGGAGCCTTTTTACTGTGTTTTCTACACGACCACCTTACAGTGTGGACTGGGTGCATCTTGTCGCGACACCTACATGACTACCTTACAGTGTGGACTGGGTGCTTTTTGTCGTGACACCTACATGACCACTTTACAGTGTGGACTGGGTGCTTTTTGTTGTGACACCTACATGACCACTTTACAGTGTGGACTGGATGCTTTTTGTCGTGACACCTACACGACCACCTTACAGTGTGGACTGGGTGCTTTTTGTCGTGACACCTACATGACCACCTTACAGTGTGGACTGGGTGCTTTTTGTTGTGACACCTACATGGCCACTCTACAGTGTATGCTCGGAGCTATGACCTCTTTAGAGTAGACTGGATGTTCTGTGGTACCTTTACAGAGAAAGGGTGGTGTTGGTGGGAGTGGGAGGATGGGGTAGGGGTAGTGGGTTAGGGTGTGTATATTGGTTAAGAGGTGCCTACTGGCTGTAGGTTAAACTTCGTACGTAAGGGAAGGCAAGTCTTCTGTATTGCATAGCCTCCAAAGGTCTCGATCCAGTGACACCTTTGGTGCTATGCAGTAATACAGAAGACCCACCTTTCCTTATGTACGTAGTTAAACCTACAGTCAGGTTTAACTTCGTACTGTCGTATATATATACACGGGGCTCTCAAGGTGGGTCTATGACCAAAAAACCTCTCTAGTGATGGTGCCACAAAAATGCACCCAGTACACTCTGTACGGGTAGTTGGCAACATGAAGGGCACCCAGCTGAAGAAACCATTCCTAAAAGGGTTGAAAGGACCTTTCAGTTATGACTAAAACATGACACCCTCCCTAGTGTTGGTGATCTACAGCAGGTATGTCAAACTGAGCGTCCCTTGAGGACCACATGGCTCATATATGTGTTGTCTGAGTGCCACATGAGCCACACATGTGTTGTCTGAGGGCCACATGGGTCACATATGTGTTGTCTGAGGGCCACATGGGTCACATATGTGTTGTCTGAGGACCACATGGGTCACATATGTGTTGTCTGAGGGCCACATGGGTCATATATGTGTTGTCTGAGGGCCACATGGGTCACATATGTGTTGTCTGAGGGCCACATGGGTCACATATGTGTTGTCTGAGGGCCACATGGGTCATATATGTGTTGTCTGAGGGCCACATGGGTCATATATGTGTTGTCTGAGGGCCACATGGGTCATATATGTGTTGTCTGAGGGCCACACGGGTCACATATGTGTTGTCTGAGGGCCACATGGGTCATATATGTGTTGTCTGAGGGCCACATGGGTCATATATGTGTTGTGAGGGACACATGGGTCACATATGTGTTGTCTGAGAGCCACATGGGTCACATATGTGTTGTCTGAGGGCAACATGGGTCACATATGTGTTGTCTGAGGGCCACACGGGTCACATATGTGTTGTCTGAGGGCCACATGGGTCACATATGTGTTGTCTGAGGGCCACATGGGTCACATATGTGTTGTCTGAGGGCCACATGGGTCACATATGTGTTGTCTGAGGGCCACATGGGCCACATATGTGTTGTCTGAGGGCCACACATGACAACTAGTTGCGCACATAACAACTAATATTTTTTTTGTTTTATATTATGCTCGCGCTGTAAAAACGTGTGGGTCGCAGGTGTGCTTGTAAAGGGCTGCACATTTCTCATGCCTAATCTACACCTTAAAAGCACCCAGTACATACTGTAAAGTGGTAGGTGTTACGAAGGGCATTGAGCTGTAGAAAGCTTTGCAAACAAAGAGTTGAGAGGACCTTCTGTGCAACAATGACTGTATTATGTAAACAGGATACAGGCGTTGCCAAGCTGTCTGGGAGGGCAGCAACTCCTGCTACTGTACTCCCTGTTTAACATTGTTAGAAGGGAAAGCAGGTGTTAAATGATGATGATATAATATACACACACACACACACACACACACACATATATATATATACAAAAGACTTAGTCATGCAGGGGTTTTTGTAACATCTCTATATATATATATATATATATACATATGTGTGTGTGTATATATATATATTATATATATATATATTTATATATATTATACATGTATACCTATATGTATATAGATATCTGTGTGTGTGTGTATATATATATTATATAATAATAATTGTTTCTACTATTGGCACAAGGCCAGCAATTACCCAGTACATTACTGGTACTTTATTTTATCGACCCCGTAAGGATGAAAGGCAAAGTTAACCTCGGCGGGATTTGAACTCAGAATAGCAAAGGCCGTAACTCTATGCTGCAAAGCATGGCGTCCTACCCTCTACCGATACTGCCAATCCACCGCCCTATATATATATAATAATAATGATAATAATAATGAAATTATTGTGTACAGTGCTCAGGTGCACTACAACTCATCAAAGGTGCATGTATAGTACATAGAATAATGTACAAATGTCAGGAAAATGAACAGTGTATGAGTCATGATATAATAATAATAACAATAATGAAATATTGTGTACAGTGCCCAGATGCACCACAACTCATCAAAAAATATATATAGATTATACAAATATAAATTAGCGGGAATTGTATTTCGGCTATTGGAAATTAACGAAAAACAACTTCCGAGATGTGAGGCAAACGCTCAATAGATTCTAACGATCCAGAGCTACAACATACGTGACAAGGCCAAACACACTGAGGCGATGGTTAAACCCTTATCTGCACAGCCATAGAAACGACCAAGTAATTCGGGTCAAACAAATTAAAAAATATGATATATATACACACACATATATATATATATATACACACACATATATATATATATATACACACACATATATATATATATACACACATATGCATATATATATAGATGTTACAAAAAAACCCTGCATGACTAAGTCTTTTGTATATATATATATATATATATATATTGATATATACAATATATCAATTTATATATATATATATATATATATATATGTATATATATATATATATATATATATATATATATATACACACAATATATACAATATATATACAATATATATATATATATATACACAATATATACAATATATATACAATATATATATACAATATATATATATACAATATATATATATACAATATATATATATACAATATATATATATATATATATATATATATATATATATATATATATATATATATATATATATTTGAAAAGGGAAGTAAGGTTCTATACAAAACTGATTATATAGTTATAGAGGGTGTATATATATATATAGAGAGAGAGAGACGTGTGTATATATATATATATAGACACGTGTGTGTGTGTATATATATATGTAGACACATGTGTGTATATATCATAATCATCATTATCATCATTGTTATCTTATCTGCTTTCCCTGCTAGCAAGGGTTACACACATACACATACACATACACACACGTGTGTATGTGTATGTGTTTATGTGTGTGTGTGTGTGTGTCTATGTGTGTGTGTGTGTCTATGTATGTGTGTGGTTGTGTGTGTGTCTATGTGTGTGTATGTATGTGTGTGTGTGTGTCTATGTATGTGTGTGGTTGTGTGTGTCTGTGTCTGTGTATGTATGTGTGGTTGTGTGTGTGTCTGTGTGTGTGTGTGTCTATGTATGTGTATATGTGTGTGTGGCTTCAAAGGTAAGGTGTTAAGTTTATTTCATTTCCCAGGTAAATCTATTATCGTTATCAGTGACATGTACCTAAAGATTATTTGTTAATGGATATATATATACATATATGTGTGTATGTATATAATGTGTATATATATATAATATATATATATATAATGTGTATATATATATATATATATATATATAATGTGTATATATATATATAGTGAAAAGATAACAAGGACGATTGGTTACTCCTCCATTACATTTATTGGCAGGTGACGCGCGTTTCGCCACTGATCAGCTCAAGGTTCGATCTGTATCAATCTTACCCGACTCTATAATCCGTAGCTCGACGGACCCCTTAAAGTGCAAGTAGAGGCCCGTCGAGCCGCAGATTACAGAGTCGGGTCAGATTGATACAGATGGAACCTTGAGCTGATCAGTGGCGAAACGCGCGTCACCTGCCAATAAATGTAATGGAGGAGTAACCAATCGTCCTTGTTATCTTTTCAATATATTACACTCTGTCTAGCTCTACACCTCGACACAGAAGTGAACCTAAACATCGAGTGCTCACCCGGGTGAACCTGCAGTAACTCCAAGTTACACTCCCTAGATATAGATATATATATAGATATAGATATAGATGTAAAAGGTAAACAGAAATAACAACACAGTTGGTACAGTATATGGAAGTGATATATTAGGTTAACGCTGGAAATAGCACACACACACATATATATATATATACATATATATATATATCATCATGATATATATACACATATATATATATATCATCATCATATATATATATATATATATTTATTATCATCATCATTGTACATCCGCTTTCT
>OZ024762.1:2418538-2423538 GCA_964016885.1 Eledone cirrhosa
ACATGGACATGGTTACAAAGTCAGGAAACATCACAGCTCCCATCATTTTCAGAAACATTTTTTTCACTCCCAGAGTTACTGAAGCATGGAACAAACTGCCTGCATCAGTTGTTAGCTGTCGAGACACTGCATCCTTTAAAACCTCCATGGAACAAACTCCCTGCATCAGTTGTTAGCTGTCGAGACACTGCATCCTTTAAAACCTCCATGGAACAAACTCCCTGCATCAGTTGTTAGCTGTCGAGACACTGCATCCTTTAAAACCTCCATGGAACAAACTGCCTGCATCAGTTGTTAGCTGTCGAGACACTGCATCCTTTAAAACCTCCATGGAACAAACTCCCTGCATCAGTTGTTAGCTGTCGAGACACTGCATCCTTTAAAACCTCCATGATTCCCGAAATTCACCGATTCACCAATACCACACCTGGTATTCCCCCATACCTGTGTGTATATCATGACTCCTGGCTGTATTGGTAGATACAACAACAGCAGCAACAACAACAGTAACAACAACAACAACAACAGTAACAACAACAACAACAACAACAGCAGCAACAACAACAGTAACAACAACAACAACAGCAGCAACAACAACAACAGCAACAACAACAACAGTAACAACAACAACAACAACAACAGCAACAACAGTAACAACAACAACAACAGCAGCAACAACAACTTTATATTACATATAGAAATATGACTAACAACAACATCAAGAAGAAGAAGAAGAAGAAGAAGAATGAGGATGAGAAGGAGAAGAAGAAGAATGAATGAAAACGAAGAAAAAGAAGGACCCCCCCCAATACAACCCCTCCCTCATCCCTAAACCTCCCCTCCCCCTCAAAACAAACAAAACATCCCTTACCAAATCTACATCTGACAACTCCTCGTAGAATATAACTGGCTGAAGGTTCCGTGGAGGGTTTTCAGTGAGGTAAACACATTGGTCCCCTATTATAATAAACTTGAAGGTTTTCTCTACGATGCAGGCCTCATATGCTCGCAGTCGGTGGTAACGTTCACTTGTGAGGGACCTTTTTAGGAAACATTCCAGCTTGTTGTTATTCCTTTGGGACCCTGAACATGGATCAAACATGGGGGTGTTTTGTTGTGTGTGTGTTAGTGGCGGTGGTGTTGTTGTGGTGTTGCGGTGGTGTTGTTGTGGTGTTGCGGTGGCGGTGGTGTTGGTGGTGGTGGTGGTGGTGTTGTTGTGGTGTTGCGGTGGCGGTGGTGTTGGTGGTGGTGGTGGTGGTGTTGTTGTGGTGTTGCGGTGGCGGTGGTGTTGTGGTGGCGGTGGTGTTGGTGGTGGCGGTGGTGTTGGTGGCGGTGGTGTTGCGGTAGTGTTGGTGGTGGTGTTGTTGTGGTGGCGGTGGTGTTGCGGTGGCGGTGGTGTTGCGGTGGCGGTGGTGGCGGTGGTGTTGCGGTGGCGGTGGTGTTGGTGGTGGTGGTGTTGTTGTGGTGTTGGTGGCGGTGGTGTTGTGGTGGCGGTGGTGTTGGTGGTGGTGTTGTTGTGGTGGCGGTGGTGTTGTGGTGGCGGTGGTGTTGGTGGTGGCGGTGGTGTTGTTGTGGTGGCGGTGGTGTTGCGGTGGTGTTGGTGGTGGTGTTGCGGTGGCGGTGGTGTTGGTGGTGGCGGTGATGTTGTGGTGGTGTTGTTGTGGTGGCGGTGGTGTTGTGGTGGCGGTGGTGTTGGTGGTGGTGTTGTTGTGGTGGCGGTGGTGTTGTGGTGGCGGTGGTGTTGGTGGTGGCGGTGGTGTTGTTGTGGTGGCGGTGGTGTTGTGGTGGCGGTGGTGTTGCGGTGGTGTTGGTGGTGGTGTTGCGGTGGCGGTGGTGTTGGTGGTGGCGGTGGTGTTGGTGGTGGTGTTGTGGTGGTGGTGGTGTTGGCGGTGGTGTTGTGGTGGCGGTGGTGTTGGTGGTGGCGGTGGTGTTGTGGTGGTGTTGTTGTGGTGGCGGTGGTGTTGGTGGTGGCGGTGGTGTTGTGGTGGTGGTGGTGTTGGCGGTGGTGTTGTGGTGGCGGTGGTGTTGGTGGTGGCGGTGGTGTTGCGGTGGTGGTGTTGGTGGTGGTGTTGTGGTGGCGATGGTGTTGTGGTGCTGGTGGTGGTGGTGTTGTGGTGGCGATGGTGTTGTGGTGCTGGTGGCGATGCTGGTGGTGGTCTTGTTGGTGGTGTTGGTAGTGGTATTTGTGGGGGTGGTGGTGTTGTTGGTGGTGGTGTTGTATTGTTGGTGGTGGTAGTGTTGCTAGTAGTGGTAGTGGTGGTATTGGTAGTAGTGGTAGTGGTGGTGTGTTGTTGGTGGTAGTGGTAGTGGTGTTGCTAGTAGTGGTAGTGATGTTGGTAGTGGTGGTGGTGTTGGTAGTAGTGGTAGTGTTAGTGGTGTTGGTAGTGGTGGTGGTGGTGGTGTTGGTAGTGGTGGTAGTGTTAGTGGTGTTGGTGGTAGTGGTAGTGGTGTTGGTAGTGGTGGTGGTGGTGGTGTTGGTAGTGGTGGTAGTGGTAGTGGTGTTGGTAGTGGTGGTGGTGTTGGTAGTGGTGGTGGTGTTGGTAGTAGTGGTAGTGGTAGTGGTGTTGGTAGTGGTGGTGGTGTTGGTAGTAGTGGTAGTGGTGGTGGTGTTGGTAGTGGTGGTGGTGTTGGTAGTGGTGGTGGTGTTGGTAGTAGTGGTAGTGGTAGTGGTGTTGGTAGTGGTGGTGGTGTTGGTGGGGTGGGGGAAGGTGTGAAGTCCCCCAGGGGTACCGGCCTACAGATATAGAGTGGGACGTATCACAGTGTAGTCAGGCCGAATGGTTTTGCTGAGATCAGCTCAGCTTTTGTAGAAACTAGCGGCGTTTCTGTTTGTTTACATGGCAGCTCGTTCGACACCGCCGCCGCCGCCGCCGCCTGCACCAGCAGCAGCATCATCATCACATCAACATCAACGCTAGTAGCATCGACACCGCCGCATGCACTGTCTACATCATCATCATCATCATCATCATCACAGTCAACAACAACACCACCGCCACCGCCGCCGCCGCCACTATGGCTACCATCATCATCATCATCGTCATCACAGTCAACAACAACGCCACCAACACCCCCACCACTATGGCTACCATCATCACAGTCAACAACAACACCGCCGCCGCCACTATCTACATCATCATCATCGTCATCACAGTCAACAACAACGCCACCAACACCCCCACCACTATGGCTACCATCATCACAGTCAACAACAACACCACCGCCGCCACTATCTACATCATCATCATCACAGTCAACAACAACACCACCGCCACCGCCGCCGCCGCCGCCACTATGGCTACCATCATCATCATCATCGTCATCACAGTCAACAACAACGCCACCAACACCCCCACCACTATGGCTACCATCATCACAGTCAACAACAACACCGCCGCCGCCACTATCTACATCATCATCATCATCACAGTCAACAACAACACCAACACCGCCGCCGCCACTATCTACATCATCATCATCATCACAGTCAACAACACCAACACCGCCGCCGCCACTATCTACATCATCATCATCATCACAGTCAACAACAACAACACCACCGCCGCCATCATCAAGTTCAACAACAACATCTACAACTTTGCCGCCGCCGCCGCCATTGTCGCAAACAACAAACATCACCAGCAACACCAACAACATCACGGCCATCACCATCACCATCACCATCACCACAATCACCGTTGTAAGCATCATCATCATCATCTAAAACGTCTTCGCCGCTGCCTCCACCGCCATCACCATCATCCTTACAATCAACAACATTAACAACAGTCACATCAAAGACGCCGCCACAACCATCACCATCACAACCAACAACAACAACATCGCTAGCAACAGCATCACCATCCCCACCTATATATATATATATATATATATATATATAATATATATTATTATATATTATTATATATTATATATATATATTATGGAATACTGTTGGCTTCTTGCTACAATCATTTCTATACTTTTCATTTATATATATATATATCTAATATATGTATATATATATATATCTAATATATATATATATCTAATATATATATTTGTGTGTATGTATCACATATATATATATGTGTGCATGTGTGTATATATATATACATACTACTGTACGTCTGTATACATATGTGTATGTACGTATACATACTTATATCTAATATATATCTGTGAAATGGGTGGTGGTTGAAATTCAAATGTGCACGGTTAAATGGTAGTAGATGTGGTCGGACTGACATGAAAATTTACACACCTATGTAAAAAGTGCCAAGGCAGCAAATAGACGAGGTTTCAAATCTCTAACTTGAAAAACGTGGTCCCTGGGGCCCCAAAACTATCGCGTTCGGTGAGTTATTTTCCCCTGTTCTAATACTTTTGTCTTATTTACAATTTCATACAAATAAAGCAGTAAATAAAGGATTATGAGAAAATATTAACTGTAATGTATGTATGCATGTAGTTATGTGTTTATATGAGCGGGGATCTACAAGTAAATCTTACTTTGTGGACAGCTTATCCTTAGCATAATATTCATGCTAGAACAGCATATATTTGAAAGTTTTCAGGGAGTTGAATTACTGATTTTGGATCGGCAGCTTTAGCTTTGAAAAAATGAAATGTGCAGTGTAAACATTTTTTATTATTCCCCCGGGGATGAATCTTCTCTGCATTTTTCCATCTCTTTCTTTCTCTCTGGAAGAAATCAGCCGTAGTAGGACCTAAAAAAATGGTTAGATACACCACGACGCACCGTGCATCACGGTGGAGTTAAAAAGCAGACTCAGAACATGGCGTTGTGTGGGGGTGGCTCGCAGCCCAATGTTCCAGGGGGAGCAAAAGAAGAAAAAGAAAAAGAAGTGAGCTGGAGTCCTATCATATATGTAGCTTGTGTCTTAAATGGAAGGTTTAGTAGAAACAATTCATGTATAGTTTTGTACTTTTCTTTTTGTCATTCATATATAAACAAATCAACTATATAAATTGGAAGT
>OZ024762.1:2428538-2451038 GCA_964016885.1 Eledone cirrhosa
TATATAAATATATATACATGTATATAAATATAAATACATGTATATAAATATATACACATGTATATATATAGTACCAGTCTAGTACTGTGGTCGATTCTTCCTCTACACTTCTCTAGAAGAAATCCGCTGTATTCAGACCTGGGCTCTGCCAGCTTTTAAAAAGAGCCCTAGAAACACTGTATATCAATGCGTTGCCTCTATGACTCCCTCGGGAGTTACCTGTCCATACATATAACTCTCACAGCTTGGAAGTTCTGTATGTAAGTCTTTAAAAAACATTTCACCAGTACACTCAGCTGAGGAGTTAATCCTGCGATAGACCAGTGTCGTATCCAGGGAGAGTCTTATACTCTCAGACACTTAATTCCAAAGAAACTGGTGAGAAGCTTAGAACAGACATAGATAATTAGATCAGGCCAGGTAGTAGTTCGTAGGGGTTCTTGATATGGTAAACATTGAAACTATTGCTTTCCACAGACCCTCTGAGTCTCCCCCTCTCTCTCAACCGAGCAAATGAAGTTTTCTTGGTAAATACGACTTTAACTCTACTTTTACAAACAAACAACTAATTTCTTAATTAATATAAGGTGACCTTCCTCCCTATCTTATGTCTGAGAAATGGACAAAAATCCAAATATTAATTACGTAGAATCTGAAGTTGGCGAAAATCGTCAAACTATTGACTCCCTATATAAGTCAACCCCTTTCTACTATCGATTTTTTGGTTACATATTCGTGTATATCCCGTTATATATGTAAAAAATACTAGCAGTTCCTTAATGGCTATATATCCTGTTATATTTATATAGAGAGAAACGGAAAGAAAGCGAGATAACACTCGGAATATGTCGTGTTATCTCGCTTTCTTTCCGTTTCTTTTTTTTTTAAAAAGAAGGAAAATGTTAGCTATAAGTATGACTATTTGACTCTGTAGAATTGCGGCTTGTGCGTGGCGCTGCACGTAGCGTTTCTGGCTTCGATGTCGTACTTCGGTATGGCTGACCACTCGATCGTGTCTGAAGTTCGAATCGTTGCGGGGTCGGCCGGGACCGTTGCAGGCTGGCTTTATGCTGGCCTGCTCTCCCGCCTCGCATGAGTTTTTGCTAAAAAAAAAATTGACGAGAGTTATCTCCCTTTGATTTGAATTATTTGCCCTTTGTTGACATTGAACTACTTCCGGTTTGTGGAACTCTTCTTCCTTTGTTGTCATTTCTTCAGTGTATTGAAGCTGTAACATCATTCTATTTACTCTGGGACTATTACTGATATTTGGATATTACGTTCGTGTAAAGAGGTATGTAAAGTTTTATTTGCCGTATATACACACTCACAGATATTATTGAGACACAAAAATGCATACATTCTCGTAATGTTTTAGTTGCCATGTCTTTTAAATTTATTCTAAACCTCCTTCCGAGAAACAAACAAAATAATATATACACGTAGCTACCTCTACTAACTAAACATACATGTTACTTTCCTCTATCATGAAGCATCTGTAAGTAAATATAACGAAGCCTACTCTCTATACACATTTTATTATCTTATAAACCTTATACTATACCATCGTAATTTCTACCTCGGCATCACCACTCTCTCTTGCACACTTCATATACCTTTTTAACAACTATATATTTATATTATAATCGTATCTCGATTACATATACACCTTCTCTGTATATACCCTCATCATACACAGTATCCGGGGCTATATAAGAAACTGTAGTATATAGAATACATACCCTCTCTCTATACATAAACACACTTCGAAGTATTGTATATATGCAGTATCTACATACACACAAGGCAAAGTTAAAACCCTCTTCTCTACTACTTTTCCCGAGGATACTTACATAAAACTCTGGATATTTTATCAAGGCATCTATTTTTTGTATGTAAAAGACATTATATTCACTATCCTTCTCAATAGAGGAAAAAAACTCCCCATACATACAGTTTTTTTATAGAATACACTGCCTTGTTATATAAATATTGTACACATGTGGGTATATAATACACTTCTATATATATAGAAACTTACTACTAGATATTGTGTGTACACAGCAAAGAATCTACTTTTTGTATGTAGAGACTCCCCTGTAACATCTAGAAGGCATATATTTACTATTTGTTAATACCCTCTGTTTCTTTCCAGGTATGTTGAAGATCTCCGCCAGCCCAACTGAGTGTGTAAATACACACAGTCGTCTCAAGAAATAAAATAACTCCAACAACAAAATGTAGTTTATTTATTGATCTTTATTTCACATTACACTTACTTATAAGTATATTCTATAGAACATTTTTTATAATATATATATATAGGAATCAACAACTGTGTATACACGGTACTCCTGTGTGTATATAACTAGTGGATTGTTAAACTTCATAGTAAAACACATGCCTAGAGATAAAAAGGTATTAACATGCGAGAGAATTGAGTTTTCTTATATACAGAGAGTACGTTTTCTATCTAGAGGGGAACAAGGTAGTATTAATATAATTTGTGAGAAATACCCTTCTTACTGAAAGAAGTAAGTGTGGTGCTATAGAAAAGTTACTTTGAGAATGGAAACTGTGTATATATAATACAGTAATCCTAGTAAGAGGTTATAATATCTATACAGGGTTATGTGGATATTCTATATCTCTCTCATACTTACCAGTAAGTATATAGGTATTAATAAAGAAGTTTCATATTATAAACATTTATAATGTGTATTTATACAGTATTCTAGTAAGTTTATTTCCTTCTGTGTATAGAATAAATTTGTATTCTATATCTCTCCCAGTATGTATATAGGAATAGAAGTATGAACTCAGTTCGAAACATCTTTCATGAAAGAAATGTATCTAATGCAGTATTCTAGTGAGGCCATTTCTTTCTGTATGTATACATATGCCTAGAGATAGAAGGGTGTTAATATGTATGGATTCTATAGAAGTAAGTGTATATATACACATGGTTTTAAGGTAATAGCATCCTATAGAATATACATACTTATATACATCTAGAGAAGAAAGTTTAACTCCTTAGCTATATTTATATAAACATACATATGTGTGTATATATATACACATATGTATGTGTATATATACATACATATGTGTATATATACATACATATGTATATATACATACATATGTGTATATATACATACATATGTATATATATACGTATGTATATATACATACATATGTATGTATATATACATATATACATATGTATATATACATACATATGTGTATGTATATATACATGTGTATGTATACATACATATGTTTGTATACATACATGTATGTATATATACATACGTATGTATATATACATATGTATGTATACATACATATGTATGTATACATACATATGTATGTATATAAATACATACGTATGTATATATACATGTGTATGTATACATACATACGTATGTATATATATATACATATGTATGTATATATACATACGTATGTATACATACATATGTATGTATACATACACATGTATATATATACATGTATATATACATACGTATGTATACATACATGTGTATGTATACATACATATGTATGTATACATACATGTGTATGTATACATACATATGTATATATACATACGTATGTATGTATACATACATGTGTATGTATATATACATATGTATGTATACACATACGTATATATACATATGTATGTATATATACATACATATGTATGTATACATACACATACGTATGTATGTATACATGCATACATACGTATGTATATATACATACGTATGTATACATACACATGTATATATACATACGTATGTATATATATACATACGTATGTATACATACATACATATGTATGTATACATACATATGTATGTATACATATGTATATATACATACATATGTATATATACATACGTATGTATATATACATACGTATGTGTATACATATGTATGTATACATACATGTGTATGTATATATACATACATATGTATATATACATATGTATGTATACACATACGTATGTATGTATACATACACATACGTATGTATATATACATACATACGTATGTATACATACACATGTATGTGTACATACATATGTATGTACACATACATATGTATATATACATACATGTGTATGTATATATACATACGTATGTATACATACATACGTATGTATACATACACATGTATATATACATACATGTGTATGTATATATACATACATATGTATGTATACACATACGTATGTATGTATATATACATACATATGTATACATACGTATGTATATATACATACATACGTATGTATACATACACATGTATGTATGTGTACATACATACGTATGTACACATACATATGTATATATACATACATGTGTATGTATACACATACGTATGTATATATACATACATACGTATGTATACATACATGTGTATGTATATATACATACATGTGTATGTATATATACATACATATGTATATATACATATGTATGTATACACATACGTATGTATATATACATATGTATGTATATATACATACGTATGTATACATACACATGTATGTATGTGTACATACATACGTATGTACACATACATATGTATATATACATACATGTGTATGTATACACATACGTATGTATATATACATACATACGTATGTATACATACATGTGTATGTATATATACATATATGTGTATGTATATATACATACATATGTATATATACATATGTATGTATATGTGTATGTATATATACATACATATGTATATATACATATGTATGTATACACATACGTATGTATATATACATATGTATGTATATATACATACGTATGTATACATACATATGTATGTATATATACATACGTACGTATGTATACATACATATGTATGCATACATACGTATGTATATATACATACGTATGTATACATACATATGTATGTATACATACGTATGTATATATATACATACGTATGTGTATACATACATGTGTATGTATATATACATACATATGTATATATATATGTATACATACATGTGTATGTATATATACATACATATGTATGTATACACATACGTATGTATATATACATACATATGTATATATACATATGTATGTATACATACACATACGTATGTATATATACATACACATGTATGTATGTGTACATACATGTGTATGTATGTATACATACACATGTATATATACATGCATACGTATATATACATACATATGTATGTATGTATATACATACATACATGTGTATGTATATATACGTGTATGTATACATACATACGTATGTGTATATACATACGTATGTATATATACATATGTATGTATATATATATACATGTGTATGTATACATACGTATGTATATATACATACATATGTATATATACATATGTATGCATACGTATGTATATATACATATGTATACATACATGTGTATGTATATATACATACATATGTATACATACATATGTATATATACATGTGTATGTATGTATGTATATATATACATATGTATGTATATACATACGTATGTGTATACATATGTATGTATACATACACATGTATATATACATACATATGTATGCATACATACATATGTATGCATACATACGTATGTATATATACATACATATATACATGTGTATGTATACATACATACGTATGTATACATACACATACGTATGTATATATACATATGTATGTATATATACATACACATGTATGTATGTATACATACATGTGTATGTATATATGCATACATGTGTATGTATATATGCATACGTATGTATATATACATACGTATGTATATATACATATGTATGTATATATACATACGTATGTATGTATATATACATACATATGTATACATATATACATACGTATGTATGTATATATACATATGTATACATACATATGTATATATATACATATGTATGTATACATACATATGTATGTATATATACATACACGTGTATGTATACATACACATATATACGTATGTATATATACATACACATGTATGTATACTTACATATGTATGTATATATACATATGTATGTATACATACATATGTATATATACATAGGTATGTATACATACATATGTATACATACACATATATACATACACATATATACATACGTATATATATATACATACATATGTATGTACATATACATACATATGTATATATACATATGTTATGTCTAACTCCTTAGCTATATTTATATAATACAGTAGTCTAGAGATATAAAGGTATTAATATGTCTGTAGGTTGTTGTCTTTATACCTGTGTAGTGTAACTTCTAAATTTACAATGAAGATATGCTTTATATACACAAAAGTGTTTATATGGAGTATGCCTGTCTAGAGGAGAACAGGGTAACTGTGTACATATGGTTCTACATACTGTACTCTATTGAACCCAACTTCAATATATAATGGAGGTACTTCTTCCAATATAGAGAAGAAGTTATATTATAGACATGAAGTAAGCTTTGTGTGTCATATTAAATACAGTTTTTCTATATATGTGTGTATGTAAAGAACATTAAGTTTCTTTGTATTTATACAGTTAGCTCTCTTGCTTCTTAGGAAGCATGTACACGTTCTACTATGAGATGCTTATACACAACTAGAAGAACAATAGTAGTAGTTTCTTAAGAGACGTATGTGTAGTATCTAGCGAGGATGTATTGATATGTATGTACAGATCAAAACCTCTTATATATGTATGATGTTCACTTCCAGGTTTCTACATACATGTGTATAATATAAAGAGACACACACAATGTGGGTTTAGATATATTCTATAGAATACAGTTTCTTATATACAGACATGTCTACATTGATGTTATTTACCTGTATATAGAGATGGCTTGTTTCTAATAGGTGTGTATCTAGGCAATAACATTTCTCCTGTATAGAGGGGATTTATTTATATAATATGAATGTAGTATACAGTGACAGAAGGTTTTTGTCTTCCTACAGTGTAAGAGGTGTCTAGTGTGTGTATATATACAGTGAGTAAATAATAAGGCAACAAAGGAAAATACTGGTTTATTCTTTTATTTCACAATTTATTTACCTTTCTTCTTGAGATAGGGTTGTAGTAGTCTCCAGGTCTGGTGCTGTTCCTTAGGAATATAGAATAGGTTAGTTGTGTATATATAAAGATTTAGTTTTGTATCTAGTGAAGAACGTTTATATATGGATGATGTAGCTATCAAGCAGGTGAGGATGCTAGAAGTAGTAGTAGTGAGTCTTACGGCAGAGTAATGGAGCTACCATGCTTCGTTAGATATAACTGTGTGGTTTAGCTTCTATATTAATATGTCTAGAGGAGGTTTAGTTTCATGTCTATTATTCCAGTATGAACAAGATTGTATATTGCGCCTCATAAATATCTGTTGAGATAAAAGGGAGACCGTTTATATATGAATATAGCTTCATGTGTACGTATGTCCCTAAGATTCTTCTTCTACATGGTGAATGTTTAGAATAAATATGCCTGAAGTGTTTATGTATTTAAGTGAAAAAGTGTTTTCTTGTATATAGAATGTGTGTGTGTGTATTCAGATAAAAACAATGGTATACAGTATACAGAAGATAATAAAACGTGTATAGAGAGGAAGCTTGGTTATATTTCCTTACAAGTATGTATCGAGAGAAGATTTAGTTGTCTCATAACAAAGTAAAGTAACATGTTGTAGGAGGTAGCTGTGTGTGTATACAGATCATGTTTAGTTAGAAGAGGTAGCTGCGTATATATTTAGTTATGATTCTCAAAATATATACGTTGTATATATAAATGAAGCTATATGTGAGTGTTTAGAATAAATTTAAAAGACATTACAACAAGTTATGTATATTTCTAACGACAGGCGGTTTCTTTGAGATGATAGTGAAGTGTATTTTTGTGTCTCAATAATATCTGTGAGTGTGTATATACGGCAAATAAAACTTTACATACCTCTTTACACGAACGTAATATCCTAATATCAGTAATAGTCCCAGAGTAAATAGAATGATGTTACAGCTTCAATACACTGAAGAAATGACAACAAAGGAAGAAGAGTTCCACAAACCGGAAGTAGTTCAATGTCAACAAAGGGCAAATAATTCAAATCAAAGGGAGATAACTCTCGTCAATTTTTTTTTAGCAAAAACTCATGCGAGGCGGGAGAGCAGGCCAGCATAAAGCCAGCCTGCAACGGTCCCGGCCGACCCCGCAACGATTCGAACTTCAGACACGATCGAGTGGTCAGCCATACCGAAGTACGACAGCGAAGCCAGAAACGCTACGTGCAGCGCCACGCACAAGCCGCAATTCTACAGAGTCAAATAGTCATACTTATAGCTAACATTTTCCTTCTTTTTAAAAAAAAAAGAAACGGAAAGAAAGCGAGATAACACGACATATTCCGAGTGTTATCTCGCTTTCTTTCCGTTTCTCTCTATATAAATATAACGGGATATATAGCCATTGAAGAACTGCTAGTATTTTGTACATATATAACGGAATATGTAGTAAGGGGTTGACTTATATAGGGAGTCAATAGTTTGACCATTTTCGCCAACTTCAAATTCTACGTAAATAAGCTTCGGATTTTTGCCCACTTCTCAGACATAAGATAGGGAGGAGGGTCACCTTATATTCGAGTACATCTATTCTTGTTAGACTAGACCAGCATCATCATGCGTAGAGCCTACTGTGTTGAACGAGAGTAAGGCTGTGGGCTGATGTTTTAGATGGTCCTCAGGGCTCTGCTGTCAATCGTCTTTGTGAGGGGCCACGTTTCTGCTCCATAGAGGAGAAGACTGATGCATCTTTTCAGAACAATTAATATGTAGGTAACATAGCCTTAGAGAATCTGTATTTGTAATAGTTAGTATCGATTTGGGTAATCTTAAGACCATGATTCCAATCATCAATATATGTATTGATTAAACCTAAATATAGTATATAAAGTAGTGGATCTTAAAATATGCAATGATAGTGTAGAGAGAAGGCTTAGTTAGTTACTTCTAACAATGTACCACTATGAATAAGACAGAAGGCGGTGTATGTAGACAGAATGTTTAGTTTTCCTGAGTATGAAGGGGTTTTAGTGATTATTCTTAGTAAAAAGACGGTTATATTATACATATACGTCTCTAACATTCCTCCTGTATATGAAGGGTAGCGAAATATATTCTTGTGTCTCAGGAATAACTACGTGTTTATCGATGAATTTAAGGGACAACTAAAACATTACATACCAAGAATGAAGGTGTATATATAAATGTAGCTTTATATGTGTATATTGATCTAGATAGGAAACGTTTCTTCCAGTGTATGGATTAGAGAGGTGAATGCATACACTAAAGAATGTTAATATATATCTAAGACTGTATTTTCGAGTGTTTAGCAATAAATTAAAATATACATGGCAAATAAAGCGTTCGTATAGGTAAATTAGAGGGTATTTTACCTCAGCTAAAGAACATTTATATATATAAATCTAGTTTTGTGTGTGTATTTAGGTTTAAATAAAACAATATGTACGACTCTAATCTTTCTGTATATAGAATAATTGTTTCTATTTTTGACACAAGGCCAGCAATTATCCAGTGTATTACTGGTACTTTATTTTATCGACCCCATAAGGATGAAAGGCATATAGAATAATGTATGTCTGTGAGTGTATATACGGCAAATAAAACATTACATACCTCTCACCATTAGTATAATATCCAGACTGATTCTATCAAATTACACGAGTAAATCCAAAAGATGTTAACAGTTTAATTCAATAAAGAAAAATGACAACAAACGAGAAGAGTTCCAATCAGGGGCAAGTAATTCAAACGAAGGGGGATAACTCTCAGCGAATTTTTTAGTAAAACTCAATGCGAGGTGGGGACGTAGGCCAGCATAAAGCCGGGCTGCCTCCGCAGCGATTCGATCTTCAGACACATAGAATGGTCATGCCATACCGAAGTACGACAGCGAACCCCGAAACGTTACGTGCAGCGCCACGCAAGAGCGCAACTCTACTGAGTAAATTAGTCATACTTATAGTTAGAATTTTATTTATTTAAAAAAAATATATAGAGAAACGGAATGAAGACGAGATAACTGAGGGCGTGGAGAAATATCTCTTTTTGAATATGCTTCGTATGGTGAGAGTTGAGATCTCTACCGAATAATTATCAATATTATACTTCGTCTCCAAAATATTTTCAGAAAGAAATTACTTTTTCATGACCGTGTTACCTTACTTCCATCCTGTTTCTATATGTAACAAGTTTAAACTACTAGTATTTAATACATATATATATACAGAACAATAAGTATATTTACTTCAAGATAGTAATGTTTATGTTAATACAGAAAATAAAAAAATGCAAACCATCGATCTTAGTAATTAGTATCAACCACCTCAAACAGGTGACAAAAAAGGCAGTGCTTCAATTTGAGCAGCGCATAGCAACCAGCCCTGACAGTAAGGTGTTCTGGAAGTATGTTCACTCAAAGCAGAGGCCTCACTCTCCAGTTGGTCCTCTTCGCAATCCCCACACAAGCCAGGTTACTGACGACCCCAAGGAATGCGCAGAGCTCATTGCTGAATGCTATGCAGGCATTTTCACCATTGAAGACCAGAGTGTACCATCTCCACCACCTATGACACCGGACTCTATTACAACCATGGAATTTACACCTGCAATGCTGCGACGTCACCTAAAAAATAAACGCAACCATGCCTCTCCTGGTCTTGATGGTGTTACGTACCTGCTTCTTAAACGTGGTGGGTACTTCCTTCTACACCAGTTATCACGCTTCTTCCAATTCTGTCTGAACAACAGTGCTACTCCAGAACAGTGGAAAACTGCCAGTGTAATTCCTCTGTTCAAAAAGGGTGACCGCACATCACCTGTGAACTATCGTCCAGTCAGTCTTACTAGTTGCATCGCCAAACTGATGGAATCCTGTGTCAGAGAAACACTTTGGAACTTCTGGAGCTCTCACAGTCTTATCCGGCCTTCGCAATTTGGATTTATCCCCAACTCCAGCTGCTGTGATCAACTTATAGAGTTTCTTGAGGACATCACCCGGATCACTGATGGCGGCTCATGGGTGGATGTTGTTTACCTTGACTTTGCGAAGGCCTTCAATTCTGTGCCGCACAAAAGGCTTATGGCAAAACTCTCTGCAATGGGTGTGAAGGATGATCTTTTTAACTGGTTGAAGTCCTTCATTCTCAGTCGAAGAGAGGTAGTCACGGTTCTGGGACAGCATTCCTCACCATATGAGATGTCATCTGGTGTACCTCAGGGATCTGTTCTTGGCCCCCTTTTGTTTGTGGCATATATTAATGACATAGATGCCAACTTAAGGAATGCCACAGTACTAAAGTACGCAGACGACATCAAGCTGTACCTTGAGATAAAAAGGACAGATCCTGAACACTATAGATCTTGCTTGCAGTCTGACCTGGACACAATGCAACAGTGGATCTCAGACTGGCAACTCAAGCTAGCTGTGGACAAGTGCACCACCATGCATTTTGGGAGTAAAAACCCAGCGTCCACATATTCCCTCCACAGCACTAATATCAAGAAGTCTTCCTGTGAACGTGACCTGGGCATTACGGTCAGCAGCGATTTGCGTTGGACGAGGCACGTCTCTAAAATTGTCAAGAGGGCCGAGGGTGTCTTAGCATCACTCAGCAAGACCTTTGTCAGCCGCTCTCCAGATATCTATTTAAGGCTGTATACAGCTATGGTGCGACCACACTTAGAATTTGCATCACCAGTCTGGAACCCCTATCTTGCTCAGGACATTGACCGCCTGGAAACTGTTCAGAGACGTGCAACCAAGCGAATACCCTCCATCAGGCATCTACCATACTCTGATCGCCTTGCTTCCCTGGGCATGGATTCATTGAAGCTCCGACGCCTGGCAACTGACTTGGTAAACACCCACAAAATTGTTAACCATGTTGCCAACAACAACCCTGAGTGCCTTTTCGATTTCCATGTGTCTAACACACGTGGACATGCCCACAAAGTAAGAAAACAGCACAGTTCCCATGACTTTCGGAAACATTTTTTCACGCTCAGAGTTGCTGAAGCATGGAACAAACTACCTGCATCAGTTGTTAGCTGTCGAGACGCTGCATCCTTTAAGGCCTCCATGCTTCCCGAGATCCGCCAACACTACAGCTAACACATACAAACATGTACTTCCCTGGCATTTGTGTATTATTCTATGTACTATATTGACGAGTTGTGGTGCACCTGAGCACTTTACACAATAATTTCATTATTATTATTATTATTATTATCACTAATTATCTATTTTGGTAATAAGCATCTTAAGACCATGATTTCCTTCATCGATATGTGATTAGACCAAAATTTAGTATAATATATAAAGACTGTTCTCAGCTTATGACCAGTTTGCTTGGTGTTAAGTGTCTGAGAGTACAAGACTCTCCCTGGATAGTACGCTGGTCTACCACAGGACTAACTCCTCAGCTGCGAGTACTGGAGCAATGTGATGAATGCAGAACTTCCAAACTGTGAGAGTTACATGTATGCATGGACCTGCAACTCCTAAGGGAGTCATACAGGCCACACATTGACATACAGTATTTCTAGGGCACTTTTTAAAACCTGGCAGACCCATCTCCTCTCCAGGTCTGAATAGAGCAGATTTCTTCCAGAGAAACAGAAGAATCAACCTCAATACTAGACTGGTACTTTGTTTTATCAACCTCAAATGGATGAAAGGCAAAGTTGACCTCAGCAGGATTTGAATTCAGAGAACTGAAGGCATTCTGTTACATTCATATATACATACTTACTTTGTCTAATAAACAAAACATCTCTCTCTCTACACACATAACATATAAAGCTACATTTATATATACCTCTTCTAAGAAATTAAACCTACTCTAGACTTACACATAGATACAGTTATATATAAATACTTACCTTGTCAAATAAACACAACTAAATCTTCTCTAGTCAGACACACAAAGCTACATTTATATAAACATTCTTCTCTACAAACGAGGATCAGCTGAAAAGCTCATAGGCTGACTTTGAAGGAGTGATGCTAGAACTGCGAGATATTGTGGTTAGGTTCATTATCATAGGACGTGGTGGAGCAACCAAAATTCACTGCCAACTAATGTACAACTTTATGATGTTCGTGATTCATCGGTGAAAATGAATGACTCTGATAGTTCTGTTTCATGTGAGGAAGACAAAAGGAAACCTTCAGAGTGTGCATTGAGCAATATGGGATATTTCTAGAATGTAACTAATGCTAACTTGAATCATCCTTGGACATCATCATACATAGTATATATATAGTGTGTTTAGTACAGTGTAGTTGTAGCTAACTAGGTATTTGGTTTTATGAAATGAAAGGGACAAATAAACAAACTATATATATACACTGATACTTCAATGTGTTATAAGCAATCCAATACTACTGTTGGATACATAGAGTGCTTCATCCTGCTTACACCAAAGTTTATGGATTAAGGTGGTGCAAACACAACACTTAAATAAAGGTAACAATATATGGCCATAGTACAGAAAATTCTTATAATATACATATATATATATACACACACACACATATATATATATATATACATCTCGGGCTGGATTCTGTTGAGGGTCTTTGCCACAAGTGACATCAATGAGATTCCCCTGTAGTTGTTCATGTTAGAGAGATCTCCCTTCTTTGGTACTGAGATGATGTTAGTGATCAAGGGCAACTTTCTCCAGTGCCTGGTTACAGAACTCCAGGATGATATCATCAAAATCACACCTCTTCATCACCTTTGATGCCTCTCCATGCGTCTTGGTTCTCTGAAGCCCCTCGCTGGCGAAGGTCCTGTCTCAATATCCAGTTCCTCAAACAGCTGTCTGATCTCTCTGGTATTCTGGGCTGTCGAAGGTGGCTCTCCTAGTAGGGTCTTAAAATGGTCCAGCCTCTTCTTACCCCCAGATCTAACTCAAACTCCCTCTCTTCCTTCCTGTAATCTCGTTGATCATCATCCAGCTCTCTTTACACTTACACCTGTCCACCGCTCTCTCTGCACTCTGTCAACATATATGTTGATGCCCTAATGACAAACACTGGTCTCTGGGAGAGACGGGATGATGATGGAGAACAGAGACCACTGGAGAGAACTCGTCCATGGATCTCGGGAATTTTACCTGCTCTCTTTCTCTCTCTCTCTCTATATATATATACACTGACCTCCTACAAGGTTACATCTCAAAGGAGGTTTATACCAGTTCTTTTATCCCGAAACTTTTTCAGGAACTGTGGACCAGGAGTTTCTTATGGTTGTAGGTTTTTTGAAAAATAACAGAAGGCAACACATAAGGTGATTGTCGTGTGAAGGAGGAAGATTGGTAGAGCAATGGACTCCATGGACACTGGTAAGGCTAACTTAGAACAGGATGGAAAGGTATCCATGGTGAGTGAAAAACCTAACCATTGTTTCAGCTACAGCAGCAGAGGAATTAAGTTATGGTGGGTTTGAAGAAAACAGAGTGGGATGTCTTCAATGTAGTGACTATATAGACCAGAGGCTTTCAACATAACTGATGAGTGTTTCAGTGGAGACCAGCAACCTCTGAGGAGCAGGGACAGAATAGGAGTAGTAGAGATAGAATAGACAGAGGGAACAGCATATTTAGGGGCTGGGGAGAAGCAGAGACCACTGTAGTAGAGGTAGACTAGGTAGAGAGGGAACAGCATATTAAGGGGTTGGGGAGTGCTAGTGAGGAGCAGGAACCAGTGTAGTAGAGGTAGACTAGGAAGAGAGGGAATAGCATATTTAGGGGTTGGGGAGGAGCAGAGACCATTGTAGTAGAGGTATAATGTGCAGAAGGAGGAGAGACAATATTTGTGGACCAGAGCCTGTTGAATTGTTGATAAAGCTGGAGTGTCATCCCTTAATGTAGCAACCTTGTCAACATGAATGTCCTTGGGGGATAAACCCCTTTTCTTCAGGTACTTGATAATACCACGATGCCAAATGTTGTCCATTTTCAAGAGGTCATTACTAATTACATTTGAAGTCCTCTTTCAACAGTCAGATGTCAGTTTACTTGAAAAGAAACAATGCAGTTATTAATAAGAAGAGTTGAAATTAATGCATGCAAGATTTCCCAGCTCTAGCATCAGTCTTTCATAGTCAGCCAACCTTCGTACTTCTGCTGGGTCAAGCCCGACGGGGGATGACGTCTTAAACAAGCCCCAACAAATAAGAAAGATTTAGAAGAGAATATACTAATTACTAGATATTCACACAAAAGTGACATTAGAATTATTGCTGGAAATAGCAGCCAAATATTTATGGCTCGCCACGTTTTAAAATAATGAAGGACACATTAGAAGATGTAGTTTTAGATAGTCATATATACACATTGGTCAACGCTGGAATCTCATTGATTCTATATACATAAGTCGGTTCTCAGAGGACCTATTCAGGTTATGGGAACTGTTTGTCCCCCGTGTAAAAATTTGGCGTATATATATATAATTTCGAGTATATATATATAAACTTATATATGTCTGTATGCATTTGTTGGGGTTTAAATGGTGAAAATTCCATAAGGTAGCTGTTGTTTACTTTCATTGACAAGTCAGACCTGAGCGATCAAGACATATATTTACATATACATAATCAAAAGTAAAAACATTGTTAATATCTTCCTACACAGATAAAATATAAAAGATTGTATTTACATGTGTCACAGCTAATTCACCTCCGTAATTCTTAGGAAACCTGGCTTCTATTTCTAGCAAGTGGAGCGTAGACGTAGAGACGTGTTGCTGTTGTTTACTTTTATTCACAGGTCTTGAACGAGCAAGACAAGATGACCCGACATGTGTGTAATCAATGGTATTCCTGCCGTGACCATCCTGTGTTTATATGATTATCAAGGTACCCACATCTACATCGTTGAATGCACCTTTCATTGTTTTAAAAGGGGTTGTAGAAGACAGAACATCTGAGGGTGAGAGGCCGGAGATCGTCAGTGAGTGGCTTTAAATTAATTAGCCATGATTCTATAAAATAAAGAAGCGAAATCACTTTGAAGAAAAATAGGAGGACAATAGTAATTATTATGAGGCCGGTGTAGCGATTACATATTGCCCTTTGTTTACATTAACCGCTCCCGACACCATGGTAATTAGATATTCAGATTACAGGGAGGTGTGGGATGGAATTAATTCTTTTATTTATTTACTTCTATCAAACAACAAACACGGTGGCAAGGAGTAAATTAAAAAACTCGCCTTCCTTTTAAAATAAAATTCAAGCCTAAGCTCTCCCATGATGCAACAGTGCGGCTAAATAAGTTGACGCTTTAGCGACATCAGTTCCTTAAATTTCACCAGGACGAAATCTCAAGAACGATAACTCTGTCTTTACTTAATCGCAAAAATGGGTGCAAAAATTATTTCGAAAGAACACTTGCTATGGACGGGATTCTTGATAACAAGGTGTCGAGATGTTTCTTGAGGACATCCACCTCCACGTCATGCAAATCTCTCATGTATATATATATACATGTATATATATACATGTATATATATATATACATGTATATATAACTATATATATATATAGCATCACTCCTTCATAGGCTGACCAAGATACTCTCATGGAATGACCAAATGAGGTTTATTTTTCAACATGCAAGATTTCACAGCTCTAGCATCACTTCTTCATAAGCTGACCAAGATACTCTCATGGAATGACCAAATGAGGTTTATTTTTCAACATGCAAGATTTCACAGCTCTAGCATCACTTCTTCATAAGCTGACCAAGATACTCTCATGGAATGACCAAATGAGGTTTATTTTTCAACATGCAAGATTTCACAGCTCTAGCATCACTCCTTCATAGGCTGACCAAGATACTCTCATGGAATGACCAAATGAGGTTTATTTTTCAACATGCAAGATTCCACAGCTCTAGCATTACTTCTTCATAAGCTGACCAAGATACTCTCATGGAATGACCAAATGAGGATTATTTTTCAACATGCAAGATTTCACAGCTCTAGCATCACTCCTTCATAGGCTGACCAAGATACTCTCATGGCATGACCAAATGAGGTTTATTTTTCAACATGCAAGATTGCACAGCTCTAGCATCACTCTATATAACTATATATATAGTTATATATACATGTATATATATATATATATACATGTATATATAATATATACATGTATATATATATACATGTATATATATATACATACATGTATATATATATACATGTATATATATATACATGTATATATATATACATATATGTGTATATATATATACATGTATATATATGGGTATATACATGTATATATATACATACATGTATATATATATACATGTATATATATGGATATATACATGTATATATATACATGTATATATATACATGTATATATATACATACATGTATATATATATATGTACATGTATATATATATACATATATGTGTATATATATATATATATATACATGTATATATATGGATATATACATGTATATATATATACATGTATATATATGGATATATAAATGTATATATATATATATATATGTATATATATGGATATATAAATGTATATATATATATATATATATATACATGTATATATATGGATATATATATATATATATATACATTTATATATCCATATATATACATATGGAATGTATATATAGTGAGCCTATGAACTTTTAAGCCTACCTTATATGCAAATAATGTAAGTATATACAAATATTTACTAAGAAATTCGAAATAATTTTTGCACCCATTTTTGCGATTAAGTAAAGACGGAGTTATCGTTCTTGAGATTTCGGCTCGGGGAAATTTGAAGAACTGATGTCGCTAAATCGCCAAATCATTTACTTGCCCCGTTGCATCATGGGAGGGTAATGGCTGCCTTTTATTTTTTAAACGATGGCAGATTCTTTAGTTTCTTTCGCAGCATCTTGTACCTTGTTTCAAATAAGTAAATAATTAAAACATTTTGGCGAGAAAGATATTAAAAAGACTGCCATGGTTTTCGAAAAATAAAAGGCAGCCATTACCCTCCCATGATGCAACGGGGCAGGTAAATGATTTGGCGATTTAGCGACATCAGTTCTTCAAATTTCCCCGAGCCGAAATCTCAAGAACGATAACTCCGTCTTTACTTAATCGCAAAAATGGGTGCAAAAATTATTTCGAATTTCTTAGTAAATATTTGTATATACTTACATTATTTGCATATAAGGTAGGCTTAAAAGTTCATAGGCTCACTATGAAAGAGTGATGCTAGGGCTGTGCAATCTTGCATGTTGAAAAATAAACCTCATTTGGTCATTCCGTGAGAGTATCTTGGTCAGCCTATGAAGGAGTGATGCTAGAGCTGTGCAATCTTGCATGTTGAAAAATAAACCTCATTTGGTCATTCCATGAGAGTATCTTGGTCAGCCTATGTAGGAGTGATGCTAGAGCTCTGCAATCTTGCATGTTGAAAAATAAACCTCATTTGGTCATTCCGTGAGAGTATCTTGGTCAGCCTATGAAGGAGTGATGCTAGAGCTGTGAAATCTTGCATGTTGAAAAATAAACCTCATTTGATCATTCCATGAGAGTATCTTGGTCAGCTTATGAAGGAATGATGCTAGAGCTGTGCAATCTTGCATGTTGAAAAATAAACCTCATTTGGTCATTCCATGAGAGTATCTTGGTCAGCCTATGTAGGAGTGATGCTAGAGCTCTGCAATCTTGCATGTTGAAAAATAAACCTCATTTGGTCATTCCGTGAGAGTATCTTGGTCAGCCTATGAAGGAGTGATGCTAGAGCTGTGAAATCTTGCATGTTGAAAAATAAACCTCATTTGATCATTCCATGAGAGTATCTTGGTCAGCTTATGAAGGAATGATGCTAGAGCTCTGCAATCTTGCATGTTGAAAAATAAACCTCATTTGGTCATTCCATGAGAGTATCTTGGTCAGCCTATGAAGGAGTGATGCTAGAGCTGTGAAATCTTGCATGTTGAAAAATAAACCTCATTTGATCATTCCATGAGAGTATCTTGGTCAGCTTATGAAGGAATGATGCTAGAGCTCTGCAATCTTGCATATTGAAAAATAAACCTCATTTGGTCATTCCATGAGAGTATCTTGGTCAGCCTATGAAGGAGTGAAGCTAGAGCTGTGCAATCTTGCATGTTGAAAAATATACCTCATTTGGTCATTCCATGAGAGTATCTTGGTCAGCCCATGAAGGAGTGATGCTAGAGCTGTACAATCTTGCATGTTGATAAATATACCTCATTTGGTCATTCCATGAGAGTATCTTGGTCAGCTTATGAAGGAATGATGCTAGAGCTCTGCAATCTTGCATGTTGAAAAATAAACCTCATTTGGTCATTCCGTGAGAGTATCTTGGTCAGCCTATGAAGGAGTGATGCTAGAGCTGTGAAATCTTGCATGTTGAAAAATAAACCTCATTTGATCATTCCACGAGAGTATCTTGGTCAGCTTATGAAGGAATGATGCTAGAGCTCTGCAATCTTGCATATTGAAAAATAAACCTCATTTGGTCATTCCATGAGAGTATCTTGGTCAGCCTATGAAGGAGTGATGCTCGAGCTATGCAATCTTGCATGTTGAAAAATAAACCTCATTTGGTCATTCCATGAGAGTATCTTGGTCAGCCTATGAATGAGTGATGCTAGAGCTGTGCAATCTTGCATGTTGAAAAATATACCTCATTTGGTCATTCCATGAGAGTATCTTGGTCAGCCCATGAAGGAGTGATGCTAGAGCTGTACAATCTTGAATGTTGATAAATATACCTCATTTGGTCATTCCATGAGAGTATCTTGGTCAGCCTATGAAGGAGTGATGCTAGAGCTGTGCAATCTTCCATGTTGAAAAATAAACCTAATTTGGTCATTCCATGAGAGTATCTTGGTCAGCCTATGAAGGAGTGATGCTAGAGCTGTGCAATCTTGCATGTTGAAAAATAAACCTCATTTGGTCATTCCATGAGAGTATCTTGGTCAGCCTATGAAGGAGTGATGCTAGAGCTGTGCAATCTTGCATGTTGAAAAATATACCTCATTTGGTCATTCCATGAGAGTATCTTGGTCAGCCTATGAAGGAGTGATGCTAGAGCTGTGCAATCTTGCATGTTGAAAAATAAACCTCATTTGGTTATTCCATGAGAGTATCTTGGTCAGCCTATGAAGGAGTGATGCTAGAGCTGTGCAATCTTGCATGTTGAAAAATAAACCTCATTTGGTCATTCCATGAGAGTATCTTGGTCAGCCTATGAAGTAGTGATGCTAGAGCTGTGCAATCTTGCATGTTGAAAAATAAACCTCATTTGGTCATTCCATGAGAGTATCTTGGTCAGCCTATGAAGGAGTGATGCTAGAGCTGTGCAATCTTGCATGTTGAAAAATAAACCTCATTTGGTCATTCCATGAGAGTATCTTGGTCAGCTTATGAAGGAGTGATGCTAGGGCTGTGCAATCTTGCATGTTGAAAAATAAACCCCATTTGATCATTCCATGAGAGTATCTTAGTCAGCTTATGAAGGAATGATGCTAGGGCTGTGCAATCTTGCATGTTGAAAAATAAACCTCATTTGGTCATTCCATGAGAGTATCTTGGTCAGCTTATGAAGGAGCGATGCTTGAGCTGTGAAATCTTGCATGTTGAAAAATAAACCTCATTTGGTCATTCCATGAGAGTATCTTGGTCAGCCTATGAAGGAGTGATGCTATATATATATACTTATATATACATGTATATATATATATACATGTATATATATACATGTATATATATATATACATGAGAGATTTGCATGACGTGGAGGTGGATGTCCTCAAGAAACATCTCGACACCCTGTTATCCAGAATCCCGGATGAGCCCACAGCAAGACACGAGGGAAACCTAAGAGCAGCAGCAACAAACTCCCTCTTACACCAGTGGCCAACCTATACAGGCTGGAGATAAAATGTGTAGCAACAAGGGCGGTGCCCCAGCCTGGCCTCAGCCGGATGGCTGAAAAACAGGTAAAATAGTATATGTGTATATATGGATATATACATGTATATATATATATATATATATATATATATATATATATATATATATATATATATATATAAATGTATATCTATATCTATATCTATATATAAAAGTATATATATATATATATATATAAATGTATATATACATATATATATATATATAATGATATAATGATGTGTTCACCTATTAAAAATCCACAAAATCCTTTTAATATTGTCGTTTTCGTCCATAGCAAGTGTTCTTTCGAAATAATTTTTGCACCCATTTTTGCGATTAAGTAAAGACAGAGTTATCGTTCTTGAGATTTCGTCCTGGTGAAATTTAAGGAACTGATGTCGTTAAAGCGTCAACTTATTTAGCCGCACTGTTGCATCATGGGAGAGGTTAGGCTTGATTTTTTTTAAAAATAAAAATGCGAGTTTTTTTAATTTACTCCTTGCCACCGTGTTTGTTGTTTGATAGAAGTAAATAAATAAAAGAATTACTTCCATCCCACACCTCCCTGTAATCTGAATATCTAATTACCATGATGCCGGGAGTGGTTAATCTAAACAAAGGGCAATATGTAATCGCTACACCGGCCTCATAATAATTACTATTGTTCTCCTATTTTTCTTCAAAGTGATTTCGCTTCTTTATTTCATAGAATCATGGCTAATTAATTTAAAGCCACTCACTGACGATCTCCGGCCTCTCACCCTCAGATGTTCTGTCTTCTACAACCCCTTTTAAAACAATGAAAGGTGCATTCAACGATGTAGATATATATACATATATATATACACATACATATATATATATACATATATATATAATATAGATGAGATTCTACAGGACTAGAACAGATTCTACAGGATTCTGCAGGACTAGAACAGATTCCTGATGATTTCTGAAGAATGAAACAGTTCTAGTCCTATAGAATCTCACCTATATTAAAACTTTTATACTCTGCTATGTATTGAGTACCTTACTTACTGTGGTTACCTCCGATTCAACCCGGAATAACGTACATATATATATATATATATATATATATATATATATATATATATATATACATATATACATATATATATATATATATATATATATATATATACATATATTATTTTTGATATATATATACATATATATATATATATATACATATATTATTTTTGATATATATACATATATATATATATATATACATATACATATATATATATATATATATATATATATACATATATTATTTTTGATATACCTCCATGTATGATCTGAGTTCATACCTCCATGTATGATCTGAGTTCAAATCCCGCCGAGGTTAACTTTGCCTTTCATCCTTCCGGGGTCGATAGAATA
>OZ024762.1:2471038-2478538 GCA_964016885.1 Eledone cirrhosa
ACGGGAAACCGATGGAATTATAGTTATTCTTCTTGTTTAATTACCATGACTCTCACTGATATATTTGAAGATGTTTCAACACTCAGCTTGATCCTCATCAATTTGGACCAAACCGTATCACTGGTGAAACCGAATTGGTATAAGACATCACGGTTCAAACAAACGATGCTGGCTTTCAGTGCAGTTTTGTGGGCTTTTCCGACAGCGGTCGAGTTATATTTTCACGTTAATGACTGGTACCGAATGGGGCATGTTTTCATACATCTCTCTGATGTTTGTGTCAGCATTGTAAGTAAACACCTCAAAATATATGGCATCACCTTCACAACGTGCCTATCTTTCCCTATTTTAATATACTACATATTGCTACAATACATAAAACTCAGTAAAATGCACAACACATCCCTCTATGGATTCAATAAACTAATGGATATGATCACCCCCATTCTTCTCATCGATATCACGGTAATAATATCAAGATTCTTTAGTGGAACTCTAGTTGTCATGGCTCTTATTTTCGGTGCCAACAATAAATTCCTTACTGAAAATGCTTTTCCTACTTCGCTGTATATTTTTGCTCTTTGGTTGAAGAGGTCATCTTTTGGTGCACCAATGTTGTTGCTAGTGTTTAGCAAGACAATCAGAAACAGTGTCAAACAACTGATCAATGGAGACAGGACTTACATCGTACCCTCCAATACCGACAGCCAAATGGATGACATTAACTTGGACTAAATAAATATATGAATAAATTAACTCATTAATTATATCAATTAGTCCTTTTATTTATTTATTTAATTAATTAATTTATTTATTTACTGGTTTCAGTCATTTGATTGCGACCAGGCTTGATCAATAGCAAACTTTGTGTGTACAGATAACATCCATGAACTTGGGGAGATCCAACTGGATCAGTTGGAGATAGTTGCTTATGACAGGACCCACTGGAAGGAGTGTTTGAGAACTCTGCCCCTCCCACGACTCTCTCAGGAATAAGTGATGGGCGAAGAATAAGAAGAAAGTATTGACTCCAGTGTTTAAAAGGAAATAAAAAATTTTATTATTATTTTTATTTATTTACTTATTTTATTAAATTTATTTTTACAAAGGTTTTCTGAACATCAAACTTTTATCTTGGTAATTAATTGAACGACATAGATAACGAACATATATTTAATTAATTAATTAATTAATGAGATTCCCTGATTATTAAAATATTTATTTTATAAGATACTGAAGTAATCCATAAATTGGATTGTAGAAGGAAACATGAGGGTCCAAATGAAATATCGAAGGGGTTGAAGGTGTTGGTGGCATTGCTGGGGGTCAGTATGATGTAGTCTTTATTTACATCTTGTTGGAATGTATCTTTGTCTTCACATTACATAGCTATGTGGAGGGCTATAGTCTTGTTGGTCTTCACATTACATAGCTATGTGGAGGGCTATAGTCTTCACATAAAGAATGTGGCTATCAGGGCTATAGTGAAGGCAAGACAGATAACTGTGTGTATGGATATCATTATCATTTGTATCCTTTCATTCTGAAATAAATAGATACACAATGTATATATATATATATATATAGAGAGAGAGGGGGGGGTAGATAGATAGAGAGATAGAGAGAGAGGGGGGGGGGTAGATAGACAGATAGAAAGAGAGGGGGGGGGAGAGATATATAGATAGATAGATAGAGAGAGAGAGGGGGGAGATATATAGATAGAGAGGGGGGTAGGTAGATAGATAGATAGAGAGAGGGGGAGATATATAGATAGATAGATAGAGAGAGGGGGGAGATATATAGATAGATAGATAGTTAGAGAGAGGGGGGAGATATATAGATAGATAGAGAGAGAGGGGGGAGATATATATATAGATAGATAGATAGATAGAGAGAGGGGGGGATATAGATAGATAGAGAGAGGGGGGGATATATAGATAGAGAGAGAGAGAGAGAAAGATAATGTAAAAATGGTCATGGAAAAAGGGAAATAATCAGACACACAGATACAGACATATGCACACACACACTAACATACCGATTCACTAACACACACATCCCACATATTACACACACACACATCCCACATATTACACACACACACACACTACCACACACCCACACCCACACTACCACAGACACACATACACGCCCACACTACCACACACCCACACTACCACACACATACACACCCACACTACCACACACATACACGCCCACACTACCACACACATACACGCCCACACTACCACACGCCCACACCCATACTACCACACACCCACACTACCACACACCCACACTACCACACACATACACACCCACACTACCACACACATACACACCCATACTACCACATCAATACACGCCCACACTACCACACACATACACGCCCACACTACCACACACCCACACTACCACACACATACACACCCACACAACCACACACATACACACCCACACTACCACACACATACACGCCCACACTACCACACACATACACACCCACACTACCACACACCCACACTACCACCCACACTACCATACACATACACTACCACACACATACACACCCACACTACCACACACCCACACTACCACCCACACTACCATACACATACACTACCACACACATACACACCCACACTACCACACACATACACACCCACACTACCACACACATACACACCCACACTACCACACACATACACACTACCACACACCCACACTACCACACACATACACACCCACACTACCACACACCCACACTACCACACACATACACACCCACACTACCACACACCCACACCTGAGGTCCAAAAGACCAGAAATGAGACAATTAACAAAATATGTTTCTCAAACTCACCTTATTCGCTTTAGCAGCGTCAACATTAGCTTGTCCAGAGGTGTTCATTTCATAGGCAGATATTTTACCTGTAATTAAAGTAAATAAGAATGGTTTCTTATAGAGGCACAAGGCCAACAATTTTGGCGGGGGGGGGGGGGGGAGTCGATTAAATCGACCCCAGTACGTGACTGGTACTTTATTTTAACAACCCCGTAAGGATGAAAGGCAAAGTTAACCTCGGCGGGATTTGAACACAGAATGGCAAGGGCCGTAACTCTATGCATCAAAGCATGGCGTCCGACTCTCTACCGATACTGCCATTCTACATTAGGCACAAGGCCAACAATTTGAAATGAAGGGAAGGTGCCCCAGCATGGCCACAGTCTAATGACTGAAACCAGTAAAAAGAGTGTGGTGCCCCAGCATGGCCACAGTCTAATGACAAACCAGTAAAAAGAGTGTGGTGCCCCAGCATGGCCACAGTCTAATGACTGAAACCAGTAAAAAGAGTGTGGTGCCCCAGCATGGCCACAGTCAAATGACTGAAACCAGTAAAATAATGTGGTGCTCCAGCATGGCCACAGTCTTACCTTGTTTGCAGTAATTCAAGATCTCCATTGTGCAAATGGCCAACAATTTGTAGACCAAAAACAAACTCATTTCAATGACAAATGCATCATACATTTTCTCTACTCCTTCCATCTTACTATGCATGACGACACCAATAAAGATGGTTGTATCTGTAATGGGGAAAATATGGCTATCATACATCGCGTTAGTAATAATAATCTTATTTAACAAATGTTTTTTAATATTATCTTAGCTCTACTTCTCCAAATTGAGAGACCACAGCTCTGATACTATGGACATGTGGTTAGAATGTCTCAGGAAAGAATCACTGGACAGATTTGTAGCTCGGAGATGAGAGAGTCACTCCAGGTAGAGCTGCTACTTCTCCGAATTGAGAGATCACAGCTCTGATACTATGGACATGGGGTTAGAATGTCTCAGGAAAGAATCACTGGACAGATTTGTAGCTCGGAGATGAGAGAGTCACTCCAGGTAGAGCTGCTACTTCTCCTAATTGAGAGATCACAGCTCTGATACTATGGACATGGGGTTAGAATGTCTCAGGAAAGAATCACTGGACAGATTTGTAGCTCGGAGATGAGAGAGTCACTCCAGGTAGAGCTGCTACTTCTCCTAATTGAGAGATCACAGCTCTGATACTATGGACATGGGGTTAGAATGTCTCAGGAAAGAATCACTGGACAGATTTGTAGCTCGGAGATGAGAGAGTCACTCCAGGTAGAGCTGCTACTTCTCCGAATTGAGAGATCACAGCTCTGATACTATGGACATGGGGTTAGAATGTCTCAGGAAAGAATCACTGGACAGATTTGTAGCTCGGAGATGAGAGAGTCACTCCAGGTAGAGCTGCTACTTCTCCTAATTGAGAGATCACAGCTCTGATACTATGGACATGGGGTTAGAATGTCTCAGGAAAGAATCACTGGACAGATTTGTAGCTCGGAGATGAGAGAGTCACTCCAGGTAGAGCTGCTACTTCTCCTAATTGAGAGATCACAGCTCTGATACTATGGACATGGGGTTAGAATGTCTCAGGAAAGAATCACTGGACAGATTTTATGGGCAAAACCAACTGGCAGGAGACCCAGGAGTAGACCCAGAGCAAGATGGTTGGATAACATCCTTGGGCTTGGCTGGTCTCACTTGGGGATCCAGCTGAATCAGTTGAAGACGGTTGCTTCTGACAGGACCTGCTGGAAGGAGTGTTTGAGGACTCAGCCCCCCTGACCCTCTTACGAACAAGTGGGCAAAGAAGAAGATTTTAACCCTTTAGCATTTATACCGGTTGTATCCGGCCAGAATTCTCTCAACTCTTTCTGTTCAAACCAGCAATAACTGGCCGGTCATACTGACATTAAGGTATTGTTCTCAAAATAAATTTGAAGAGGAGAGCAAAGTCGATTAAATCAATTCCAGTGCATTACTGGTATTTTATTTTATCGACTTTGGAATGATGAAGGGCTAAATTGACCTTCACAGGATTTGAACTCAGAACAGAAAGGGTTGTAACTCTATGCTGCAAAGCATTTTGTTCTTCTCCGACGCTCTACCAGTTATAAAATGTTGCACAAACGAGAAAAAAACTGATTGGAAAGGACTCAATAGGAAGAAGTTGGTGATATTTACCAGCAAAAACCATGGCAACAACACCAACCATTCGATGGCACCAGTTAAAAATAACACGGAGTGGACTGTCCTTCCCTGGTCTAAAGTAGCCCATTACTGGCTGAAATAGAGAGGTTGATAGGGTTAGAGGAGAGGAGAGAGGATGGTGGTGGTGGTCGTGTGTAGGGAGGTGGTGGTCGTGGTCGTGTGTAGGGAGGTGGTGGTGATGGTGGTGGTGTAGAGGAAGGTGGTGGTGTTGGGAGGAAGGTGGTGGTGTAGAGGAAGGTGGTGGTGTTGGGAGGAAGGTGGTGGTGGTGGTGTGTAGGGAGATGGTGGTGGTGGTATAGAGAGGAAGGTGGTGGTGTTGGAAGGAAGGTGGTGGTGGTGGTGGTGGTGTGTAGGGAGATGGTGGTGGTGGTGTGTAGGGAGATGGTGGTGGTGGTGTGTAGGGAGATGGTGGTGGTGGTGGTGGTGGTGTAGAGAGGAAGGTGGTGGTGTTGGAAGGAAGGTGGTGGTGGTGGTGTGTAGGGAGATGGTGGTGTTGGTGGTGGTGTAGAGAGGAAGGTGTGGTGGTGGTGGTGGTGGTGTGTGGTGGTGGTGTGTGGTGGTGGTGGTGGTGTGGAGAGGAAGGTGGTGGTGTAGAGAGGAAGGTGGTGGTGGTGTGTTAATCAAGAAGTCAACCATAAGATGTACTTACATTGCAAATTACTAAAATGGTGACAATAATCCCGAGAGGAGGGTGAGCTTGATATGTGGACCCAGGAAGCTGAAATGAGATAAAACAAGTTAAATTAGGGGTCTCACAGAATGTGATATTTTTACTGTAATTAGGAGAAAGCTAAGGGCATCTAAGCACCTTAACAGATGCTAATGTCCATTTTTATATTAACCCTTTAGCATTGAAACCGGCTGTAACTGAACAGAATTTTCTCACCGCTTTCTGTTTAAACTGGCTGTAACCGGCCAGAATTCTCTCATACCTTTCTGTTCAAACCGGCTGTATCCAGCCATTCATACTGATGTTAAGATATTGTTCTAAAAATGAATATCAAAATCTCATAGATTCGATATTATGTGAGGTAAAGCCTTTACTGTGAAAATACAATAGTATATATAGAGTAATGTAAATGTTATGTGAGATATTATGTGAGGTAAAGCCTTTACTGTGAAAATACAATAGTATATATAGAGTAATGTAAATGTTATGTGAGATATTATGTGAGGTAAAGCCTTTACTGTGACAATACAATAGTATATATAGAGTAATGTAAATATTATGTGAGATATTATGTGAGGTAAAGCCTTTACTGTGAAAATACAATAGTATATATAGAGTAATGTAAATGTTATGTGAGATATTATGTGAGGTAAAGCCTTTACTGTGACAATACAATAGTATATATAGAGTAATGTAAATGTTATGTGAGATATTATGTAAGGTAAAGCCTTTACTGTGAAAATACAATAGTATATATAGAGTAATGTAAATGTTATGTGAGATATTATGTAAGGTAAAGCCTTTACTGTGAAAATACAATAGTATATATAGAGTAATGTAAATGTTATGTGAGATATTATGTGAGGTAAAGCCTTTACTGTGAAAAGACAATAGTATATATAGAGTAATGTAAATGTTATGTGAGATATTATGTGAGGTAAAGCCTTTACTGTGAAAATACAATAGTATATATAGAGTAATGTAAATGTTATGTGAGATATTATGTAAGGTAAAGCCTTTACTGTGAAAATACAATAGTATATATAGAGTAATGTAAATGTTATGTGAGATATTATGTGAGGTAAAGCCTTTACTGTGAAAATACAATAGTATATATAGAGTAATGTAAATGTTATGTGAGATATTATGTAAGGTAAAGCCTTTACTGTGAAAATACAATAGTATATATAGAGTAATGTAAATGTTATGTGAGATATTATGTGAGGTAAAGCCTTTACTGTGAAAATACAATAGTATATATAGAGTAATGTAAATGTTATGCGAGATATTATGTGAGGTAAAGCCTTTACTGTGAAAAGACAATAATATATATAGAGTAATGTAAATGTTATGTGAGATATTATGTGAGGTAAAGCCTTTACTGTGAAAAGACAATAGTATATATAGAGTAATGTAAATGGTAAAGGATTAAAGGGGTTTATAAACCTCCTTTATTGAAAAATATAGGCATCTAAATAACAGGGCATATTACCCCTTAACAGAGGTACTTCATTTATTTTTGTGCAGTTGACACAAGGGAATAAGCAGGGTGGTACAAAGGGGTAGCAGGGTGGCACAAAGCGGGTAGCAGGGTGGCACAGAGGTAGAAGTAGGGTGGCACAGAGGTGGTAGCAGGGTGGTACAAAGGGGGTAGCAGGGTGATACAAAGGGGGTAGCAGTGTGTGATACAAAGGGGGTAGCAGTGTGTGATACAAAGGGGGTAGCAGTGTGTGGCACAAAG
>OZ024762.1:2481038-2493538 GCA_964016885.1 Eledone cirrhosa
AAATGAAAACGAAATTTCATTTCTCACTCTTAGTATGGCACTTACTTAAATGTAAGTATGCATGTATACGTACATACATATATGTATACAGACGTACAGTAGCATGCACATATATATATATATATACATATATATATACATATGCATACAGGTACACATACATATATGCACGTATCAGTTTAGCGGCGCTAACGTCGCTTTGTTCGTTTGTAAACAAACTGAACAGCCTGAATTTATGCCATACGGTGTTAAGGCAACCACGTCACCTTTTTGTTCAACACTGACACAGGAACGATGTACTAGTTTCAAGCTTGTTAGCTATCATCAGCACCGTTTACCCATCTGCCAGATAGTTGAACGTTCGAAAGTATATACTTTCCTTATGAAAATTAACGGCTGAGCAGCCTAATTTGCATATTGAGTGAGTTAAATCGGTCAGGCATACCGAAAACGATAAATTGAAACAAAATGAAAACGAAATTTCATTTCTCACTCTTAGTATGGCACTTACTTAAATGTAAGTATGCATGTATACGTACATACATATATGTATACAGACGTACAGTAGCATGCACATATATATATATATATACATATATATATACATATGCATACAGGTACACATACATATATGCACGTATCAGTTTAGCGGCGCTAACGTCGCTTTGTTCGTTTGTAAACAAACTGAACAGCCTGAATTTATGCCATACGGTGTTAAGGCAACCACGTCACCTTTTTGTTCAACACTGACACAGGAACGATGTACTAGTTTCAAGCTTGTTAGCTATCATCAGCACCGTTTACCCATCTGCCAGATAGTTGAACGTTCGAAAGTATATACTTTCCTTATGAAAATTAACGGCTGAGCAGCCTAATTTGCATATTGAGTGAGTTAAATCGGTCAGGCATACCGAAAACGATAAATTGAAACAAAATGAAAACGAAATTTCATTTCTCACTCTTAGTATGGCACTTACTTAAATGTAAGTATGCATGTATACGTACATACATATATGTATACAGACGTACAGTAGCATGCACATATATATATATATATACATATATATATACATATGCATACAGGTACACATACATATATGCACGTATCAGTTTAGCGGCGCTAACGTCGCTTTGTTCGTTTGTAAACAAACTGAACAGCCTGAATTTATGCCATACGGTGTTAAGGCAACCACGTCACCTTTTTGTTCAACACTGACACAGGAACGATGTACTAGTTTCAAGCTTGTTAGCTATCATCAGCACCGTTTACCCATCTGCCAGATAGTTGAACGTTCGAAAGTATATACTTTCCTTATGAAAATTAACGGCTGAGCAGCCTAATTTGCATATTGAGTGAGTTAAATCGGTCAGGCATACCGAAAACGATAAATTGAAACAAAATGAAAACGAAATTTCATTTCTCACTCTTAGTATGGCACTTACTTAAATGTAAGTATGCATGTATACGTACATACATATATGTATACAGACGTACAGTAGCATGCACATATATATATATATATACATATATATATACATATGCATACAGGTACACATACATATATGCACGTATCAGTTTAGCGGCGCTAACGTCGCTTTGTTCGTTTGTAAACAAACTGAACAGCCTGAATTTATGCCATACGGTGTTAAGGCAACCACGTCACCTTTTTGTTCAACACTGACACAGGAACGATGTACTAGTTTCAAGCTTGTTAGCTATCATCAGCACCGTTTACCCATCTGCCAGATAGTTGAACGTTCGAAAGTATATACTTTCCTTATGAAAATTAACGGCTGAGCAGCCTAATTTGCATATTGAGTGAGTTAAATCGGTCAGGCATACCGAAAACGATAAATTGAAACAAAATGAAAACGAAATTTCATTTCTCACTCTTAGTATGGCACTTACTTAAATGTAAGTATGCATGTATACGTACATACATATATGTATACAGACGTACAGTAGCATGCACATATATATATATATATACATATATATATACATATGCATACAGGTACACATACATATATGCACGTATCAGTTTAGCGGCGCTAACGTCGCTTTGTTCGTTTGTAAACAAACTGAACAGCCTGAATTTATGCCATACGGTGTTAAGGCAACCACGTCACCTTTTTGTTCAACACTGACACAGGAACGATGTACTAGTTTCAAGCTTGTTAGCTATCATCAGCACCGTTTACCCATCTGCCAGATAGTTGAACGTTCGAAAGTATATACTTTCCTTATGAAAATTAACGGCTGAGCAGCCTAATTTGCATATTGAGTGAGTTAAATCGGTCAGGCATACCGAAAACGATAAATTGAAACAAAATGAAAACGAAATTTCATTTCTCACTCTTAGTATGGCACTTACTTAAATGTAAGTATGCATGTATACGTACATACATATATGTATACAGACGTACAGTAGCATGCACATATATATATATATATACATATATATATACATATGCATACAGGTACACATACATATATGCACGTATCAGTTTAGCGGCGCTAACGTCGCTTTGTTCGTTTGTAAACAAACTGAACAGCCTGAATTTATGCCATACGGTGTTAAGGCAACCACGTCACCTTTTTGTTCAACACTGACACAGGAACGATGTACTAGTTTCAAGCTTGTTAGCTATCATCAGCACCGTTTACCCATCTGCCAGATAGTTGAACGTTCGAAAGTATATACTTTCCTTATGAAAATTAACGGCTGAGCAGCCTAATTTGCATATTGAGTGAGTTAAATCGGTCAGGCATACCGAAAACGATAAATTGAAACAAAATGAAAACGAAATTTCATTTCTCACTCTTAGTATGGCACTTACTTAAATGTAAGTATGCATGTATACGTACATACATATATGTATACAGACGTACAGTAGCATGCACATATATATATATATATACATATATATATACATATGCATACAGGTACACATACATATATGCACGTATCAGTTTAGCGGCGCTAACGTCGCTTTGTTCGTTTGTAAACAAACTGAACAGCCTGAATTTATGCCATACGGTGTTAAGGCAACCACGTCACCTTTTTGTTCAACACTGACACAGGAACGATGTACTAGTTTCAAGCTTGTTAGCTATCATCAGCACCGTTTACCCATCTGCCAGATAGTTGAACGTTCGAAAGTATATACTTTCCTTATGAAAATTAACGGCTGAGCAGCCTAATTTGCATATTGAGTGAGTTAAATCGGTCAGGCATACCGAAAACGATAAATTGAAACAAAATGAAAACGAAATTTCATTTCTCACTCTTAGTATGGCACTTACTTAAATGTAAGTATGCATGTATACGTACATACATATATGTATACAGACGTACAGTAGCATGCACATATATATATATATATACATATATATATACATATGCATACAGGTACACATACATATATGCACGTATCAGTTTAGCGGCGCTAACGTCGCTTTGTTCGTTTGTAAACAAACTGAACAGCCTGAATTTATGCCATACGGTGTTAAGGCAACCACGTCACCTTTTTGTTCAACACTGACACAGGAACGATGTACTAGTTTCAAGCTTGTTAGCTATCATCAGCACCGTTTACCCATCTGCCAGATAGTTGAACGTTCGAAAGTATATACTTTCCTTATGAAAATTAACGGCTGAGCAGCCTAATTTGCATATTGAGTGAGTTAAATCGGTCAGGCATACCGAAAACGATAAATTGAAACAAAATGAAAACGAAATTTCATTTCTCACTCTTAGTATGGCACTTACTTAAATGTAAGTATGCATGTATACGTACATACATATATGTATACAGACGTACAGTAGCATGCACATATATATATATATATACATATATATATACATATGCATACAGGTACACATACATATATGCACGTATCAGTTTAGCGGCGCTAACGTCGCTTTGTTCGTTTGTAAACAAACTGAACAGCCTGAATTTATGCCATACGGTGTTAAGGCAACCACGTCACCTTTTTGTTCAACACTGACACAGGAACGATGTACTAGTTTCAAGCTTGTTAGCTATCATCAGCACCGTTTACCCATCTGCCAGATAGTTGAACGTTCGAAAGTATATACTTTCCTTATGAAAATTAACGGCTGAGCAGCCTAATTTGCATATTGAGTGAGTTAAATCGGTCAGGCATACCGAAAACGATAAATTGAAACAAAATGAAAACGAAATTTCATTTCTCACTCTTAGTATGGCACTTACTTAAATGTAAGTATGCATGTATACGTACATACATATATGTATACAGACGTACAGTAGCATGCACATATATATATATATATACATATATATATACATATGCATACAGGTACACATACATATATGCACGTATCAGTTTAGCGGCGCTAACGTCGCTTTGTTCGTTTGTAAACAAACTGAACAGCCTGAATTTATGCCATACGGTGTTAAGGCAACCACGTCACCTTTTTGTTCAACACTGACACAGGAACGATGTACTAGTTTCAAGCTTGTTAGCTATCATCAGCACCGTTTACCCATCTGCCAGATAGTTGAACGTTCGAAAGTATATACTTTCCTTATGAAAATTAACGGCTGAGCAGCCTAATTTGCATATTGAGTGAGTTAAATCGGTCAGGCATACCGAAAACGATAAATTGAAACAAAATGAAAACGAAATTTCATTTCTCACTCTTAGTATGGCACTTACTTAAATGTAAGTATGCATGTATACGTACATACATATATGTATACAGACGTACAGTAGCATGCACATATATATATATATATACATATATATATACATATGCATACAGGTACACATACATATATGCACGTATCAGTTTAGCGGCGCTAACGTCGCTTTGTTCGTTTGTAAACAAACTGAACAGCCTGAATTTATGCCATACGGTGTTAAGGCAACCACGTCACCTTTTTGTTCAACACTGACACAGGAACGATGTACTAGTTTCAAGCTTGTTAGCTATCATCAGCACCGTTTACCCATCTGCCAGATAGTTGAACGTTCGAAAGTATATACTTTCCTTATGAAAATTAACGGCTGAGCAGCCTAATTTGCATATTGAGTGAGTTAAATCGGTCAGGCATACCGAAAACGATAAATTGAAACAAAATGAAAACGAAATTTCATTTCTCACTCTTAGTATGGCACTTACTTAAATGTAAGTATGCATGTATACGTACATACATATATGTATACAGACGTACAGTAGCATGCACATATATATATATATATACATATATATATACATATGCATACAGGTACACATACATATATGCACGTATCAGTTTAGCGGCGCTAACGTCGCTTTGTTCGTTTGTAAACAAACTGAACAGCCTGAATTTATGCCATACGGTGTTAAGGCAACCACGTCACCTTTTTGTTCAACACTGACACAGGAACGATGTACTAGTTTCAAGCTTGTTAGCTATCATCAGCACCGTTTACCCATCTGCCAGATAGTTGAACGTTCGAAAGTATATACTTTCCTTATGAAAATTAACGGCTGAGCAGCCTAATTTGCATATTGAGTGAGTTAAATCGGTCAGGCATACCGAAAACGATAAATTGAAACAAAATGAAAACGAAATTTCATTTCTCACTCTTAGTATGGCACTTACTTAAATGTAAGTATGCATGTATACGTACATACATATATGTATACAGACGTACAGTAGCATGCACATATATATATATATATACATATATATATACATATGCATACAGGTACACATACATATATGCACGTATCAGTTTAGCGGCGCTAACGTCGCTTTGTTCGTTTGTAAACAAACTGAACAGCCTGAATTTATGCCATACGGTGTTAAGGCAACCACGTCACCTTTTTGTTCAACACTGACACAGGAACGATGTACTAGTTTCAAGCTTGTTAGCTATCATCAGCACCGTTTACCCATCTGCCAGATAGTTGAACGTTCGAAAGTATATACTTTCCTTATGAAAATTAACGGCTGAGCAGCCTAATTTGCATATTGAGTGAGTTAAATCGGTCAGGCATACCGAAAACGATAAATTGAAACAAAATGAAAACGAAATTTCATTTCTCACTCTTAGTATGGCACTTACTTAAATGTAAGTATGCATGTATACGTACATACATATATGTATACAGACGTACAGTAGCATGCACATATATATATATATATACATATATATATACATATGCATACAGGTACACATACATATATGCACGTATCAGTTTAGCGGCGCTAACGTCGCTTTGTTCGTTTGTAAACAAACTGAACAGCCTGAATTTATGCCATACGGTGTTAAGGCAACCACGTCACCTTTTTGTTCAACACTGACACAGGAACGATGTACTAGTTTCAAGCTTGTTAGCTATCATCAGCACCGTTTACCCATCTGCCAGATAGTTGAACGTTCGAAAGTATATACTTTCCTTATGAAAGGTGACGTGGTTGCCTTAACACCGTATGGCATAAATTCAGGCTGTTCAGTTTGTTTACAAACGAACAAAGCGACGTTAGCGCCGCTAAACTGATACGTGCATATATGTATGTGTACCTGTATGCATATGTATATATATATGTATATATATATATATATGTGCATGCTACTGTACGTCTGTATACATATATGTATGTACGTATACATGCATACTTACATTTAAGTAAGTGCCATACTAAGAGTGAGAAATGAAATTTCGTTTTCATTTTGTTTCAATTTATCGTTTTCGGTATGCCTGACCGATTTAACTCACTCAATATGCAAATTAGGCTGCTCAGCCGTTAATTTTCATAAGGAAAGTATATACTTTCGAACGTTCAACTATCTGGCAGATGGGTAAACGGTGCTGATGATAGCTAACAAGCTTGAAACTAGTACATCGTTCCTGTGTCAGTGTTGAACAAAAAGGTGACGTGGTTGCCTTAACACCGTATGGCATAAATTCAGGCTGTTCAGTTTGTTTACAAACGAACAAAGCGACGTTAGCGCCGCTAAACTGATACGTGCATATATGTATGTGTACCTGTATGCATATGTATATATATATGTATATATATATATATATGTGCATGCTACTGTACGTCTGTATACATATATGTATGTACGTATACATGCATACTTACATTTAAGTAAGTGCCATACTAAGAGTGAGAAATGAAATTTCGTTTTCATTTTGTTTCAATTTATCGTTTTCGGTATGCCTGACCGATTTAACTCACTCAATATGCAAATTAGGCTGCTCAGCCGTTAATTTTCATAAGGAAAGTATATACTTTCGAACGTTCAACTATCTGGCAGATGGGTAAACGGTGCTGATGATAGCTAACAAGCTTGAAACTAGTACATCGTTCCTGTGTCAGTGTTGAACAAAAAGGTGACGTGGTTGCCTTAACACCGTATGGCATAAATTCAGGCTGTTCAGTTTGTTTACAAACGAACAAAGCGACGTTAGCGCCGCTAAACTGATACGTGCATATATGTATGTGTACCTGTATGCATATGTATATATATATGTATATATATATATATATGTGCATGCTACTGTACGTCTGTATACATATATGTATGTACGTATACATGCATACTTACATTTAAGTAAGTGCCATACTAAGAGTGAGAAATGAAATTTCGTTTTCATTTTGTTTCAATTTATCGTTTTCGGTATGCCTGACCGATTTAACTCACTCAATATGCAAATTAGGCTGCTCAGCCGTTAATTTTCATAAGGAAAGTATATACTTTCGAACGTTCAACTATCTGGCAGATGGGTAAACGGTGCTGATGATAGCTAACAAGCTTGAAACTAGTACATCGTTCCTGTGTCAGTGTTGAACAAAAAGGTGACGTGGTTGCCTTAACACCGTATGGCATAAATTCAGGCTGTTCAGTTTGTTTACAAACGAACAAAGCGACGTTAGCGCCGCTAAACTGATACGTGCATATATGTATGTGTACCTGTATGCATATGTATATATATATGTATATATATATATATATGTGCATGCTACTGTACGTCTGTATACATATATGTATGTACGTATACATGCATACTTACATTTAAGTAAGTGCCATACTAAGAGTGAGAAATGAAATTTCGTTTTCATTTTGTTTCAATTTATCGTTTTCGGTATGCCTGACCGATTTAACTCACTCAATATGCAAATTAGGCTGCTCAGCCGTTAATTTTCATAAGGAAAGTATATACTTTCGAACGTTCAACTATCTGGCAGATGGGTAAACGGTGCTGATGATAGCTAACAAGCTTGAAACTAGTACATCGTTCCTGTGTCAGTGTTGAACAAAAAGGTGACGTGGTTGCCTTAACACCGTATGGCATAAATTCAGGCTGTTCAGTTTGTTTACAAACGAACAAAGCGACGTTAGCGCCGCTAAACTGATACGTGCATATATGTATGTGTACCTGTATGCATATGTATATATATATGTATATATATATATATATGTGCATGCTACTGTACGTCTGTATACATATATGTATGTACGTATACATGCATACTTACATTTAAGTAAGTGCCATACTAAGAGTGAGAAATGAAATTTCGTTTTCATTTTGTTTCAATTTATCGTTTTCGGTATGCCTGACCGATTTAACTCACTCAATATGCAAATTAGGCTGCTCAGCCGTTAATTTTCATAAGGAAAGTATATACTTTCGAACGTTCAACTATCTGGCAGATGGGTAAACGGTGCTGATGATAGCTAACAAGCTTGAAACTAGTACATCGTTCCTGTGTCAGTGTTGAACAAAAAGGTGACGTGGTTGCCTTAACACCGTATGGCATAAATTCAGGCTGTTCAGTTTGTTTACAAACGAACAAAGCGACGTTAGCGCCGCTAAACTGATACGTGCATATATGTATGTGTACCTGTATGCATATGTATATATATATGTATATATATATATATATGTGCATGCTACTGTACGTCTGTATACATATATGTATGTACGTATACATGCATACTTACATTTAAGTAAGTGCCATACTAAGAGTGAGAAATGAAATTTCGTTTTCATTTTGTTTCAATTTATCGTTTTCGGTATGCCTGACCGATTTAACTCACTCAATATGCAAATTAGGCTGCTCAGCCGTTAATTTTCATAAGGAAAGTATATACTTTCGAACGTTCAACTATCTGGCAGATGGGTAAACGGTGCTGATGATAGCTAACAAGCTTGAAACTAGTACATCGTTCCTGTGTCAGTGTTGAACAAAAAGGTGACGTGGTTGCCTTAACACCGTATGGCATAAATTCAGGCTGTTCAGTTTGTTTACAAACGAACAAAGCGACGTTAGCGCCGCTAAACTGATACGTGCATATATGTATGTGTACCTGTATGCATATGTATATATATATGTATATATATATATATATGTGCATGCTACTGTACGTCTGTATACATATATGTATGTACGTATACATGCATACTTACATTTAAGTAAGTGCCATACTAAGAGTGAGAAATGAAATTTCGTTTTCATTTTGTTTCAATTTATCGTTTTCGGTATGCCTGACCGATTTAACTCACTCAATATGCAAATTAGGCTGCTCAGCCGTTAATTTTCATAAGGAAAGTATATACTTTCGAACGTTCAACTATCTGGCAGATGGGTAAACGGTGCTGATGATAGCTAACAAGCTTGAAACTAGTACATCGTTCCTGTGTCAGTGTTGAACAAAAAGGTGACGTGGTTGCCTTAACACCGTATGGCATAAATTCAGGCTGTTCAGTTTGTTTACAAACGAACAAAGCGACGTTAGCGCCGCTAAACTGATACGTGCATATATGTATGTGTACCTGTATGCATATGTATATATATATGTATATATATATATATATGTGCATGCTACTGTACGTCTGTATACATATATGTATGTACGTATACATGCATACTTACATTTAAGTAAGTGCCATACTAAGAGTGAGAAATGAAATTTCGTTTTCATTTTGTTTCAATTTATCGTTTTCGGTATGCCTGACCGATTTAACTCACTCAATATGCAAATTAGGCTGCTCAGCCGTTAATTTTCATAAGGAAAGTATATACTTTCGAACGTTCAACTATCTGGCAGATGGGTAAACGGTGCTGATGATAGCTAACAAGCTTGAAACTAGTACATCGTTCCTGTGTCAGTGTTGAACAAAAAGGTGACGTGGTTGCCTTAACACCGTATGGCATAAATTCAGGCTGTTCAGTTTGTTTACAAACGAACAAAGCGACGTTAGCGCCGCTAAACTGATACGTGCATATATGTATGTGTACCTGTATGCATATGTATATATATATGTATATATATATATATATGTGCATGCTACTGTACGTCTGTATACATATATGTATGTACGTATACATGCATACTTACATTTAAGTAAGTGCCATACTAAGAGTGAGAAATGAAATTTCGTTTTCATTTTGTTTCAATTTATCGTTTTCGGTATGCCTGACCGATTTAACTCACTCAATATGCAAATTAGGCTGCTCAGCCGTTAATTTTCATAAGGAAAGTATATACTTTCGAACGTTCAACTATCTGGCAGATGGGTAAACGGTGCTGATGATAGCTAACAAGCTTGAAACTAGTACATCGTTCCTGTGTCAGTGTTGAACAAAAAGGTGACGTGGTTGCCTTAACACCGTATGGCATAAATTCAGGCTGTTCAGTTTGTTTACAAACGAACAAAGCGACGTTAGCGCCGCTAAACTGATACGTGCATATATGTATGTGTACCTGTATGCATATGTATATATATATGTATATATATATATATATGTGCATGCTACTGTACGTCTGTATACATATATGTATGTACGTATACATGCATACTTACATTTAAGTAAGTGCCATACTAAGAGTGAGAAATGAAATTTCGTTTTCATTTTGTTTCAATTTATCGTTTTCGGTATGCCTGACCGATTTAACTCACTCAATATGCAAATTAGGCTGCTCAGCCGTTAATTTTCATAAGGAAAGTATATACTTTCGAACGTTCAACTATCTGGCAGATGGGTAAACGGTGCTGATGATAGCTAACAAGCTTGAAACTAGTACATCGTTCCTGTGTCAGTGTTGAACAAAAAGGTGACGTGGTTGCCTTAACACCGTATGGCATAAATTCAGGCTGTTCAGTTTGTTTACAAACGAACAAAGCGACGTTAGCGCCGCTAAACTGATACGTGCATATATGTATGTGTACCTGTATGCATATGTATATATATATGTATATATATATATATATGTGCATGCTACTGTACGTCTGTATACATATATGTATGTACGTATACATGCATACTTACATTTAAGTAAGTGCCATACTAAGAGTGAGAAATGAAATTTCGTTTTCATTTTGTTTCAATTTATCGTTTTCGGTATGCCTGACCGATTTAACTCACTCAATATGCAAATTAGGCTGCTCAGCCGTTAATTTTCATAAGGAAAGTATATACTTTCGAACGTTCAACTATCTGGCAGATGGGTAAACGGTGCTGATGATAGCTAACAAGCTTGAAACTAGTACATCGTTCCTGTGTCAGTGTTGAACAAAAAGGTGACGTGGTTGCCTTAACACCGTATGGCATAAATTCAGGCTGTTCAGTTTGTTTACAAACGAACAAAGCGACGTTAGCGCCGCTAAACTGATACGTGCATATATGTATGTGTACCTGTATGCATATGTATATATATATGTATATATATATATATATGTGCATGCTACTGTACGTCTGTATACATATATGTATGTACGTATACATGCATACTTACATTTAAGTAAGTGCCATACTAAGAGTGAGAAATGAAATTTCGTTTTCATTTTGTTTCAATTTATCGTTTTCGGTATGCCTGACCGATTTAACTCACTCAATATGCAAATTAGGCTGCTCAGCCGTTAATTTTCATAAGGAAAGTATATACTTTCGAACGTTCAACTATCTGGCAGATGGGTAAACGGTGCTGATGATAGCTAACAAGCTTGAAACTAGTACATCGTTCCTGTGTCAGTGTTGAACAAAAAGGTGACGTGGTTGCCTTAACACCGTATGGCATAAATTCAGGCTGTTCAGTTTGTTTACAAACGAACAAAGCGACGTTAGCGCCGCTAAACTGATACGTGCATATATGTATGTGTACCTGTATGCATATGTATATATATATGTATATATATATATATATGTGCATGCTACTGTACGTCTGTATACATATATGTATGTACGTATACATGCATACTTACATTTAAGTAAGTGCCATACTAAGAGTGAGAAATGAAATTTCGTTTTCATTTTGTTTCAATTTATCGTTTTCGGTATGCCTGACCGATTTAACTCACTCAATATGCAAATTAGGCTGCTCAGCCGTTAATTTTCATAAGGAAAGTATATACTTTCGAACGTTCAACTATCTGGCAGATGGGTAAACGGTGCTGATGATAGCTAACAAGCTTGAAACTAGTACATCGTTCCTGTGTCAGTGTTGAACA
>OZ024762.1:2503538-2508538 GCA_964016885.1 Eledone cirrhosa
AAGAGGGGGCTTCGGTTTGTTCCTTGCAATGATAGGGGTCTTTATCTGGGTCCAAAACGTGGTGTAGTTTTTAACAATTGTTGATCTGTTTGGGAATAATAATAATAAAAATGGTTCCTGTTTTAGGCACAAGGTCAACAAATTTTGGGCAGAGATATATGTGTATATATATATATCTATACATATATATATATACACACATATATATATATATATATATACACATATATATATATATATATATACACACATATATATATATATATAGTTATACCCCCCAGTATTCACGGAGGTTATGTTACTAGAACACCCACGAAGAGTGAAAATCTGCAAATATTGGACGTGGTCCATAAAAATCCCTATAGACAGATGGATAGATAGATAGACATATAGAGAGAGAGATATAGAGATGAACAGAGATATATATAGATAGATAGAGTGATAGATAGATATATATATATATAGATATGTTTCTTTATTAGCCACAGGGGCACAAAAGAAGGGGACAAATACTAGATAGATATATAGATAGATAGATAGATATATAGACAGATAGATATATTTCTTTATTTGCTACTAGGGCACACAAGAAAGGGGACATGTAAAAATATTGAAACAAATAAATTTAACAATCAAAATCCCCAATAGGGACGAGGCACCACAAATGGGTTGTTTAATACCTCATCGATAGAACAACCCTCAACTTCAGGAGCGTGTTGTGCAAGTGCTCCTTTCTTCCTTTTGCTCTCTTCTTCAACCTACAGGTTTATATACAGAGAAGGCCCAATCACTTGGGCCATTTTTTCATGCTTAGAGTTGCTGAAGCATGGAACAAACTGCCTGCATCAGTTGTTTGCTGCCGAGACATTGCATCCTTTAAAACCCTCATGCTTCCCGAAATTCGCCAAAACTACACCTGATGTACCCCTTCCATACACATGCACACATGAGTATATCATGACTCATGCACTGTTCATTTTCCTGACATTTGTACATTACCCTATGTACTATACATACACTTTTTGATGAGTTGTAGTGCACCTGAGCACTGTACACAATATTTTCATTATTATTTATTATTCACCCACCTTTCAGTAAATTTACTGGGGTATATAAACAGATATATAGGTAGAGAGATATATAGACAGATAGATATATAGACAAAACAAAAATAAGTAAGCTACTCACAGGAAAAAGAAGCCGGGTGATAAATCTTGAGGTGAGGTCCAGTTAAATATTAAATTTGTTTTTGATGAGTTGGAGTTGTGTGTAAGAGCTGTGTTATGCTGGAATGAAGAGATAGAGAGATAGTGAGAGAGAGAGAGATAGAGAGATAGATAGTGAGAGAGAGAGATAGATAGTGAGGGAGAGAGATAGATAGTGAGAGATAGAGAGATAGATAGCGAGAGAGAGAGAGAGAGAGAGATAGTAAGAGATAGTGAGAGATAGAGAGAGAGAGAGATAGAGAGATAGTGAGAGATAGCGAGAGAGAGAGAGAGAGAGAGAGAGAGAGAGAGAGAGAGAGAGAGATAGTTAGATAGATAGTGATAGATAGATAGATAGATAGAGAGAGAAAGAGATAGATAGAGATAGATAGATAGATAGATAGAGATAGATAGATAGATAGATAGATAAATAGATAGATAGATAAATAGATAGATAAATAGATAGATAAATAGATAGATAGATAGATAGATAGATAGATAGATAGATAGATAGATAGATAGAGAGAGAGAGAGAGATGGATTTGATATATAATTGAATTAACTATTATTGTACGCACTAAGATTATAAACAAAATGGCGAATCCACTGCTATATTTGTGGGGTGTATAAAGCCTCTAGTTATGTATTTCTTTAGGATTGCAAGAGATGTACTCAGCCTCTGGCTGTGATCCCAACAAGTGACCTTAACTCTGGCCAAGCTGTTCATCTTCTCCAATCTACACAGCGGGATATAGTTATGTCCTTGTAGTAGATAATAAGCCGGCGTTGTTTAGCCTAATGTCAATGTTGATTGAGCAGGCCTATATTGGTTTCTGATTTAGGCACAAGGCCAACAATTTTGGGGGGAGGGTAAAGTTGATTAAATCGACCAAAGTGCATTACTGGCATTTTATTTTATCGACTCCTTAACTGGCCAGAATTCTCTCACCTTTTCTGTTCAAACCGGCTGTAACCGGACACTCACACTGATGTTAAGGTATTGTTCTCAAAATAAATAATATCAAAATCTCATAGATTCGATATTATGTGAGATAATTATGTGAGATATTATGTGAGGTAAAGCCTTTACTGTGACAATACAATAGTATATATAGAGTAATGTAAATGTTATGTGAGATATTATGTGAGGTAAAGCCTTTACTGTGAAAATACAATAGTAAATATAGAGTAATGTAAATGTTATGTGAGGTATTATGTGAGGTAACGCCTTTACTGTGAAAATATAATAGTAAATATAGAGTAATGTAAATGTTAAAGGGTTAAACCTCTACTAGTTTTATGGTTTTTCTTTCTGCACTAATGATGGGGCACAGCTCTGAAGTTGCCCAATGGTCTTCTAACCCCTTTTGTTACCATATTGTACATAAACTAGACAACAAAACACAGACCTCTTGGTGTGTCCGAGAGATCAGTAGCACCCTATTCCAGTACTGTCTCGGGATAAGTAGACCCGTCCAACCCTTGCTAGCAAGGAAAGCAAACATTAAAATAATGACAATGATGATGATGATGATGATGATAATGGTGATGGTGACAAATGACAAACATTGTATGTTATTAAGAATAGAGTAACAAGAAGGGTTTATCAAAACTGTATAAATATGATGGACTTGCAGAAAAAAACCAAGCCCACCCTACCTCACACCTTACGAAATTCTCAGAAGAATCTTACCTGACAATCTTTAATTATGCGTGTTCCACTAACAGGTACAAATGAACCGTAATTATCGCTGGTACCCTCTGTCCTCGCTGCAATAGCAAACCCTTTAAAATTCTCTTGATTTTTTCCTTTAATTGTGACTGAAACGACAAGACAATTGATATTACATATTAACTCTTTAGCATTTAAACCGGCCATATCCGGCAGCTCATACTGATGTTAAGGTTTGGTTCTCAAAATAAATAATATTAAAATCTCGTAGATTCAATATTATGTGAGGTAAAGTGTTTACCATGAAAATACAATAGTAAATATAGAGTAATGTAAATGTTATGTGAGATATTCATCATCATCATCATGTTCGCTTAACGTCCATCTTCCACGCTAGCATGGGTTAGACGGGAGTTGTCCCACTTGAGGCAAGGTTGGTCGGGTGACCGTGTCTCGCTCATATAGGACTATCTGGCAGGTTTTCTATGGCTGGATGCCCTTCCTAACACCAACAACATTTACAGTGTGGAACTGGTAACTTTTTACCGTGTTACCTACACGGCCACATTACAGCGTGGACTGTGTGTTTTTTTGTTGTGACACCTACACGATCTCGATCTCACTATCTCATTTATTTGGACTGGATGTTGTGGTACCAACTTTACAGAGACAGGGTGGTGTTGGTGGGAGTGGGAGGATAGGGTAGGGGTAGTGGATTGGGGTGTATATTTGGTTAAGAGGTGCCTACTGACTGTAGGTTTCGCTTTGTACATAGGCAAGGCGGGTCTTCTGTATTACTGCGTAGCGCCAAAGATCTCGGTCCAGTGACATTGTCTTAGAGAGGTGCAAATGTGTAAGGTCGGAATCTATCAGATCATCCCAGGTTTATCTGGGTCTACCTACTCCGTAACTCCCATCAATTTTGATCGCCCTGCACTTTTTTATACAGCTTTGCCGTTCACGTATATTACTATTACACATCCAATGGAGCATGCATGCTTCGTTCCTTTCCAGTCTGCGCAGGTCCTCTGCACGTAATGCCCATGTCTCACTGCCATGTAGCATTGCTGTTCGTATACAGGCATCATACAATCTGCCTTTCATTTTTAGAGAGAAACCTTTTGTGGCCAACAGCGGTATAAGCTCTCTGAACTTTTTCCATCCTGTTCTGACTCTGGCTACTGTACTTTCAGAACACCCTCCACCACTGCTGATTTCGTTACCCAGATAACGGAAAGTGTCCACTATTTCTATAGAACCATCTGGGCAATAGAAGGAGCTAGTATCCTGTGGGCACTTGCTACTTATTGCACCTGAGCATCGGCCACATATAAAGTCTACATTCTTAGATAGTTTACCTGTGATCCCACTACATCTTTTATATACCCATACTTTGCATTTGGGACATAAAATGGAATTTCTGCCTACTCCTTTCCTACACATTGAGCATGGCCATTTCCTTGAGGGCACCTGTGCCCTATTTTCCTTTCTACAAACTAGAACTTTAGTCTTAGACAAGTTAACTTTATATTATGGGAGGTAAAGCCTTTACCATGAAAATACAATAGTATATATAGAGTAATGTAAATGTTATGTGAGATATTATGTGAGGTAAAGCCTTTACTGTGAAAATACAATAGTAAATATAGAGTAATGTAAATGGTATGTGAGATATTATGTGAGGTAAAGTCTTTACTGTGAAAATACAATAGTATATATAGAGTAATGTAAATGTTATGTGAGATATTATGTGAGGTAAAGTCTTTACTGTGAAAATACAATAGTATATATAGAGTAATGTAAATGGTATGTGAGATATTATGTGAGGTAAAGCCTTTACTGTGAAAATACAATAGTATATATAGAGTAATGTAAATGTTATGTGAGATATTATGTGAGGTAAAGCCTTTACTGTGAAAATACAATAGTATATATAGAGTAATGTAAATGTTATGTGAGATATTATGTGAGGTAAAGCCTTTACTGTGAAAATACAATAGTATATATAGAGTAATGTAAATGTTATGTGAGATATTATGTGAGGTAAAGCCTTTACTGTGACAATACAATAGTATATATAGAGTAATGTAAATGTTATGTGAGATATTATGTGAGGTAAAGCC
>OZ024762.1:2531038-2546038 GCA_964016885.1 Eledone cirrhosa
ACACACACACACACACACATATATATATATACACACACACATTGTGTGTATATTTGTGTGTGTGTATGTGTGTGTGTGTTAGTGTATATGTGTGTGTTAGTGTGTGTGTCTTTCATCACCATCATCACCATCATCTTACGTCTGCTCCTCCCTGCGTGCAAGGGTGGGGCGGGTCTTATTCTTTATGTATGAAAATATCTTTTCTCTTTATTGATGAGAATCAAAACAAGAAAACTGGTTTATTCTGAAATTAGGATTGGTTGGTCTCACACACATATACACACATACATATACATATACACACACATATACATATATATATACACACACATACACACACACATATATACACATACACACACATACATATACACATACACACATACACATACTCACACATACACACATATCATTGTTTCAATCAGAGATGTTGACATCCCCGACTGGCCAGAGAACCACATTTTGTTTACATATGACCCAGTTCTTTACTGAGTATATATTGGCCACTCATACTGACATTGAGGTATTGTTCTCAAAAGGAACAAAATCAAAATCTCATAAATATGTGAGATATTATGTGAGGTAAAGCCTTTACTGTGAAAATACAATAGTATATATAGAGTAATGTAAATGTTGTGTGAGATATTATGTGAGGTAAAGCCTTTACTGTGAAAATACAATAGTATATATAGAGTAATGTAAATGTTATGTGAGATATTATGTGAGGTAAAGCCTTTACTGTGAAAATACAATAGTATATATAGAGTGGTTTCTTTATTTGCCACTAGGGCACAAAAGGTAGGGACAGATACAAGGGGGGAAGTTTACATATAATTAACGAGTACAAAAATATAACAATGAAATAACAACAACAAACGAAGTCCTCAATAGGGAGGGGGCATTAACATGGGTCGCACACACCCCGGAAAAAATGTGTAACCCTTCTCCTCAGGAGCACAAAGAGTAGGTGCTTCCCTCGTCTCCGCTTTTTCCTCTTCTTTCACCTACAGGCTGATATAGAGAGAAGACCCATTCACTCTGGCCATTCTCCCTACTTTCACCCACCTTTCATAAAACTTGCTGGGGTAGAGCACCTCTCTCTCCATTCTGATCCTTCTTTTAAAATGGTATTTGAAAAAGGGGACCAGTTGTTGGCCGGAGAGAAAGGTGTCTGACCTCAGCCCTTTCAGCCTCGTCCACCATACAACTTCTTTAGCCATGGCTACCACACAGAGAAAAACCGCCTCTCCTTCGTTTTTGAAAGGGGGAGGCGGTTTGATCGTGACAATGGACTCGGTGGTCAACCGGATTGGTCCCACCCTCGACAGTAGTCGTTCCACATAGCCCCACAGGTCAGCAATGCCTGGGCAGTGTACGAATGCGTGCGCAACGGTTTCGTCATCATGCACGCATCTCGGACAGATCTTATTCAAAGGATCTCTACCCAGGCTCCCATGCCTGTGGAGCTTGTCTCGAACGGGTAGAGCCCCTCGGTAGCACTGCCAAGCCAGGGACTTTTGGAAGTTGTCCATCGGTCCAGGGCCAAACGTCCTACCGAACAGGCTGGCCAGTTCATCTTCCTCCATGCCTAGAGCTTCTCCGAGAGCATCGTCGCACCTGCTGCGTACCAACCCTCTATAGAATGTCGAGGTGGAGTCTCCACTGATTGCCGGGTCCGCTTTCCAGAGGGCCGTGAGCGCCTGGGCACATTCAATGTGCCAGTCGCCCACTTTTCTCGGTCTTTGCTTGACCCAGGATTGCAGCTCGGTGAGCGAGACGAGTCTGGGAAAGGCTCGCCTCACAAACGGGGCCCACACCGGTTGACCGGTGAGGAATACCTGGAGGTGCCGTAGCCTTAATGCGTGTTTACGCATCTGTAGCCACGGCATCCCCAGCCCTCCTTTCGAAGGGTGTTGACAGCAGATGGATCTCCTCACCAAAGGGGTCCGCTTGTTCCAAAGAAATTGGAACAGCGCGCACTCCATTTTGGCGAGTCTTTTCACTGGGCAAGGCACGACGGTCAAGCGGTAGTAGATGACGGATGCTATATAAGTATTCGCCACCTCCGCTCGACCTTTCAGGGATAGTTTGCACTGGGCCCACTTCTGGGTGAGTGCAAACACCCTGGCCGTTACCTCGTTCCAGTTTTTCTCCACCTGGAGGTCTGGTCCGAACCAGACCCCAAGCAGCTTCACCGGGCCCTCCGTCCAGCGTCCGACGACGTCGTTGGAGGGCATCGGTTTGCCTCTCCATGTTCCGAGTTGCAAACCGACGGACTTGTCCCGGTTCAGCTTGGCTCCTGTAAACCTTTCATATTCCTCCAGTAAGGTGCCGATCTCACCGATTTGCGAGGTTTTCGACACCATTACTGTCACGTCATCGGCGTAGGCCGACGCCGCTTTCTGCAATCCCGGTTCCAAAGGGATGCCCTGCAACCGCTCCAACTTCCGCAGTAGTGGCTCAAGAGCCAGCACATACAGTAGGGAGGAGAGAGGGCATCCCTGTCGGATGGATCGCATGATTTGGAACGGCTCCGAGAGGTGGCCGTTCACCTTGACCCTTGAGCAGACGTTGCTGCTGTGCATCGCAGCAATCCAACCCCTGAAAACGGGTCCGAAGCCTGCCGCCGCGAGCACCGCATCCAGGTAACGATGGTCAACCCTATCGAAAGCTTTAGATTGATCCAAGTTGATCAGGGCCCCACCAAAGCCGGGTTCATTCCCTACCCTCTCTATGATGTATCGCATAAGGTGGAGATTGTCGTGAATGGACCTGGACGGGATTGCGCATGTCTGCGCTTCTCCCACCAGGTTTCCAACGACAAGCGCCAACCTCTTCGCTAACACCTTGGCCAAAATCTTTAACTCTGTATTTAGCAGAGTTATGGGCCTGAAGTTACTTATGTCATCCCCCTTGTTCTCATCCTTCCTCACCAGCGTAACTACGCCCTTGGTCACAGAACTGGGAATTCTCCCGTTCTGCTGCCAGTTGCAGTAGACCGCTTCGAGGATATCGGAGAACAAGTCCGGCATCGCTACATATAGCTCGTATGGTAGACCATCGAGACCCGGGGATTTGCGTTTGCCGCATTGGCTCAGCGCCGCCCCTATCTCAGCAGCTGAAATCGTCCTTTCGCAGGACTTCGCCTCCGCGTCCGAGAGGCGCGGCAGACCGTCGAGGTATGGATTGAAATCCATAGTCTCACCCGGCGCGCCGCCCCTCTCGAACAGTCGTGCAAAGTGCCGCTGAAAGGCCGCACACATCTGCCCAGGTTCAAGGATCACACGCCCATCCTGGTCCTTCAAAGACCGAATCGTGGACTTGTTCCCACTTTTTGCCTCTGTCACTCGGGCCCAGCTTACAGCTTTGGCTCCCTCATTACCCAGAGCACGTATTTTACTCCTGACAACGCAGCCTTCATGCTTCACCTCAAAGAACTGGTCTAAGGCCATTCTTGATGCCAGCACGCCGGCTACATTGCTACTCCTAATCGCCTCTTCTACTCTATCTACTAATTCCCTTTCCGTCTTGTTCCTATCCCTTGCTAATTCCTGACTAAAACCTATCGATTCTATTCTAATTGCTCTCTTAAGAGAGCTCCACCACCTGTTGTTGACAATTGCCCCTGTCAAACTCTGCTTAACTAACGTGCTAATCCGTTTACTGTAAGCTTTGCTTCTCGGTAAGGACAAGTTCAGCTTCCAGTAACCGGGTCCCTGTCTATGGGTTCTATCAAGGTTGGCTATGCAGGTCACTAACTTGTGATCCGAATAGTCAACCATGAACATTTTTGGACAGCTAAATGTGTCCCTATCGTTCTCTCTAACTAGGACCCTATCTAGGTACGACCTAGATGTTCCACTGCGATTGGTCCACGTCCATAGTGGTACAGTCGGAAAATCTAGTCGATATCTATCGGCCAGGTCAAATCGGCCGATTAACCTTTTGAGGCTTTTACACCCCCCTCTATTGGCACATGCCCCTACATAGTCCCAACGTGCATCCAGGATACCATTCCAGTCCCCCACTAAAAGCAAGGAGCGGGACGTTCCCAGAAAAGTTTCCAGACGTTGGAAGTATTCCGGCCGCGCTGCCCAAAAAGGGGCGTACACAGCTATTAGTCTAAGGGCTCCACTTTCACTACTGCCGACGTCTAAAACCACCAGTCGACCCTCCGGGTCCAGGTGCACCTTCTGTATGGCGAGGCCCAGGTGTTTTCGCAGCAGAACGACAACTCCACCCCCACCCCCCGGTTGACAGAGAGATGCGAAGATCTCAAAGTCGTCGAAGAGGGGCGCCAGTTGGTGCTCGCTGCTGATCCTGGACTCGCAAATAGCCATTACATCCATTCTATGTGACCTGAGATCGTTTAAAAGTTTGCCTTGTTTCCAAGACAGTCCCAGGCCACGTACATTCAGAAACCCAACTCTTATATCAGCCATGTTGGTTAAAAGAGGAAGGACCTACCTGTTCGGCTCCTGAGGAGCAGGTTGCACAATATCCATGGGCGTATTGGAGGGGTTGTTTGGTGGGGTGTTGTTCTGTGGTGGAGTGGGGGTGTTTGGTGAGGTGTGGGTGGGGAAACGTTTCAAGAGGACGCGGTTATAGGGTCGAGTACATGTTTTCCCCACGTCCTCAGGAAAGTTCTCTCTTAGTTTTGCATAGGTGTCCATTGGGAGTCTTATCATTTTTAAATGCGGTTTGTTGGCCGCGCTTGCAAAGAATTGCCCTTCAGTTTCCACCAAAGGGTCTTTGTGTATTGTTTTTACTAGTTCTTTGTTATTTGTGTTAATGTATGTATACTGTTTTATTTGTGTTGTGTTTGTTTGTTGTTCTTGTGTGTGCTTACGTTTTGTTGTATGTGTTATGTTTTGGGGTGGGGCGGATTTTGTTTGTTCTGTTTGTTTTGTTTTTGTTGGTGGTTGTGTGTTTGTTTCGTTTATGTTCGAGTGGTGCTTTCTTTTTTTCCTTTTTACAGGTTGGAAGGGTTCCCCCTCTTCGTCACTAGGTGCCGTTTCCGCTGGGTCCTCGTCCGTGCTGTCGGGTAGTGGTGTATTTTGGGGTTTTGTTGTATTTGTGTGTGTTTTGGGAGTTGTTTTGGGTGGGGCCGTGTCTTGTGTTATTTTTCCCTGTTGTTTTTGTTGTTGTTGTGGTGGTGGTGGTGGAGGTGGTGGTGGTGGTGGTGGTGGCGGTGGTGGTGTGTGGGGTGTAGGCAAAAGAGCCTTTTTTTTTGTCAATTGAGGACAAGCAGCCCTTAGATGACCCCTGCTTGAACAGTAGTAACATATGGGCCTCCTACCCTCGGCTGAAATATATATAAATGTTTCTCCATCGAGGGACACCCTCTGTGGTATTCTAGCGATTCGTTCTGGTCTCATTTGGACCAGAACCTCCACGCTCAAACCGCCGAAAACGTCTGTGGTGACTTCTCCTACTGAGAGGATTCCGTCCTCGTCTTCTAAAAATCCTGTTAGTACCCAGGAAATGCATGCATTTGGCCGGATTCCGGAGACCCTTATCTTCTGCGTTCTTTTCCCTAAATATGTGGGGAAAAATGTATATATCTTGGAAACAATTGGTGCCACAGAGTATTTCCTGGCCGTCAATTGATCCTTCATTAGGACCGTTATATTCCCATAGAGTGGCCCTTTTTGTATGAACGATATATCACTCCACACATTTTTTAGGACCAGCTCAATCTCTTTTTGGGATAATTGAGTTGGTTTCCTTGTTATGTTGGAAATTGTTCTGAAAGATATCGTTCTTAGCGTCGTGTCTCTTTTGATTTCTTGTGGGGAGGTGATTGTGAAGTCTCCTCCTTCTTTGAAAGTTACATACTGTTTCGCTTCCTTCATCTTTTCTCTCAGAGTTGTAATGTCCAGTTGCTTGCAGGTTTGTGTTTTCCGGACCGCCTGTGCAAAGGAGGTACCAGTAGTGGGTTCACTTTGTTTGGTGTTATCGTTATTTTTTCCTTGGTTGGTGTTGTGACTATTGCTGTTATTGTCGTTGATGTTTTTGTCTGCGTTTATGTGACTTTCTGGGTTTTCACCCATTTCTACAAATTTTTCTTTTAATTCCGTGTTCCATGTTTCTTTTGCAGAAGTGAGGAGGGAAGACTTAGAGCCTTGTGCTTCTAGCTTCTCTGTATCACCTTTCTTAGGGGGCGTGGCTTTCACGTTAGGATGAGATGTGAAAATTCCGTCCATTTCTATTAGTTTGCCGTAATAAATTTTTAACTGGAAAATTCGCCCCAAAAAGGGGCGAAAATAAATAAACTCAAAGTTTGACGACCAAGGCAAGGGGTTAACGTATATTACAGTATAAAAAAATTAATCAAAACTCACTTTTTGAGTAAGTAAATCCGACTCGGTAGCCGAGCTTGTTCACACACGTCAACACACGTCTCTCGTATACGAGATGTTATGTGAGATATTATGTGAGGTAAAGCCTTTACTGTGAAAATACAATAGTATATATAGAGTAATGTAAATGTTATGTGAGATATTATGTGAGGTAAAGCCTTTACTGTGAAAATACAATAGTATATATAGAGTAATGTAAATGTTATGTGAGATATTATGTGAGGTAAAGCCTTTACTGTGAAAATACAATGGTATATATAGAGTAATGTAAATGTTATGCGAGATATTATGTGAGGTAAAGCCTTTACTGTGAAAATACAATAGTATATATAGAGTAATGTAAATGTTATGTGAGATATTATGTGAGGTAAAGCCTTTACTGTGACAATACAATAGTATATATAGAGTAATGTAAATGTTATGTGAGATATTATGTGAGGTAAAGCCTTTACTGTGACAATACAATAGTATATATAGAGTAATGTAAATGTTATGTGAGATATTATGTGAGGTAAAGCCTTTACTGTGAAAATACAATAGTATATATAGAGTAATGTAAATGTTATGTGAGGTATTATGTGAGGTAAAGCCTTTACTGTGAAAATACAATAGTATATATAGAGTAATGTAAATGTTATGTGAGATATTATGTGAGGTAAAGCCTTTACTGTGACAATACAATAGTATATATAGAGTAATGTAAATGTTATGTGAGATATTATGTGAGGTAAAGCCTTTACTGTGAAAATACAATAGTATATATAGGGTAATGTAAATGTTATGTGAGATATTATGTGAGGTAAAGCCTTTACTGTGAAAATACAATAGTATATATAGAGTAATGTAAATGTCATGTGAGGTATTATGTGAGGTAAAGCCTTTACTGTGAAAATACAATAGTATATATAGGGTAATGTAAATGTTATGTGAGATATTATGTGAGGTAAAGCCTTTACTGTGAAAATACAATAGTATATATAGAGTAATGTAAATGTCATGTGAGGTATTATGTGAGGTAAAGCCTTTACTGTGAAAATACAATAGTATATATAGAGTAATGTAAATGTCATGTGAGGTATTATGTGAGGTAAAGCCTTTACTGTGAAAATACAATAGTATATATAGGGTAATGTAAATGTTATGTGAGATATTATGTGAGGTAAAGCCTTTACTGTGAAAATACAATAGTATATATAGGGTAATGTAAATGTTATGTGAGATATTATGTGAGGTAAAGCCTTTACTGTGAAAATACAATAGTATATATAGGGTAATGTAAATGTTATGTGAGATATTATGTGAGGTAAAGCCTTTACTGTGAAAATACAATAGTATATATAGAGTAATGTAAATATTATGTGAGATATTATGTGAGGTAAAGCCTTTACTGTGAAAATACAATAGTATATATAGGGTAATGTAAATGTTATGTGAGATATTATGTGAGGTAAAGCCTTTACTGTGACAATACAATAGTATATATAGAGTAATGTAAATGTTATGTGAGATATTATGTAAGGTAAAGCCTTTACTGTGACAATACAATAGTATATATAGAGTAATGTAAATGTTATGTGAGATATTATGTAAGGTAAAGCCTTTACTGTGACAATACAATAGTATATATAGAGTAATGTAAATGTTATGTGAGATATTATGTAAGGTAAAGCCTTTACTGTGACAATACAATAGTATATATAGAGTAATGTAAATGTTATGTGAGATATTATGTAAGGTAAAGCCTTTACTGTGACAATACAATAGTATATATATAGAGTAATGTAACTGCTAAAGAGTTAAGTAAGTAGCAACACTAGGGAGTAGCAACAAGACAGGAGGGAGGAGGCTCTAACTCTATTAAGGTGGGTGTTTGACTCTAGGTAATATTGTTTAAGGAAAATTGTTTATGGGTTTGGGTGGGTTGTGGTGGTGGTGGAGGTGTTGTGTGAATGTTGAAGTGGGGGGTGAGGGAAGAAAGATGAAAAGTGTAAAGTCATAGAGTGTAATTTACAACAAATGCAGCTGGATTTTAAGAAGATGATGTCATGGGTGTATGGCAGGAATGCGGTTGAAATTGAGTGGGAGTGATCACATATATATATATATATACATATATATATATATATATATATATATATAGAGAGAGAGAGAGAGAGAGAGAGAGAGAAAACTACTGAAGTGGTTTGGAAGGTAAATGCAAAGTAGAGGGAGCCACTTGATGTGTTGAGAAGTGTTGACAATGAGAGAGTGAGAAATATACATACATATATATATATATATATATATATATATATATATATATGTCCTCAACCAATTCCAGTGGCTTCCCGCCTACATTAGTGATCCCCTCTGGCTTCTCAACATTCTCTACCAGATATTTTGTTTTAGTCTCATTCATTCTCAGCCCCACACTCATCGACACAATCTCAACCTCCCGCATCAAATCCTCTACCTCCTTCACTGTATTTGTCACCAAAACTATGTCGTCGGCAAATTCAGCATCCGATACCTTTTTCGCCCCAACTCTCCTGCTCTGAGCCGGTGCTACAGTAAAGCCAGAGTCCTGGTGTTTCTCCAGTGCAAGGCTCATACAATAGTCCACTACGATGATAAAAAGCTCAAAAGTGACACAGAGGAGACTGAGGTTGGCTGGACATGCTCACCGACATCCAGAGTTGACATTGCACTCAGTGCTCCTTTGGGAGCCCCTACATGGACACACTAGAAGAGGAAGACCAAGGTTAACATATGTTGATGCCCTAAGGACAGACACTGGTCTGTTGGAGATGCAGGATATGGCAGCGATAATGAGGGACAGAGACCGCTGGAGAGAACTCGTCCATGGATCTCGGGAATTTTACCCGCCTTAGAAAGATAGATAGATATATATGTATATTTCTCACTCCTTTTTATATATATATATATATATATATATATATATATATATAGAGAGAGAGAGAGAGAGAGACTGGACATGAGGAAACCCCCACCACCACCACCACTTCCAGCACCACCACTAACAACATCACCAACACCACCAACAACAGCATCACCACCATCGACACAACCACCACCAACAACACCAACAATGCCACCACCACCAAGACCCCCTCCATCACCACCAACAACAACAACAACAGCACCCCCAACACCACCAACAGCGCCAACAACAACAGCACCACCATCAATACCAACAACAACAACAACACCAACAATACCACCAACAACAACAACACCAACACCACCACCACCACCACCAACAATAACACAACCACCATCAACACCACCAACAACAACAACACCAACATCACCACCACCAAAACCAACAACAACACAACCAACAACAACAACAACACCACCACCACCACCAACAACACCAACATCACCAATAACACCAACAACACAACCAACAACATCACAACCACCAATAACACCATCAACACCACCACAACAACAAGGTATATTATTTGATTCTTATAAAGCCATTAAAGTCCAGCCTATAACTTAAAATGTTTTATGACCGAAAGTCGGAGTTGTTACCTTTGGTTTTGGGTTGGTATAAAAACTAATTTATCTCTTCTATATAACTACGAGAGGAGTACAGGTGTACCCTCTATAACATACATGAGCATGCAATTGTTTTTATCAAATCGATGTTCAACTTGTGAAAAGATGAAATACACAGCTCGATGCTGTAAATCTAGTTTTTATTGACCTCCTACGAGGTTTCATGGCTGTTTTAATACAAATACATTTTACCACAGCGACTAGTTTTAAAAATAGGGGGTACAACCATCAGCCCTCCTTTAACCAGGATTGAGTACAATACTCTCTGCCGTGATCAATGTTAGCAACAACACCATCATATATGAATGGATTGTTTAAATTGTTGTTATATATGTATATATATATACAGTATATATATATATATATATATATATACAGTATATATATACAGTATATATATATAGTATATATATATATACAGTATATATATATATATATAGTATATATATATATATAGTATATATATATATATAGTATATATATATATATAGTATATATATATATATAGTATATATATATATATATATATATATATAGTATATATATATATATATAGTATATATATATATATATATATATATATATATATATATATATACAGTATATATATATATATATATATATATATATATACAGTATATATATATATATACTGTATATATATATATATATATATATATATATATATATATATACAGTATATATATATATATATATACGTGTAAGACTGGCTGTCCATGGGAACTTCTCTATGCTGACGATCTGGCTCTTATGGCAGAATCAGTAGAGGAGCTAGAGAATAAATTCCGGCTATGGAAACAGCAGTTGGAAGCAAGAGGACTGAGAGTAAATCTAGCTAAGACAAAAGTGTTGATGAGTAGAAAAGAGGACAAAACCCTGATTCCGTCAGGGAAATGGCCATGTTCGATATGCAGAAAAGGAACTGGCATAAATTCTATAAAATGCACACAATGCAGGTCCTGGGTACACAAGAGATGTAGCGGGATAGCAGGCAAACTAACAGGTAGGGAGAAATATGTATGCAGTAGATGTACAGGGAAATTAGACAGTAGAAGTCGCACTGATAGACACATTTTTCAAATGCGAGAGGGCGCTATAGAAGTGGTGGATAGCTTCCGGTACCTAGGAGATCAGATTAGCATGGGAGGAGGGTGTTCCGAGGCCATAGTATCTAGAATAAGGACGGGTTGGAAGAAGTTTAGGGAGCTGCTTCCTCTGTTGACGAAGAAGGGTTTCTCCCTGCGTACGAAAGGCCGGTTGTATGATGCCTGTGTGAGGAGCGCGATGCTGCATGGTAGTGAGACATGGGCAGCTACCGCAGAAGATATGCGACGGCTGGAGAGAAATGAGGCAAGCATGCTCCGTTGGATGTGCAGTGTAAATGTGCGTGAACGACCCAGCATAAATGTGTTGAGAGAGAAACTGTGTCTGAGAGGGATAGAATGTAGTGTACGGGAGAGGAGACTGAGGTGGTATGGACATGTGATGCGCATGGAGGATGACCGATGGGTGAAGAAGTGCCAGGAAATGCCAGTTGAAGGAAGACGTAGTAGAGGTAGACCATGAAAAACATGGGCGGAGGTGGTGAGAACAGACCTCAGATCATTGAAGCTCACGGTGGAGATGACGAGGGACCGTGACGAGTGGAGAGATGCTGTGCTGAATAAGACCCGTCCCACCCTTGCAAGCAGGGAAAAGCGGACGTAAAATGATGATGATGATGATATATACTGTATATATATATATATATATATATATATATATATATATATACAGTATATATATATATATATACTGTATATATATATATATATATACAGTCTATATATATATATATACAGATATATATATAGTATATATATATATATAGAGAGAGATTACAGTAATCAAAGTTCAGTTTAAGTCATTTATTTGCTTACAATTGTTTCCTCCAAACCGAGGTTTGGATTCTTCGGAGCAGTTATTTATAACATACTTGACCTCCTTTTCAACCCAAGAGACACATAAAACATATGCGCATATGTTTTATGTGTCTCTTGGGTTGAAAAGGAGGTCAAGTATGTTATAAATAACTGCTCCGAAGAATCCAAACCTCGGTTTGGAGGAAACAATTGTAAGCAAATAAATGACTTAAACTGAACTTTGATTACTGTAATCTCTATATAACTGCTCTGTATAACAACTGATGTTATTACATTGAGCTATTTAACTTACTGGTAATAGGATAGTAATTAAAGACTATCTCTCACTATTTAGGGTTTGTGTATATATAATATATTACCATCAAAGGTTTTATTGCATACATAACCATAAATAGTACCCTTAATACTATATATATATATATATATCACCACCCCCACCCCATCCACACCACCCCGTCCTATGTAAAGTTATGTTGGTGCCGCGCCATCCGGGCCGAAACAAATGAGATCGTGTAGGTGTCACGACAAAAAAACACACAGTCCACGCTGTAATGTGGCCGTGTAGGCAACACGGTAAAAACCTCCCAGACCCACACTGTAAATGTGGTTGGTGTTAGGAAGGGCATCCAACTGTAGAAAACCTGCCAGACAGTCCTATGCGAGCAAGACAATCACTCTTGCCTCAAGTGGGACTACCCCCGTCCAAACCCATGCAAGCGTGGAACACGGACGTTAAACGTTGATGATGATGATGATGATGATGATGTATTGGCTTAGTGGTTAGAACATTGGCCTTGCAATCGAAAGGTTGTAAGTTCATTTCTCAGACCGGGTGATGTGATGTTTCCTTGAGCAAGACACTTTATTTCTCATAGCTCCAGTTTTCTCAGCTGTAGAAATGAGATGATACGACTGGGGTCCCTATCATTCCACTGCAAAGTGGTCGTGGAGGTGCCACGGCATAAAAGCACCCAGCACTCACTGTAAATAAGGTTAGTGTTAGGAAGGGCATCCAGCCAGAATCAGTTCCCGTCCCACCCCTGCAAGCAGGGAAAAGTGGACGTAAAATGAAATGATGAAATGATGATGTATATGTGTCTTGCTAGCGTGGAAAAGTGGACATTAAACGGTGAAGATGATATATATATATATATGTGTGTGTGTGTGTGTATGTATATATATATATGTGTGTGTGTATGTATATATATATGTGTGTGTGTGTGTGTATGTATATATATATGTGTGTGTGTATGTATATATATATATGTGTGTGTGTGTATGTATATATATATATATGTGTGTGTGTATGTATATATATATATGTGTGTGTGTGTATGTATATATATATATATGTGTGTGTGTGTATGTATATATATATATATATATATATTTATATGGTGTCAATATCATTGACTAAATCTGTTCAAGGTGGTGCTCCAGCATGGCCACAGTCTAAACCAGTAAATGTTTAGAGAGGTAAAGCCTGAATGTTAAATAAAGGACATTACAACAACAACAACACTTCCACCACCAACAACAACACCACCACTACCACCATAACCACATCCTCTACCACCACCACCACAAACACCACCACCGGTTGTGGTAGTAGTTGTGGTGGTAGTTGTAGTAGTCGTGGTGGTAGTAGTGGTAGTAGTTATGGTGGTAGTAGTAGTAGTGGTAGTAGTAGTTGTTACATAACAAACTACTACTCCTACTTATATATTTATGACTTCTTAATACTTATTCAGGTCTTGGCTTTCTTTCCTATTCTATAATCAAATAATTCTCAAACACTTAAAATATTTCTCTATATGAATATGTATACATACATATATACACATATATACATGCATATATGGTGGCTGCCAACTCGTTTTCGAGTACGGCCACTACTTTATATCCATGTAGGAGAACCCCTACCGATGCGCTGAACGAGTGTGACTTTTTAGTCCAGCCAGCGACTTGAAAACTCAGGTACAAACACTACACTTGTGACAATTATTGACACATAGTGCTGGGCCCATGGTACCATGTGACGACAAGTGCAGAGAGATCTCCAGATATAAAGCAATGCCTGCGCCGTGAAGCTTTTATAGTGAGCAAAGGCACTGCACAAAGCCAGTCCCACTCTCTTAACCAAGATGACATTTACCTAAAAGAAGAACAAGTCAACATCATTGGATACCATCAGGGTTGCAGGTGTTATATCAGAGTTTTCCTTCTCCTAGAATTCTGCCTTGACAAAGGCTAAGGGGTCATCTCTCCTGGTGATTTTGGATGGCCATTGACTCTTAAGAGCTCCTTTGCTCTTTGACAGGTTTTGTTTTTAGTCCTGCAGGATGTCCAAAGTCACCCTCCTCAACAAGAAACCTTGGTGGGGTTGCCAGTTTAGTCGCCAATGACCCGACCATGAGACAGGTTGTACTGGGATACATGTTACCAGTAGCACCAACTGACATGACATGCATATATACATACATATATACATATACATACATATATACATATATGTAGAAGTTATATTTAATTTGTTGGGATACAACAAGCAAATATTTTTATAACTGATATAAAGCACTCAACAAATTTTTGGAGTAAAAATATATATATATATACTATCCGGGAGCTTCCAACAGACATGGTCACATTCTTTTAAGGGTATGTCAATATTTGTTTATAAAACTGATCTATATTATATTTTATCTGATGTAAGCGCACCATAATTTGCTTTGGCGTCCTTGAAATAAATATGGTTTTATAAATATAGTTTCCATTTATTAATATATTGTATATACATATATATATTATATATTCATATACACATATATATATATATTATATATTCATATACACATATATATATTATATATTCATATACACATATATATATATATATATATATATTCATATACTCATATATATATATATATATTCATATACACATATATATATATATAATATATATATATTCATATACACATATATATATATATAATATATATATATTCATATACACATATATATATATATAATATATATATATTCATATACACATATATATATATATAATATATATATATTCATATACACATATATATATATATAATATATATATATTCATATACACA
>OZ024762.1:2548538-2561038 GCA_964016885.1 Eledone cirrhosa
TACTCTGAGGTCCTATCTTATCGAGTGCTTTGCTAACTCATCATTTCATATAAGTAGGCCGAATTCACTTGCAAACCGCCAGAGATTCGATTTTACTGATTTCCAATTATATATATATATATATATATATGTTATTCCGGGTTCAATGTGTGTATATATATATATATATAAAGTTATTCCGGGTTCAATATATATATATAGATATATTTCTATATCAACTACTTCTAAGGGTCCTTCCTGTAAACTGGGCATTGGCCATATACAAAGGACTTTTCCCCCACCTATGACCCTCGCAGGAATAAGTGAGCAGAGATAAAGAAGGAGAACTGTAATGTCTGCTTTCCAAGTTGGCATGGGTTGGACAGGTTCTGAGAGGGATCAGAAGAATCTCATAAAAAACAAAATATTTAATCTTCAGTTGTTAGTAAAAGTAATTAATTATATATTAAATGATAGGATTAATTAATATTGTAGGGAGGTAAATTAGGAGATTTAATCAGATTCACCACCATCAACACCACCACCATCAACATCACCAATAACATCACCACCATCAACATTACCACCACTAACACCACCACCACTAACATCACCAACAACATCACCACCACCATCAACACCACCATCAACATCACCATCAACACCACCACCACCACGAACATCACCATCAACAACACCACCACCATCAACACCACCACTAACATCACCGTCAACAACACCACCACCAACATCACCATCAACAACACCACCACCATCAACACCACCACCGCCATCACCAACACCACCACTGCCAATAACACCAAGCCACCACCACTAACATCATCAACAACACCACCGCCATCACCACCACTGCCATCAACAACACCAAGCCACCACCACCACCACCACCACCACCACCACCATCATCATGTCGTGGAGTTATGGCCCTTTACGTTCTGAGTTCAAATCCCACTGAGGTTGGTTTTGTCTTTCATCCTTACGGGGATGAATAAAATAAATTACCAGTAATAAACTGGGGTTGATTTAATCAACTTTCCCCTCCACTAAAAACATTGCTGGCCTTGTGCCTAAATCAGAACCCATTATTATTATTATTGACAGTAATCGGTAGAGCGTCAGATGCCATGGTTTGCAACATAGAGTTATGCCCCTTTACGTTTTGAGTTCAAATCCTTACAAGGATCTATAAAATAAAGTACCAGTAATACACTGGGTAATTGCTGGCCTTGTGCCAAAAGTAGAAACAATTATTATTTTCTTGTTTTTTTTTGTTCATTTGTTTTAATTAAATCTCTCCTGTTCCCCTTAATTGTGTTATCAATTTTTTTGGCTAATTAATAAATAATAAAAATAATTAATTAATTATTATTATTATTATTTAGAGACTAACAATGGGGACGACAAACGATGTAGATTAAAAAATAATTATTCCAGTAAACAATCCCCACCACACCTCCCCCTCACCACCACACATCCCTGCCAACCATTACCACCCACCACAACCCCCACCAATATATATCATCATAACCATCACCATATCATCATCATCATCATTTCACGTCCGCTTTTCCCTGCTTGCAAGGGTGGGACGGGAACTGATTCTGGCTTGATTTCTACAGCTGGATGCCCTTCCTAACACCAACCTTATTTACAGTGAGTGCTGGGTGCTTTTTTGCCGTGGCACCTCCACGACCACTTTGCAGTGGAATGATAGGGACCCGAGTACCTATCATCTCATTTCTACAGCTGAGTAAACTGGAGCAAAGTGAAATAAAGTGTCTTGCTCAAGGAAACTCTCTCTCTCTCTCATATATATATATATATATATATATATATATATGTATATAGAATGTCCCCCAAAAATGTATACACACTTCAATGAGAATGCTGTTGAAGTGTGTATACATTTTTTAGGACACCCTATATGTATATGTATATATATATATATTTACATATATATATATATATATCAGCATCATCATCATCGTTTTTATGTCCATTTTTTTTTCCCACACTAGAATGGGTTGGACAGCTCCTTCTCACTACAGCATCTCTCCACTCGTCACATTCCTTCATCATCTCTGCGAGACTCAGTGATTTCAGATCAGTTCTCGCCACCTCTGCCCAGGTCTTCCTCTACTGCGGCTTCCTTCCACTTCTTCACCCAGAGATCATCATCCATGCATATCACATGTCCATACCAACACAGTCTCTTTTCTCCTGCACACCACCTCAGATTCCCATTAAGCCCAGCTTCTCCCTCAGCTCATCCAAGCTCTGCCTTTCCATCACATTTACGTTGCACATCAATCGAAGCATACTTGCTTCATTTCTCTCCAGTCTCCACATGTCCTCTCCACATGTTTCACTACCATGTAGCATTGCACTTCACGCACAGACATGATACAGTCACCCTTTTGTCAACAGTGGGAGTAGCGATCTAAACTATATAATATATATATATATATATATATATATATACACACAAATATATATCCATATACGTACACATATATATATATATATATACAGGGCGGTGATGGTAGTGGTGGTAGTAGTAGTAGTGGTGGTAGTAGTAGTGGTCACGATAATGCAAAATGTTTTATATATTTTGGAATAAATTAAAGAAGACATCAAAGATGATGTGTCATCTTTTATATACATTGTCATAGTCTTTATATATATATATACATTGTCACAGTCTTTATATATATATATACATTGTCACAGTCTTTATATATATACATTGTCACAGTCTTTATATATATATCATCATCATTCATCATTTCATTTTACGTCCGCTTTTCCCTGCTTGCTGTCACAATCTTTATATATATATATATGTATATATATATACATTGTCACAGTCTTTATATATATATCACCATTTTACGTCTGCTTTTCCCCGCTTGCAAGGGTGGGATGGGAACTGATTCTGGCTTGATTTCTACAGCTGGATGCCCTTCCTAACACCAACCTCATTTACAGTGAGTGCTGGGTCCTTTTTTTCCGTGACCCCTACACGACCACTTTGCAGTGGAATGATATGGACCCCAGTCCTATCATCTCATTTCTACAGCTGAGTAAACTGGAGCAATGTGAAGTATAGTGTCTTGCTCAAGGAGACAACACATCACCCGGTCTGAGAATTGAACTCACAACCTTTCGATTGCAAGGCCAATGCTCTAACCACTAAGCCATGTGCCTCCTATACATACATAAATATATATACATACATATATATATATACATACATAAATATATATACATATATATACATACATACATAAATATATATACATATATATACATACATACACATATATATTTACACACACACACACATGAACACACGGACACTTAAGGCCAGAGGTTTACATACATGGTCTGGCAGTGTGACACTGTGACAGTGTCACACCATGGCACAGTGTCACACCATGGCACAGTGTCACACCATGGCACTGTGCCACTACAAATCCTGACAATTCCTCTGGACATATGAAGACATAAAATAAAAATAACTGCAAAGAAATAAAACAACAAAATCCACTTTGTTTCTTCTTTTTTTTAATATAATTTGTACACATTGCACTGTAATTAGTTAATGATTAAATTTAATTAATTGCAAATTGTATTTCTCTCTCCTCTCTCTCTTATTTTAGGAAAAAAGTTGCGTCTTCATCGCTGAGAAATACGGTATATATATATATATATATATTTATATATATATATATATATTTATATATATTATCTTATTTATATATATGTATCTTTATATATATAAGGATATATATATATAAAGATATATATATAAAGATATATATATATATATAAAGATATATATATATAAATATATATATATATATATAAATATATAAGATATAAAGATACATATAAAGATATATATATATAAATATATAAGATATAAAGATATATATAAAGATATATATATATAAATATATAAGATATAAAGATATATATAAACATTAAATCGCTGCTTTCACCCTTAACGGGTGAAAGCAGCGATTCTTTGCTTAAACTTTAATCTGTTATTTTAATAAAGATATATATATATAAATATATATATATGTATATATATATATATATAGTAATAAAAATTATGAAGACTAAAATCCGAAGACGGCTCGTTAAGGATTATATATATATAAAACCCATAAAGCAAATATTTAATATTTGTACAGATCTTCAGAAGATGTACAAACAATAAATATGTGTGTGTGTGTGTGTGTGTGTGTGTGTGTGTGTGTGTGTGTGTGTGTGTGTGTGTGTGTGTGTGTGTGTGTGTGTTTGTATATAATATATGTGTATACATATAGATAAATTGATTGAAAATTTATTTGTAAATAATTCTAAAAATATTCTCAGGGTTGTTATCCCTGTGGGAGATGAAAGGTCATTCTCAGAGTTGTTATCCCTGTGGGAGGTGAAAGTGTTGCTCTCAAGCTGAAGGCCATTACATGTCAAGAGTGTCACTTGTGGTAATTTTAAGAGGGTATGGCCCTCTCTTTGGTTTGTATGGGGTTGTACGGACCACCATTTGGATGCAGTCGATAATGGGACAAACCGAAGAACATAGGTTGCAACCTGTAGGTAGAGAAAACGAAGAAGAAAGTACAAAAATGTGAAAAGACCAGGTAAACTCATCCTCGTACTTTCTTTTAGCCATATATGTCAACTGGGACGAATTTGGTCACCTGTATCAATCAAGTCAGGATCTATTTGGTCACTTATGTCAACTAGGATCAAGTTAACCACCTATGTCAACTAGGATCAAGTTAACCACCTATGTCAACTAGGATCAAGTTAATCACTGATGTCAACTAGGATCAAGTTAACCACCTATGTCAACTAGGATCAAGTTAACCACTGATGTCAACTAGGATCAAGTTAACCACCTATGTCAACTAGGATCAAGTTAACCACTGATGTCAACCAGGATTAAGTTAACCACTGATGTCAACTAGGATCAAGTTAACCACCTATGTCAACTAGGATCAAGTTAACCACCTATGTCAACTAGGATCAAGTTAACCTATGTCAACTAGGATCAAGTTAACCACCTATGTCAACTAGGATCAAGTTAATCACTGATGTCAACTAGGATCAAGTTAACCACTGATGTCAACTAGGATCAAGTTAACCTATGTCAACTAGGATCAAGTTAATCACTGATGTCAACTAGGATCAAGTTAACCATCTATGGCAACTAGGATCAAGTTAACCACCTATGTCAACTAGGATCAAGTTAACCAGCTATGTCAACTAGGATCAAGTTAACCACCTATGTCAACTAGGATCAAGTTAACCTATGTCAACTAGGATCAAGTTAATCACTGATGTCAACTAGGATCAAGTTAACCACTGATGTCAACTAGGATCAAGTTAACCACCTATGTCAACTAGGATCAAGTTAACCACTGATGTCAACTAGGATCAAGTTAACCACTGATGTCAACTAGGATCAAGTTAACCACTGATGTCAACTAGGATCAAGTTAACCACCTATGTCAACTAGGATCAAGTTAACCACTGATGTCAACTAGGATCAAGTTAACCACTGATGTCAACTAGGATCAAGTTAACCACTTATGTCAACTAGAATCAAGTTAACCACTTATGTCAACTAGAATCAAGTTAACCACTGATGTAAACTCGGATCAAGTTAACCACTGATGTCAACCAGGATTAAGTTAACCACCTATGTCAACTAGGATCAAGTTAACCACCTATGTCAACTAGGATCAAGTTAACCACCTATGTCAACCAGGATCAAGTTAACCACTGATGTCAACTAGGATCAAGTTAACCACCTATGTCAACCAAGATCAAGTTAACCACTGATGTCAACCAAGATCAAGTTAACCACTGATGTCAACCAAGATCAAGTTAACCACTGATGTCAACCAAGATTAAGTTAACCACTGATGTCAACTAGGATCAAGTTAACCACCTATGTCAACTAGGATCAAGTTAACCACCTATGTCAACCAGGATCAAGTTAACCACTGATGTCAACTAGGATCAAGTTAACCACTGATGTCAACTAGGATCAAGTTAACCACTGATGTCAACTAGGATCAAGTTAACCACCTATGTCAACTAGGATCAAGTTAACCACCTATGTCAACTAGGATCAAGTTAACCACTGATGTCAACTAGGATCAAGTTAACCACTGATGTCAACTAGGATCAAGTTAACCACTGATGTCAACTAGGATCAAGTTAACCACTTATGTCAACTAGGATCAAGTTAACCACTGATGTAAACTCGGATCAAGTTAACCACTGATGTAAACTCGGATCAAGTTAACCACTGATGTCAACCAGGATTAAGTTAACCACCTATGTCAACTAGGATCAAGTTAACCACCTATGTCAACTAGGATCAAGTTAACCACCTATGTCAACCAGGATCAAGTTAACCACTGATGTCAACTAGGATCAAGTTAACCACCTATGTCAACCAAGATCAAGTTAACCACCTATGTCAACCAGGATCAAGTTAACCACCTATGTCAAACAAGATCAAGTTAACTACCTATGTCAACCAGGATCAAGTTAACCACTGATGTCAACTAGGATCAAGTTAACCACTGATGTCAACTGGGATCAAGTTAACCACCTATGTCAACTAGGATCAAGTTAACCACTGATGTCAACTAGGATCAAGTTAACCACCCATGTCAACTAAGATCAAGTTAACCACTGATGTCAACCAGGATTAAGTTAACCACTGATGTCAACTAGGATCAAGTTAACCACCTATGTCAACTAGGATCAAGTTAACCTATGTCAACTAGGATCAAGTTAACCACTGATGTCAACTAGGATCAAGTTAACCACTGATGTCAACTAGGATCAAGTTAACCTATGTCAACTAGGATCAAGTTAATCACTGATGTCAACTAGGATCAAGTTAACCACCTATGTCAACTAGGATCAAGTTAACCACCTATGTCAACTAGGATCAAGTTAACCACCTATGTCAACTAGGATCAAGTTAACCACCTATGTCAACTAGGATCAAGTTAATCACTGATGTCAACTAGGATCAAGTTAAGCACTGATGTCAACTAGGATCAAGTTAACCACCTATGTCAACTAGGATCAAGTTAACCACCTATGTCAACCAGGATCAAGTTAACCACTGATGTTAACTAGGATCAAGTTAACCACTGATGTCAACTAGGATCAAGTTAACCACCTATGTCAACTAGGATCAAGTTAAACACTGATGTCAACTAGGATCAAGTTAACCACTGATGTCAACCAGGATTAAGTTAACCACTGATGTCAACCAGGATTAAGTTAACCACTTATGTCAACTAGGATCAAGTTAACCACTTATGTCAACTAGGATCAAGTTAACCACTTATGTCAACTAGGATCAAGTTAACCACTGATGTAAACTCGGATCAAGTTAACCACTGATGTCAACCAGGATTAAGTTAACCACCTATGTCAACTAGGATCAAGTTAACCACCTATGTCAACCAGGATCAAGTTAACCACTGATGTCAACCAGGATTAAGTTAACCACTGATGTCAACTAGGATCAAGTTAACCACCTATGTCAACCAAGATCAAGTTAACCACCTATGTCAACCAGGATCAAGTTAACCACCTATGTCAAACAAGATCAAGTTAACCACCTATGTCAACCAGGATCAAGTTAACCACCTATGTCAACCAGGATCAAGTTAACCACTGATGTCAACCAAGATCAAGTTAACCACTGATGTCAACCAAGATCAAGTTAACCACTGATGTCAACCAAGATTAAGTTAACCACTGATGTCAACTAGGATCAAGTTAACCACCTATGTCAACTAGGATCAAGTTAACCACCTATGTCAACCAGGATCAAGTTAACCACTGATGTCAACTAGGATCAAGTTAACCACTGATGTCAACTAGGATCAAGTTAACCACTGATGTCAACTAGGATCAAGTTAACCACCTATGTCAACCAGGATCAAGTTAACCACTGATGTCAACCAGGATCAAGTTAACCACTGATGTCAACTAGGATCAAGTTAACCACCTATGTCAACCAAGATCAAGTTAACCACCTATGTCAACCAGGATCAAGTTAACCACTGATGTCAACTAGGATCAAGTTAACCACCTATGTCAACCAAGATCAAGTTAACCACCTATGTCAACCAGGATCAAGTTAACCACCTATGTCAAACAAGATCAAGTTAACTACCTATGTCAACCAGGATCAAGTTAACCACTGATGTCAACTAGGATCAAGTTAACCACTGATGTCAACTGGGATCAAGTTAACCACCTATGTCAACTAGGATCAAGTTAACCACTGATGTCAACTAGGATCAAGTTAACCACCCATGTCAACTAAGATCAAGTTAACCACTGATGTCAACCAGGATTAAGTTAACCACTGATGTCAACTAGGATCAAGTTAACCACCTATGTCAACTAGGATCAAGTTAACCTATGTCAACTAGGATCAAGTTAACCACTGATGTCAACTAGGATCAAGTTAACCACTGATGTCAACTAGGATCAAGTTAACCTATGTCAACTAGGATCAAGTTAACCACTGATGTCAACTAGGATCAAGTTAACCACTGATGTCAACTAGGATCAAGTTAACCACCTATGTCAACCAGGATCAAGTTAACCACTGATGTCAACCAGGATCAAGTTAACCACTGATGTCAACTAGGATCAAGTTAACCTATGTCAACTAGGATCAAGTTAACCACTGATGTCAACTAGGATCAAGTTAACCACTGATGTCAACTAGGATCAAGTTAACCTATGTCAACTAGGATCAAGTTAAGCACTGATGTCAACTAGGATCAAGTTAACCACCTATGTCAACTAGGATCAAGTTAACCACCTATGTCAACCAGGATCAAGTTAACCACTGATGTTAACTAGGATCAAGTTAACCACTGATGTCAACTAGGATCAAGTTAACCACCTATGTCAACTAGGATCAAGTTAAACACTGATGTCAACTAGGATCAAGTTAACCACTGATGTCAACCAGGATTAAGTTAACCACTGATGTCAACCAGGATTAAGTTAACCACTTATGTCAACTAGGATGAAGTTAACCACTTATGTCAACTAGGATCAAGTTAACCACTTATGTCAACTAGGATCAAGTTAACCACTGATGTAAACTCGGATCAAGTTAACCACTGATGTCAACCAGGATTAAGTTAACCACCTATGTCAACTAGGATCAAGTTAACCACCTATGTCAACCAGGATCAAGTTAACCACTTATGTCAACTAGGATCAAGTTACCCACCTATGTCAACAAAGATCAAGTTAACCACTGATGTCAACTAGGATCAAGTTAACCACTGATGTCAACCAGGATCAAGTTAACCACCTATGTCAAACAAGATCAAGTTAACTACCTATGTCAACCAGGATCAAGTTAACCACTGATGTCAACCAGGATCAAGTTAACCACTGATGTCAACTAGGATCAAGTTAACCACCTATGTCAACCAAGATCAAGTTAACCACCTATGTCAACCAGGATCAAGTTAACCACCTATGTCAAACAAGATCAAGTTAACTACCTATGTCAACCAGGATCAAGTTAACCACTGATGTCAACTAGGATCAAGTTAACCACCTATGTCAACCAAGATCAAGTTAACCACCTATGTCAACCAAGATCAAGTTAACCACCTATGTCAAACAGGATCAAGTTAACCACTGATGTCAACCAAGATCAAGTTAACCACTGATGTCAACCAAGATCAAGTTAACCACCTATGTCAGCTAGGATCAATCTAACCACAGAACGCAAAGGGGCACAACTCTATGCTGCAAAGTATGGTGTCTGACGCTCTACCGATTCTGCCAATCCACCGCAACAATAATGATAATTGTTTGATCTAGGCACAAATCCTATATGATAATAATAATAATTGTTTCTACTTTTGGCACAAGGCCAGCAATTGCCCAGTGCATTATGATAATAATAATAATAATGATGTCGATAACAATGATGATGATGATGATGATGATAGATACCTGTGCAGTTATCTGTGACGAAAGCTTTATGTTTAGTGGCATCAAATGTAATTGCTTGATAGCCAGAGTCATTACAAACCATGTAACATTTGCCACAGTTGATACACAAATCCTGCAGGAAATACAACAAATAATAAACACATGAGAATATATTTATAATAATAATAATAATAATAATAATAAAAATCCAAGGGGTGTAATGATTACTTATCCCAAATCCCAAGAAACCTGTGTATAGAAGAAATACAAAACATAGTACTAATGGGAACTGCCCATATACTAAGGAAGATTCTGTCAATATAAATACATCACAGGTCTAAACACCCAAAGATACATGTATGTGTGTATGTGTGTGTGTTCTTTCTTGAACATGGCGGACCTTGTTGTCTCTTGAGGTCACTGGTTGTGACTTGGTGATATTTCGTATGAACATAAAGCAAGATAAATGAAATAATCATCATCATCATCATTTCATTTCATTTTACGTCCGCTTTTTCCCTGCTTGCAAGGGTGGGACGGGAACTGATTCTGGCTTGATTTCTACAGCTGGATGCCCTTCCTAACACCAACCTCATTTACAGTGAGTGCTGGGTGCTTTTTTGCCGTGGCACCTCCACGACCATTTTGCAGTGGAATGATATGGACCCCAGTCCCTATCATCTCATTTCTACAGCTGAGTAAACTGGAGCAAAGTGAAATAAAGTGTCTTGCTCAAGGAAACAACACATCACCCGGTCTGAGAATTGAACTCTCAACTTTTCGATTGCAAGCCCAATGCTCTAACCACTAAGCCATGTGCCTCCAATAATAATAATAATAATATCAAGGCCGTCCCGATTATCATAGGAGCACTAGGTACTATCCCAAAGAGTTTTCAAGGATGGTTAAAAAAGATTAGTTCAGCCCCGTTTTTTCGAACACTTCAAAAGGCATGCTTGCTGGGAACAGCAAGAACCCTCCGATATGTCCTGAATACCTGAGACTGCAGTTAGCGGCTTGATATTCATTTCAACAAACTTTCCAGTTAAATATCATCAATAACTGAGACTCAAATAATAATAATAATAATAATTGTTTCTACTTTAGGCACAAGGCCAGCAATTACCCAGTGCATTACTGGTACTTTATTTTATCAACCCCGTAAGGATGAAAGGCAAAGTTAACCTCGGCGGCTTTTGAAATCAGAATGGCAAGGGCCATAACTCTATGATCCAGAATAATAATAATAATACTGTGATGTTGAATGTGAAGAAAGAGATAAGAAAAACACACACATTATATATATATATATATATATATATATATATATATAACATAACTATTTCATCTGATGAACGAGCTGGCCGTTTCTGTAAGGATCGTCTAGTCTCCTGAAACCTTTGGTAATGGAATAATTATATTGTGTTGTTTATTACCTAATTAAATAGCTCTGTACTATACATAGAGCACTCTTCTTTCCTTGTACGGAAAATGAAAAACAACTGTACGTATACGCATAGGCATATATATAATTTAGATTCATAACTTATATATATATATATATATATATATATATACATACATACATAGTCCCCCCCCCCCCCCCCTCCCCTCAATGTAAAGTAGTTTATGAAAAGTTGTAAAACATCAACTTACATCATTAACAACAGCAACAACTTGTTCTTTCCGGTTCAGTGAATGGTGATTGGTGAGTTTCGGTAGAGCATAACCTATCATTTTCTTTAAAATAACAGATGAACAGATCAATATATTTAGTGACTATAAGGCATGTGGTGTAGGTCTGGAGTGTGGTGGGGTGGGGTGGGGTGTAGTGTGGTGGGGTGGGTGGTGGTGTGGTGTGTGGTGGGGTGTAGGTGTGGTGTAGGTGTGGTGGGGTGGGGTGGTGTGTAGTGGAGTGTAGGTAGGTGTGGTGTAGGTGTAGTGGGGTGTGGTGGGTAAAGAATACTTTAGCTAGGTATAAGGTAGATGTAGCTAGGTATAAGGTATAAGGTAGATGTAGCTAGGTATAAGGTAAATGTAGCTAGGTATAAGGTAAATGTAGCTAGGTATAAGGTAAATGTAGCTAGGTATAAGGTATAAGGTAGATGTAGCTAGGTATAAGGTATAAGGTAAATGTAGCTAGGTATAAGGTAGATGTAGCTAGGTATAAGGTAGATGTAGCTAGGTATAAGGTAGATGTAGCTAGGTATAAGGTAGATGTAGCTAGGTATAAGGTAGATGTAGCTAGGTATAAGGTAGATGTAGCTAGGTATAAGGTAGATGTAGTACCAACCTGGACTGTCGGAATAGTAGATGGTTTGTTTGGTGGCCGAATCTTGGGTGGTTTATTCTCAGGTGAGAGAAGATCAACATTTTTGTAGTAATCCACTAATTTTTTCCTTCGTTTAGCCAGGTAATTGCCAAACAATGGCAGTTCCTGTTGGGAGAGAAATACACAGAATTTAGAC
>OZ024762.1:2568538-2573538 GCA_964016885.1 Eledone cirrhosa
CTCAACAAAGGAATTTTCCTGGAGTTTTTTATATTATTCAAAATGTTAATAAATGAAAAATATTCCCATAATCAAAATATATATTGTATTATACATATTTCAGAGGTACAATGGTGTTTAAGTACGTTTTCATCAGATAAAATATATGATTTGATATATGACATACCGCTACGTTCTTGATTATTCAATTCCAGTATTGGCAGTTATATACACATTGTGTGTATATTTGTGTGTGTATATATATATATATATATATATGTGTATATATAGATAGAGATAGAGAGAGAGAGAGATTATAGAGATATTGGAGAAAGATGATAATGATAATGGGTGTGATGGTGATGGTCGTTATGGTAATAGTGGTGTTGATGATAATGATGATGGAGAAGAGCAAGAAGAAAAAGAAGTAGTAGTAGTAGTGGTGGTAGAAGTAGTAGTAGTGGTAGTAGTGGTGGTAGTAGTAGTAGTAGTAGTGGTGTCTCACCATCTTTAGCTGCTTGTGCAATCTCTGTAATGTCCGTAACATTAGGAGTTAGTTTAGGAAAGACTGGAATTGTTACTGCTTCATTCAGCCATTTACTGATTTCTTTCACAGTTTCTGGAACCTAGTACAATAAAAACAATACATTGAACCCTTTTATTACCGCATGCCAACACTTTTATTACCACATGTCAACCCATTTATTACCGCATGCCAACCCTTTTATTACCGCATGTTAACCCGTTTATTACTGCATGTCAACCCATTATTACCACATCTCAACCCTTTTATTACCGCATGTTAACCCGTTTATTACTGCATGTTAACCCGTTTATTACTGCATGTCAACCCATTATTACCACATGTCAACCCTTTTATTACCGCATGTCAACCCTTTTATTACCACATGTCAACCCTTTTATTACCGCATGTCAACCCGTTTATTACCGCATGTCAACCCATTATTACCGCATGTCAACCCTTTTATTACCGCATGCCAACCCTTTTATTACCACATGTTAACCCGTTTATTACCACATGTCAACCCTTATATTACCGCATGTCAACCCTTTTATTACCGCATGTCAACCCATTATTACCGCATGTCAACCCTTTTATTGCTGCATGTCAACCCTTTATTACCGCATGTTAACCCTTTATCACCGCATGTCAACCCTTTTATTACCGCATGTCAACCCTTTATTACCGCATGTCAACCCTTTTATTACCGCATGTCAACCCTTTTATTACCGCATGTCAACTCTTTTATTACCGCATGTTAACCCTTTATTTACCGCATGTCAACCCTTTATTACCACATGTTAACCCTTTATTACCACATGTTAACCCTTTATTACCGCATGTTAACCCTTTATTACCAGACCCTAACGCTTCCACAAGGTATTTTAGAAGTATTGAAAGAGCAGAGAGGGACCCAGAACAAACACCACAAGGTATTCTAGAATTATTGAAAGAGCAGACTTACCACGCCACATGCAAGCCCCATATTAACTTCTCCCATTCCATGGGGACAGGACAGGTTCAGTTCTAAGCCATCGGCACCAGCTTCCTGGAATGTTTCACATGGAGAGAGGATTTTACATTTTACCATGTATATATATATATATATATATATATATATATATATATATTATATATATATATTATATATATATATTATATATCTATATAATATATATGGGTACAAGCTGAAGCATATAGACAATATGCCCCCACAGCCCCCACTGCAAGGTGGTCGTGGAGGTGCCACGGCAAAAAAGCACCCAGCCCACACTGTAAAGTGGACGTGTAGGCGCCACGAAAAAGCACCCAGCACTCACTGTAAATGAGGTTGGTGTTAGGAAGGGCATCCAGCTGTAGAAATCAAGCCAAATCAGTTCCTGTATGAGCAAGGCATGGTCAGCCGACCAGACACTGCCCACAACAGGACAACCCGTCTAACCCATGCTAGCGTGGAAGAACGGACGTAAAAAGGTGATGATGATGATGATATATATAATATATATATATATATATATATAATATATATAATATATATATATATATATATATTATATATATATGTATCTATATAAGTATGTATACGTACATACATATATGTTTACAGACGTACAGAAGTATGTATATATATACATACATGCATGTATGTATGTATATATATATACATACTACTGTACGTCTATACATATAAGTATGTACGTGTACATACTTATATTTAAGTAACAGCCGTACTAAGAGTGGGAAATGAAATTTCGTTTCATTTTTTCCGTTTATCGTTTTCGGTGTACCCGGTCGATTAACCAACTCGATATGCAAATTGGGCTACTCAGCCGTTACTCTGAGGTTAACTTTGCCTTTCATCCTTAAGGATGAAAGGCAAAGTTAACCTCAGCAGGATTTGAACTCAGACCATAAAGGGCCGTAATTCTATGCTGCAAAGAATGGTGTCCGACCCTCTACCGATATTGCCAATCCCCTGCCCTTGATATATAATGATTGGAGGACTGCGAGACCCCGTTATTAAAATAAGTTGGATTACTTTGAATAAATCATGAATGAATATTATGTAATTAATGCAATAATTACTTAATAATTAGCAGGGACTAATACAATTAATTGAAGTCCATAATAAAAGGTCATTTAGCAGGTAACATAGAAAAGTCTCAATAAAATAAGGGAATAAAAAGGGCTGAGGGTTTTACCTGGGCCTTTTTTCCTAAATACTGCCAATCATCTTTGATGAAGCCACACATGATACTGGCAATAATAATCTGGAATGGAAGACAACAACAATGACAACAATAGGAATATAAACAACAACAACAACGCAGGATATATGATACAATAACAACAACAACTCAGAGAAAATCACAACAAAATACCGCAAAGCATTTTGCTGGATGCTCTACCGATTCTGCCAGTCCACTCTCTGTGGATATTGGGAGAAGTAGCTGACCTTTTCTGGGAAATCTTTCTTCAGTTCTTTGATACTCTCAAGCCAGTATCTTTCAGTTTTTTCACTGATTAATTCAATATTTAAGAATGATCCAAGCCCGGGGCCATATATCTGTCCGAAGGTACTTCCCCGGATAATTCTTGGAGACACATTTGTGATGTAATCCTGAAACATAGATTTAGAAATATATCTTTGTAATAAACGGTGGGTTTATAGTAATATAATATTTATATAATGACAGCATTGTAAGGACATTGATATATATATATATATATATATATATATATATATACTGTCATCATCATCATCATCATCATCATCGTTTAACGTCCATCTTCCATGCTTGCATGGGTTTGGACGGGAGTTTTCCCACTTGAGGCAAGATTGGTTGTCTTGCTCGCATAGGACTGTCTGGCGGGTTTTCTACGGCTGGATGCCCTTCCTAACACCAACCACGTTTACAGTGTTATATATATATCAATGTATACATATGTATATATTCATGTGTGTGTATATATATATATATATATATGTGTGTATGTGTGTATACATTCATATATATATATATATATACATGTATATGTACACATGTTTATATTCATATATATATATGTATATGTACACGTTTATATTCATATATTTATATATATGTATATATTCATGTATATTTATATATTCATGCATATATACATGTATATATTCATATATATGTGTATATATTCATGTGTGTATGTATATATATATATATATATATATATATATATATATATATATATAATGTACATGCATATATACATAAACACACACATACATACATAATCACACACACACACACACACATATATATATACAGACACACATGTATATCTATACATATACATATAATCACACATACACACATATATATATATATATATATATACACACATATACATTCAATATTAAAAAAAACAAAAAACAAAAAAAAAAAATCCCTAATGAAATCTAAAGATGATAATATTTACCTTATCTATTACAAAGGTTTTTGTAACTGCAAAACCCCAACCTGCTTCAAAAGCCCTTCGTATCATTGCGGAACTGGTGCAGTTGGTAGCGCTAGCAAGTCCAAAAGGGTTTGGGAATTTCATTCCACACATTTTAACACTAACATCAACATTGTCGATAGGAGTGAAGAATTTTGGCAGCTTTGGTTTCCCACTCACAGTTATGTTGTGAAGAGACTGGAATATATTAAAAAATAAACATCAATGAATGTCGCTGTGTTTTATGTTTTAAAAAGAAATTGTCATTATCGTCATCAGTATAATTGTGGATTGTCAGTATCAGTAGAGGGTCTGACGCCATGCTGGGGTGGTGGATTGGCAGTATCGGTAGAGGGTCGGACGCCATGCTGGGGTGGTGGATTGGCAGTATCAGTAGAGGGTCTGACGCCATGCTAGGGCAGTGGATTGGCAGTATCAGTAGAGGGTCTGACGCCATGCTAGGGTGGTGGATTGGCAGTATCAGTAGAGGGTCTGACGCCATGCTGGGGTGGTGGAGTGGCAGTATCAGTAGAGGGTCTGACGCCATGCTAGGGCAGTGGATTGGCAGTATCAGTAGAGGGTCTGACGCCATGCTAGGGTGGTGGATTGGCAGTATCAGTAGAGGGTCTGACGCCATGCTAGGGCAGTGGATTGGCAGTATCAGTAGAGGGTCTGACGCCATGCTAGGGCGGTGGATTGGCAGTATCGGTAGAGGGTCGGACGCCATGCTTTCTAACAAAGAGTTACGTCTCTTTACAGTCTGAGTTGAAATCCCGCTGAGGTTAAGTTTGCCTTTCATCCTTACGGGGTTGATAAAATAAAGTCTAACCCATGCTAGCGTGGAAGATAGACGTTAAACGAAGATGATGATGATGATGATGAAAGCACCAGTAACGTACTGGGGTCGATTTAATCGACTTTCTCCCCCCTCCCCCCCAATTACTGGCCTACTAGAAATCATAATTGGATTGGCAGTATCAGTAGAGGGTCGGACGCCATGCTTTCCAGCATAGTTACGTCC
>OZ024762.1:2578538-2593538 GCA_964016885.1 Eledone cirrhosa
TGGCAGAGGTGTGGGGAGTAGGGTGTGACAGGAGTGGCAGTGGGGTGTGACAGTGGTGACAGTAGGGTGTGACCAGGGTGTCAGTAGGGTGTGACAGGAGTGGCAGTAGGGTGTGACAGGAGTGGCAGTGGGGTGTGACCGGGGGGAAAGTGAAAAAATATGAAAGAAATACAAAACTTTAGTGAAATCCTCCAATGAAATACAAAATATTTCAAGTAATTAACGAAGAATTTTGATGAATTATTAAAATCATTAATTAGTTCGTTACTGAGATAAATTTATGAAGAAATCTACTAAAAGTGTTTTTTTTCTCAAAAATGTCCTTGTAAAACGAGGGGGCATCGTATAAGACGCACTGGTGTATAAGACATGATGATGGATGTAGATGATTGAAATGATGATGATGGTGGTGTTGATGGTGGTGGTGGTGATGGTGGTGTTGGTGGTGGTGGTGGTGATGGTGATGGTGGTAGTGGTGGTGGTGTTGATGGTGGTGGTGGTGGTGTTGGTGGTGGTGGTGGTGATGGTGATGGTGATGGTGGTGATGTTGATGATGATGATGTCAACATATTGAGAATTTCAGTGCGGAAAAAAAAAAAGACATTGAAATAAAATAAAATAAAATAAAATAAAATAAAATAAAATAAATTTACCTCGACAGCGAACTGTTGGAGTCCCCCAATATTGATAGGTCCTTCTTCAACAGCAGCTAAGTTACAACCCCCAACACAGAGGTCACTAGTAGGACACACCATACCACAGGTGAGACCAAGGGGGTTGTCAGAAAGGATCATTTTAGCAGCCCCATAATAGTTCTGAAGTTTAGAAAAAAAAGAAGATATTTCAGTTTTGATGTTTTCAAGAAAGAAGAGTTGATATTTGGGGCTTGCTTATAGATTTAAAAGATATAAATTCCCCTTCCTTCTGCTGGAACTGGCAGCCCCTTAAAGACAGAAAAAGATGTTGCTGCACAGGAGCACGCTAGTCTTTATATAAAATATATAAAAATTAACAATATTTTGGGCTCAATCAAAGATTGTGTGTCTTCATAGTCAGAACTTTTGTAGTCGAGTGTATATCATGATAGAACATCTGTAGTCCAGTGATTGTCATCAGAGACTTAAACCATCTGTAGTCCAGTGGTTGTCATCAGAGACTTAAACCATCTGTAGTCCAGTGATTGTCATCAGAGACTTAAACCATCTGTAGTCCAGTGATTGTCATCAGAGACTTAAACCATCTGTAGTCCAGTGATTGTCATCAGAGTTAAACCATCTGTAGTCCAGTGGTTGTCATCAGAGACTTAAACCAACTGTAGCCCAGTGATTGTCATCAGAGACTTAAACCATCTGTAGTCCAGTGATTGTCATCAGAGACTTAAACCATCTGTAGTCCAGTGATTGTCATCAGAGTTAAACCATCTGTAGTCCAGTGGTTGTCATCAGAGACTTAAACCATCTGTAGTCCAGTGGTTGTCATCAGAGTAAAACCATCTGTAGTCCAGTGATTGTCATCAGAGTTAAACCATCTGTAGTCCAGTGATTGTCATCAGAGACTTAAATCACCCCTTCCCCCCAACCACTTACCTTGTTAGCAATGCTTGTAATGAAGCTTTTGATATCCAGCTGGGTGGGGCAACTTTTCTGACAGGGGGCGTCAGCACACTTCAGACATCTAGTTAGAGAGTATGAGAAAGACAAACATTTTGGTTAGAGGATATTTTAACATTGTTGTTGTTGTATTGACTCAGATATAGATTTAACAGTGTCTGGGTTAGATTTAGGGTGAAGTGGTGTTGTTGTAGTAGTAATTATAGTTGATGTGGTTGATGTTGTGGTTGATGTTGTGGTTGATGTTGTGGTTGATGTTGCTGCTGTAGTTGATGTTTTAGTTGTAGTTGTTGTAGTTGTTGTGCCAGTTCAGATCACAGCTCCAATACTACGGAGGACATATGGTTAGAATGTCTCAGGAAAGAATTGCTGGACAGATTTTATGGGCAAAAACCAGGCGGTAGGAGACCCAGGTAGACCCCCCCCCCCTTCCCACCGGGGGTAGACAACGAGCATGGTGGTCGGATAACATCCATGAGCTGGAGACAGTTGCTTCTGACAGGACCCACTGGAAGGGGGGTTTGAGGACTGACCCCCAATGACCCTTCCAGGAATAAGTGGGAGAAGAAAGAAAAAGAAAGAACAAGAAAAGGAGGAGGAGGAGGATGAGAAGGAGGATGAGAAGAAGAACAACAACACTAACCTCCCTGCTTCTCTAAGAGCAGCTCTTTCACTTAAGGTGGTTGGTTTAATATCACTGAAGTCTTTGTAATAATCTGGACATGTCTGTAATAAAAAGAATATATGGGTAATATATATACATATATAAGTTATTCCGGGTTGAATCGGAGGTAACCACAATAAGTAAGGTACTCAATACATAGCAGAGTATAAAGGTTTTAATATAGAAGAGCTTCTACAGGACTAGAACCGTTTCATTCGTGAGAAATCATCAGGGAACTCCTTGATGATTTCTCACGAATGAAACAGTTCTAGTCCTGTAGAAGCTCTTCTACATACACACACACATATATATATATATATATATATATATATATATATTCAGCATTCGCTGTCCCGTTTATTCGCGGAATTTTCCTTAGAACCTAACTAATAATTGTTCGTGGAAACGACCGTATATAATATATATTTTCACGCTTTTTAACGTTTAAATTATTAACAATATACAGTATTTTCCGGCTTATATGTTACATAATGTTGCTGAAGCATGGAACAAACTACCTGCATCAGTTGTTAGCTGTCGAGACACTGCATCCTTTAAGGCCTCCATGCTTCCCGAGATCCGCCAACACTACAGCTAACACATACAAACATGTACTTCCCTGGCATTTGTGTATTATTCTATGTACTATATTGACGAGTTGTAGTGCACCTGAGCACTTTACACAATAATTTCATTATTATTATTATTATTATTATATAATTGTTTGGACATTTATAGGCATTTTTATGGACCACGGTCCAATAATCGCGGTTTTTCACTGTTCGCAGGTTCACTAGGAACGTAAACCCCCCCCCCCCCCCCCCCCCGCGAATAGCGAGGGACAACTGTATATATAAAGTCAAGAAAGTGTGACAGCCTGTATAAAACGACCAGGTGTGTGACTATAGTTTATGACCACAACTATAGATATAAACAGAAGTATTAAAAAAATATAAATCAAGGGAGACAACTCTTCTGTTTTTTATATTAAGTTGTCTTTACCCTGAATGACAAAGCAGCTGTATATATACAACAAACACACACACGTACGTACGTACGTACGTACAGTATTTTCCGGCCTATATGTTACATAATGTTGCTGAAGCATGGAACAAACTACCTGCATCAGTTGTTAGCTGTCGAGACACTGCATCCTTTAAGGCCTCCATGCTTCCCGAGATCCGCCAACACTACAGCTAACACATACAAACATGTACTTCCCTGGCATTTGTGTATTATTCTATGTACTATATTGACGAGTTGTAGTGCACCTGAGCACTTTACACAATAATTTCATTATTATTATTATTATTATTATATAATTGTTTGGACATTTATAGGCATTTTTATGGACCACGGTCCAATAATCGCGGTTTTTCACTGTTCGCAGGTTCACTAGGAACGTAACCCCCCCCCCACATACATACATACATACATACATACATACATACATACATACATACATACGTACGTACGTACGTACGTATGTATGTATGTATGTATGTTCGTACTGCCTCTGTTTTGTTCCCGTTCAATTTTTCACTATATATATATATATATATATATATATATATATATATATATATATATATATATGAAAGACGTAAAATAAGAAAATAAAAAAAAAAATTAAAAATTAACTTACTTACTAAAATAATATATATATATATATATATATATATATATATATACACACACACACACACGCACACATAAATGTAAAACCCCGACCACGGCGCAAAGCGGCTTGGGCAAGCCTTTTCTAATAAATAAATATATATATATATATATATATATATATATATATATATATATATATATATATATATACATATATATATAAAAAAGGATCGATCGACTTTCGTCAAATCGGACCGAGGAAACAATGTTTCTGTTGGTCTTTCCAGTTGCTAGTACTATCTATCGGTCGCAACACCAGGTAGAAGGACATAACGCACTGCCCGGTCCAGGAATCGAACTCACAACCTCACGATTACTAATCCAGTTCTCTAACCACTCAGTCACACGCCTTCACACACACACGCACACACACACACACATATATAATTAGAAAGAGAACAATACAAAATATAACTACTCCATTACGAAAGGTTTCTGGATCTCAGACAATATTAACACACGTCTGTATCAGTCATCAGACTGAGATGTTATGGATAAAAAATACAACTGATTTCATTGAAAGAGAGAGGGGGAGATAGAGGGAGATAGAGAGAGAGGAGAGAGTGTGTGTGGGGGTGGGGGTGGGGGGGTGATAGAGGGAAGTGAGAAAGAGATATAGAGAAATAATTGGCTCCAGTACTGGACTGGTACTTTATTTTATCAACCTTGAAAGGATAAAAGTCAAAGCTAACTTTGGCAGGATTTGAACAGAGAGCAGAGAGCTGGGGTGAATACCGCAGATTATTCTATCAGAATATCTGGTGAGCCTCCAGGCTTTAACCCTACAATGGACTGGTGTCCTGCCCAGGGGGAAGTCTTCTACTCTCAGTCAGCTAATACAAAGGAAACCAAGATAAACTCTGGCCTAGATAGCCCCAAGGCTTGAAATAAACTTTAACTGTGCAATAATTGTTTCTACTTTTGGCACAAGGCAATTATTCCAGTGTATTACTGGTACTTTATTTTATCGACCCATGTAAGGATGAAGGGCAAAGTTAATCTCGGCGGGATTTGAACTCAGATCATAAAGGGAGGTAACTCTATGCTTCAAAGCATGGCGTGCAACCCTCTACTGTGCAATAATATAATGGAGTTACATAACTGCTATCAAGTGGTAAATATATTGATAAAAGTTTTGTTTATTTTTGGCCTTTGAAATGATTGTAAAACAATGGATTACACGACACAGGTGATAAATTGTTAGAGTCATTAGAATGTCAGAATACTTGTGGCATTTGTTCCAACTCGCTGCTCTCTCAGTTCAAATTGCACCGAGGTCAACTTTGTCTTTCAGCCATTCGAGGTCCATAACAAAAAGTACCAGTGAAATACTGGGACTCTATTCTTCCTCTAAACCTCTTTATCACTTCTATTCTCTCACTCTTTCTATCCTTCTTTGAAAGAAATCTGCTGTATTCAGACCTGGGGAGATGAGATGGGTTCTGCCAGGTTTATAAGGCCCTAGAAACTGTGTATGACTATACAGTGCCCCTATGACACCCTTGGGAATTACGGCACCCTCAGACCATACCATACAACTAAAACCTTGTCTTATTTTCAATGTTCAACATAAATATTATATATAAAAAGTATTTTAAAACTCGACTCAAATTGCTCCAGAAAATGTGTAGCAGCAGTAGCGGTGGATTAATTCTACAATGGACTGGTGTCCTGTCATTGTTCAACAGGAATATTATATACTAACTGCAGTACCCAATAATACCCGGGAAAAGTGGGGTTATTCACAGTCCCCAGAGTGCACCTGAAAATGCTAGCGAACCCTGGGTGCCCATACTGGATTTTCAATAGCAACCTTTGCTAGGTGTGTTTATGGCAGATCATTTTTTTTGTGTGAAACTATCAATAACTGTTTAAGTCATAAGTCCTTCTTCCATCCAGCTTTCCTCCTCCATTGTAAAGATGTCCCCAGGAGCGCCATTCATCATCATCATCATTTTATGTCCGCTTTTCCCTGCTTGCAAGGGTTGGACGGGTCCTATTCAGCACAGCATCTCTCCACTTGTCACGGTCCTTCGTCATCTCCTCGGTGAGTTTCAGCGATCTGAGGTCTGCTCTCACCACCTCCACCCATGTTTTTCGTGGTCTACCTCTACTGCGTCTTCCCTTCACTGGGACTTTCTGGCACTTCTTCACCCTCCATGCGCATCACAAGTCCATACCATTTCAGTCTTCTCTCGTGCACACCACAACTTATCCCTCTTATACCCAGTTTCTTTCTCAACTCTCTATGCTGGGTCGTTCACAGACATTGACATTACACATCCAATGGAGCATACTTATTGATTTTTATTGAAATCCAATTAGCCAGTCCTGTTTCTGAATATTAGCTTAACGTGTGTAAAGTTTCATCAGGATCGGATCACTGGTGTAGGCGCCAACTAGTTATACACAGACACACAGACAGACAGAAATTGCCATTTATATAGTAGATATAAAAAGTATTTTAAAAGTCAACTCACGTTGCAATTTTTGGCATCGTTTCTCTTCCATAGTTTTTTCTTCTCTTTGGTTTCAGCTGTGGATTTGACAGTGGCGTAAGGGGAAATGACGGGGTTCAGGGACAGCAGGTTCTGGTAAATAACGAAAATAGGGGGAAAAGAAATTATATCATCATAATCATTACCACAACCATTATCATAGTCATCATCACATTGTTTTTGAGGGTGTGTACACACACACATATATATATATGTACACATACTTATATGTACACATACATATATATACATACACACATAAATATATATATACACATACATAAATATATATATACATACACATACATAAATATATATATATACATACACATACATAAATATATATATATACATACACATACATAAATATATATATATACATACACATACATAAATATATATATATACATACACATACATAAATATATATATATACATACACATACATAAATATATATATATACATACACATACATAAATATATATATATACATACACATACATAAATATATATATATACATACACATACATAAATATATATATATACATACACATACAAATATATATATATACATACACACACAAATATATATATATACATACACACACAAATATATATATATACATACACACACAAATATATATATATACATACACATACAAATATATATATATACACACTGACACACACACACATATGTACACATACACACATGTACACATACACACACGTATATATACACACACATATATAGAAAGTAATCTACCCCAATCATTCCCTTCCCCCACCCCAACGCACACCCTTCCAAAATATTAATTAACCACTTTAATCAGTTGCTAAGTACTTCACCTTTGACCGACACCACCACCACCACCACCACCACCACCACCACCACCGAAAGTCGATCGACTGTCCTTATATTGTTCACAAAAGCTAACATAAAACAGCGAATTTATATATACCCTCGGGTATATATCGATTTATATATACCCTCGGGTATATATTAATTTATATACACCCTCGGGTTTCAAATAATCGTCCCGTCCTCCACCGCTTATTAATTTTTCAGATTTATTCCACCCCACCAACCCCACTGCGTATTAAAGTTTACTAATCTATCTCCACCGAAATGTTATTTTAAGTGGTAGCATTCCTGCGACAATTAATTTTATTTAGTCATTAAATAAGCATTATATAGGACAAATAAAAATACATTACTAAAAATCCCATATGTTATAAAATAAATAGGATTGGTTGGGATCTCTATGTAAACTAAACGACTAATTCTGGGTTTAAAACAAAAACTCAACAGACAACATAGAACAATTATCGACCCCCCACCTCTATTATTTTGGGACCAGCGACTCGTCTTACTGAGGTGTCAAGTGATGCCCGTGAGGGTGCCTGGCTCTTTCAATGTCTTAACCTCGCCAACACCCAGCCATACTGAAATGTCAAGTGATGCCCGTGAGGGTGCCTGGTTATTTCAGTGTCTTAGTCTCCCCATCACCTTTGTTAATGTTGCGAGTGTGTGGCTGATTGTCCCACTTGGTGGAGAATTGATGGTTGTTTTCCTTACCCACACACTGCTGTCTCTCTATTATGTATTTATATTTGTGTTTATCAACGACTTTATATTTAAGTTCTCAACGAACTGAATGAATTGCGAGTAAGTTATCAAATTATTTAAACATTTGTAATGTTATTTACACATTTGTAATATTGGTTTCTTATATAGGCACAAGGCCAGCAATTTTGGCGGAGGGGAAAGGCGATTAAATCGACCTCAGTGCATGACTGGTACTTTATTTTATCGACCCCGTAATGATGAAAGGCAAAGCTAACCTCGGTGGGATTTTAACTCAGATCGTAAAGGGCCGTAATATTATTTACACATTTGCAATATTATTTATGCAATTGTATTATTTTATAATAAAATTTATTTGAAGTTAATCAGACGTTGTAGTATCGATATTCGGAGTATTATACAAAAATATACTTTGGGGTGTAAATTGAAGGAGAGTTAAGTACTTGTAAATGTGACTGTTGTAACTATATATATATATATATATACTAATTTAAGGCATCATAACATATATAATATGTCTGATTATGTTTCTTAGTAGAAAAGCTCAATGGATATTTGTCGAAAACATCAATAATTCAAATTAAACGATATATATATATATATATATATATATATAAATATATATATATATATATATATATACACACACACATATAGAAAGAGTGAGAGAGAGCCATAATATATCGCAGGAGAAATACAATATTATGTGTTTACATGTTAACACATAATATTTACGAAAATATATACTTTAAAGTGGAAAAAGTTCTTTAAATATATATATATGTGTGTGTGTTGGTGAATTCCGAATATATAAAGGTATACAGTATAATGTATATAATTTATAAATAAACACTATCTTTAGATATGTGTAGAAGTTATATTTAATTTGTTGGGATACAACAAGCAAATATTTTTATAACTGATATAAAGCACTCAACAAATTATTGGAGTAAATATGTATAATGAAATAAATATGGTTTTATAAATATAGTTTCCATTTGTTAATATATTATATATATATATATATATATATATATATATAAGGATGGAATCAGTTTAAATCTGGTTAGACCATTGTTCAACAGAGTACTCAATACTTGGGGTAGTAGAGTATGGTTAGAATATAAAGAGTCGCGACCCCAACGGCTGAGCTCCTGCCGTTTCAACACCTAGTTCCAGTCTGTGCAAATGTGTAAATTGTGGTATATAACCCAGGGCCAGTGGAAGCATTTCTGAATTAAGGGGTCCAAATTTGGTCAATCTAGTTGTATTGATTAGTTTAGCTGTTATCGAATATCTACCAAGATATAAAAAAAACTTCGATATGCGATAAAAATAACGTCATAAATTGTAGTACATTTACAAATAGATGTGTGTTTTGGTCGTTTGGGGAGAAAAATATAATTATTAGGGGGCGGGGACCATTTAAATGTTTGAAAATTTAAACGTACTTTGATTGTCAATATATATAAAAATATATATATATATGTTTATGTATACATGTGCGAGATTATATATATATATATATATATATATATATATATATATATATATACATGTGCGAGATTATATATATACATGTGCGAGATTATATATATACGTGCTTATTTCACAATATATGAAAAAAGCAAGAAAATACAAGAAGCTGTTAAAAGCAGAGAGAAATATATATTTATACCTCGATATCTGGTGGATCAAAAGTAACTTTAGACATGTTTTGTTTTTGTTTTCTCCGAATCCGAACAGAGAGAGAAAGTTTGAGATGTGTACAAGGTACTCCCAAGTCACACAATGAAAGTGTTTACAAATTTCAGAGATCTCTACAACTACCCCCCTTCTCCTCCCCTCATTCATACACACGCTCTCTCTCCCTCCCTCCCTCTCACTATCTCTATTTGTCTCTATCGCTATCTCACTCTCTATTTCTCTCTCTGTTCACCCCTTTTCTCTCTCTATTCGCCCCCCTCTCTCATATCTACGTTGAAATCTTCTCCACTTCCACCAAGCTTGAACCTAATTTGTAAATCCATATATATGTAATACATTAACAGAGAAAGCTTTAAGCAATGCTCAACTATTTTCCTTTTACTTTGCTCCACTTTTCAAATTAAATGACACCACGGTTCAGTTATATTCAAATATTGTAAGCGCGTCCATTGAGAATAATGTCTTTGACAAACGGCTCAGTTGCTCGCATGTGTGCGTGCTGAATTCTGGGTCTTTCCGCTGGGAACAACCCCTTGTTCCCCGCCCCTCCCTTTTTTTGTGTACATCCATCCATTCACTCATTCATTTACTGCCATTCTACCTTCCTGTGTCTCCCCCTCCATGCAGCCCCTTTTCGCTCTCGTTTTCTGGCACCTCCATATATATAGGTGAGCTATGCTGCCCTCTTACCAGCACTTTCCCTTCCAACCACACACACCAGCCACCCACCCCTGATGCCGCTCGGTTCCCCAGTCCCCGGCCCCACGCCCCATCCCCCACCCCTCCAAATCGACACCTGCAGCACTTGCGGCACTACTAACAAACGGAAGAGGGGCCGGAACTGTTTGGGATGCGGCTGCCTCCACCACCTCAACTCGTCGAGCTTCCAATGCCCTCGCAGCGTGGAGGTGCAGGAACTGCCTCTTCCCCACGTCTTCCCAGCCACGGCCGTCTGGCACACCACCAGATAGGACAGCGAGCTTGCCTGACGCCCGAGACTCGCTGGTCAACATCGCTCGGCTCAGGCGGCTCCGGAAGATCCCACTCAGGATCCCGAGAGCAGCACGGGTGCCGGTGGCCGATGCCCTCGCTTCCTCGATTGAGAGCGTCATGGACTCCAATCGAGCCAGTGACTGGGAGCGGATGTTCTATTTCGCCCCATTCGCCCTCGGCCTCCCCAGCTCTGGCGCTGACCGGGGCGGCCGGTCAGCAGCAGCCTTCGTCAAGGTCAATGTCTCGTCATTTGGGCGAGCGCCCATTCCAAGCGTGCCCAGGGACGCCACACACCCCACCCTTAGGTACCCCATATCCTCCACCCCCGAGGCCAACGCCAAGCGTTTTCGTGACCAGGTAAACGCAAAGCTTATCATGGGTGATGTCTCGGCCGCAGTCAGAGTTGTTGCCTCAGAGGACACTGTCCTCCAACCCACCGAGGAGATCCTGGCTGCTCTGCGGCTCAAACACCCTGAGCCACCCACTGATCTCAGACGCATACCCCCACCCGACCCCACCTGCTCCTTGTGGCTACTGATGCAGATATCATGTCCGCCATCAGGTTCTTTCCAGCTAGCAGCTGCGGAGGTGTTAATGGTCTCCGCTGAGGCCGGGCGCCGCCTTCTGAGTGCAATTGTGGGGCTCACCCTTACGCCCGAGGCCTCTTTTTTTCGGTCAGCCTCACCGCTCTCAGGAAGAAAGAGGGTGGCATACGCCCCATTGCTGTGGGCAATGTCTTCCGGAGGCTGGCTGCCAAGGTGATCTGCAAGTCCGTCACACATGAACTGGGTGAGGAGTTTAGTCCGGTGCAACTGGGTGTCGGCGTGTCCGGTGCAACTGGGTGTCGGCGTGTCCGGTGGCTGTGAGGGAGCCTCTCATACAATCAGGCAGTTCTTCAGCAGCTGCCCATCGGTACCGGCATCCAGGGACCCCACGCACCTCATTGTCAAGCTTGACATGAGGAATCATCTGCTCGAGGCCTGCCTCAGCCGAGCCACCTCCTCTGCCTACCCGCTGGCCTACCTGTCATATGGAGCCCCGAGCATGCTCCTAGCTGCTGATACGGTCATACCCTCGGCTACTGGGACCCCTCCTGTTCGCCCTTGGTATTGACCACATCGCCCGGAGTATCACGGCCCCTCTCAACGTTTGGTATCTGGATCATGCTACGTTAGGCGGGCCCGTACGGACGGTCTGCCAAGACCTTCAATCGGTGATTCCTGCCTTGGCGGGAATCGGCCTCCATGTCAACTCGGCCAAGTCGGAGGTGGTGAACGTCAGCCTCGATGCTGTGAGCTCTGCAGCCTCCGTCTTGGACGTGCGGTCCATTCTCCGCCAGGTTCAGGTGACCCCCAAAGAGGATGTCCTCATCCTCGGGTCACCGATCCACCCGCCGGCCATCCGCTCCACCATCAGGCCCAGGCTTCAACAGCTCCAGACACTCACGAGCCGACTGGGCTTGATTGACGGCCACCCAGCTCTCTTCTGCTGAGGAACTGCTTCGCCATGCCGAAGCTCCTCTATACATTCCGCAGCGCTCCATGCTACACCCAGAAATCTCTCCTCGTTGACCTCGATACTTGTATCCGAGCAACAGTCGAGGGGATATGCAACGTCAAGTTTGACGACATAGGGTGGCAACAGGCCACTTTACCGGTCAGGTATGGCGGCCAGGGCTCAGACAGGCTCACGCGCCAGCTCGACCAGCACCGCCTTGCTTGTTTTCGTGCGGCCTCCAAACCCCACAAAAAGAGATAGAGGAAGAATCTATCTCTTTTTCACTTCCATTCTCTCACACTTTCTCTGGAAGAAATCTCTTGCATTCAGACCAATTATTTATTTCAATTGTCCTAGAAATGCCGTACATATGTCAACACAATCTACAAGTGTTGCTGTACACTCTCTAACATTCGGGTCCCAAATAATAGGGGATGGTGTGGAATAAGCCTTCTCTCTCTCTCTCTCTCTCTCTCTCTCTCTCACACACACACACACACACACACACACAGACATACACTCACTTATAGGTGGCAATCATTGTGACCTCATTGGTGTCACGTGGTTTCACTCACTTTCCTATCTAGCAGTGAGAGGAGGGAAGGAACTATATTTAATATTACGCACGAAACTCTTCATTCTGGGAAATTGAAACTGGAATTTTGCGCAGCAGGATTGGCGGAGGAATGACAAACTAAACCATATCAACCTTTTCATGATAATATTTTAACAGAAATATATTGTAATGACAGAGTTAATCTAGGATATGGACAGTTGTGTTGTTACAGGTTAAATTCCGTTTTACCGAATACCATTATAACGAATGTTTAAGTATAACGCAATTTTTTTCAATCTTCGTCCACTTATAACTGGAAGGGTCGTTAGGGGCAGAGTCCTCAAACATCCTTCCATCTGGTCCTGTCAGAAGCAACAGTCCCCAACTGATCTAGTTGGATCCCCAGGCGAGATCAGCCGAGCTCATAGATGTTATCCAACCATCATTGCTCGGAGTCTTCCCCTAGGTCTCCTACTGGTTGGTTTTGCCCGTAAAATCTGTCCAGCGATTTTCTGTTGATTTAAAAAAAATAATCAAGGGTAAAGTCACTTAAATTGATCCCAGTGTGTTACTGGTACTTTATTTTATCAACCACGTAAGAATGAAAGGCAAAGCTAACCTCAGCCGGATTTGAACTCAGAACGAAAAGAGACGTAACTCTATGTGGCAAAATATGTTGTCCGATACTCTACCGATTTTACTACCTTTCATCCTTTCGAAGCCGATAAAATAGAGTACCAGTTAAATACTGGAGTCGATATAATAGACTTTCCCCTCCTCCCCCCTCCTAAATTGTTGGCTTTGTGTCTAAAGTGGAAACAATTATAGAAAACTGGTTTGGAGGAAAACAAAAATATGTTTACATAGAATTATTACTTGAGATATAGAGAGGGGGAGAGTTTGGTGTTAATTGATAGAGAGAGGGGGATTGGAAGAGAATCCCGTGTAGTAGATATAGAGAGGGGGAGAGTTTGGGGCTAATTGATAGAGAGAGGGGGATTGGAAGAGAGTCCCGTGTAGTAGATATGGAGAAGGGGAGAGTTTGGTATTAATTGATTTAGAGAGGGGGATTGGAAGAGAGTCCCGTGTAGTAGATATAGAGAGGGGGAGAGTTTGGTGCTAATTGATATAGAGAGGGGGAGAGTTTGTTGGCACTCTCGGGCTCCAAATAATAGGAGGGGTGGCAATAATGGGGGAGGGGGTCTAGGGAAATCAGTAATTGTATAGGGTACCTTCGTAAATATAGGATTTCTTGTAATGTTCTTCTTTTGTCATCTATGAAGTTCTTTTAGTGTAAAATAAAATAATTATTAGATTCTCCAGCTGCTGTATCAATATGAATCACTTACAATAAAATTTCGCCGGAGATAGATTAGCAAAATTTAATAAGCGGGTAAGGGGTGGGGCTGGAATAAAAACTTGGTGTGGGGATCTGACAAATTAATAAGCGGGGGTGGGGACGATTATTCCAGAAAAGAGTACCTAAATTATTGACGGACGTAAGAATGAAAACTCAATATCTAAGTAGACTGCATTGAATGGTTTTTGAAATAATATATATATATTATTTCAAAAACCATTCAATGCATAATATTTGCTCTACGGTTCTTATATATTTGATATATATTTATCCTTATCGAGCCCTCTTTGGATTTTAGTCTTCAAATTTATTATTATTACTATATATATATATATGAAATACCCATGATCGTTTGGTAAATCACTGATGAGGGACTCATTTTATAACATGTTATCCATGTGCAACCAGCAGTATTCTTCTCACCCATATTTTTCATATATATATATATATATGATTACCCACTCTACTACCCCAAGTATTGAGTACTTTGGTGCGTTATGGTCCACCTGGTTCCTTACCACATTTCCTTCGTTATATATATATATATATATATATATATATATATATATATATATATATATATATATATATATATATATATATATATATATATATATATATATTTCGTTTCTGAATTTGTTTAGCAAGATTCTTTATCTGAAATCGTGTGTTGAAACCGATATTGTTATACTTTGGGAGGGTCATGTTGCCAACCAACCAGAAATTTATAAGTTTATAAATTTGTAAATTTATAAATATATAATAAATTGAAGTGAAAGCAACTGGTGCGTGTGTTTCTTATTGGCAACATGACCCTCCCAAAGTATAACAATATATATATAATA
>OZ024762.1:2598538-2616038 GCA_964016885.1 Eledone cirrhosa
ATATATATATATATCATCATCATCATCATGTTAACGTCTGCTTCTTTCCCTGCTAACATGGGTTGGACAGGTCGATATAGACCAAGTCCGTATTGAAGTGGAGCGACTTATCCCCCAGGCAGACCAGGGACCTGTGTGCTCTTGTATGGTCTCATGTTCCATCGAGTGTTCACGAGAGGTTGTCGTGCCTTTCACACAACTGAGAGTCTTCCTAACCCTTTATTTGGCAACATTTCTATGGCTGGATGTCCTTCCTTTCACCCGATTCATATATATATATATATATATATATAATATATATATATATATATATATATATATATATATATATATATTTATATATATATATATATATATATATATATATATATATATATATATATATATATATATATATATATAATATATATATATATATATATATACAATATTAATAAATGGAAACTATATTTATAAAACCATATTTATTTCATTATACATATTTCAGGGATACCAAATTAAATTATGGTGTCCTTTCATCAAACAAAATACAATATATAACAGTTTTACAAATAAGCTTTGACGTACCCTTTTAAAATGCAACCATTATTTTTGGAAGCCATCCGGATAGGCATACCATAATTTAATTTGGTATCCCTGAAATATGTATAATGAAATAAATATGGTTTTATAAATATAGTTTCCATTTATTAATATCGTATATCTACTCCAAATACTTGTCGAGTGCTTTATATCAGTTATAAAAATATTTACTTGTTGTATCCCAACAATTTTAAATAGAACTTTTGCATATATATATATATATATATATATATATATATATATATATATATGTTGTTATACTTGGGGAGGGTCATATTTGCGTAATATTGCCAGAATTAATAACAGAACACACTCACTGTTTGGTTGGTTTTCGCTTCTCGCTGTCTTTTATATCTGCGATCTAACTTACTCGGTCCTCAATGTTGCCATTGACTGACCGACGGTCAAAAATAATACAGATACAATATAGACACAAACACATATATATAGTTTACATAATTTACATAAATCTTTCGTTGCACATCTGCAACATCGTCAGTGGTGTTATATTCTTTGTTCCTCCTGTTGTGTTGTATGTCTACGCCATTTTTTATTCAGTCTGTCATATATATATATGTATATGTGTTAGGAAGGGCATCCAGCTGTAGAAATCAACCCAGAATCAGTTCCCGTATGAGCAAGGCATATGGTCTGTCATATGTATATATATATATATATATATATAATCTACAGTGTTGTTCCAAAAACAGTAAATAAAATTAGGTTACCTTTCTCCCCACCCATGGGAACCTAATTTTATTTACAAAAAAAGAAAAACAAACATAAACTTTGAACGGGGGGTAGGTGGGGAGGTTGTGGTGTGTCAAGAAAATTGATTAAAACCTTCAAGTGGGTGATATATGTGGAGGGTGAAGGAGGTCGGTGGTGTGTGTGCTGCTTACATAAGCAGTCAATTGATAACCTTTATATATATGGTTGTGTGAGGTGTGGGGAGGTAGGTGTATACGCGCGCGCGTGTGTGTGTGTGTGTGTGTGTGTGTCACAGGGGGGGTGAAAGAGTGTGTGTGTGTTTTATAGATATGCACACATTCACATTTATACAGACACACACAGAGTTACACACACACACATATATATGTCATCATCATCATCATCATCATCATCGTTTTACGGCTGTTCTTCCACGCTAGCATGGGTTAGACGGGTTGTCCTGTTGTGGGCAATAGCCGGTCAGCTGACCATGCCTTGCTCATACGGGAACTGATTCTGGGTTGATTTCTACAGCTGGATGCCCTTCCTAACACATATACATATATACACACATATATATATATATATATATATATATATATATATATATATATATATATATATATATATATATAACGAAGGAAATGTGGTAAGGAACCAGGTGGACCATAACGCACAAAAGTACTCAATACTTAGGGTAGTAGAGTGGGTAATAGGAACGAGTTTCGACGGCTAATTCTGGACTAATTTTAGTCCAGAATTAGCCGTCGAAACGGCTTGAGCTCTGCCGTCGGGGTCCTACTCGTTCCTATATATATATATATCATCATCATCGTTTAATATCTATCGTCCACACTAGTATGGGTTAGACGTGTTTGTCCCACTTGATGCATGTTGGGTCAGGTGACCGTGTCTTGCTCATATACGACTGTTTCTGGCTGGTTTTCTACGGCTGGATGCCCTTCCTAACGCCAACATAACTTTGCAGAGAAAGGATGGTGTGGGTGGAAGTGGGAGGATGGAGTAGGGGATGTGGGGTTGGGTGTAATTGGGCTAAGAGGTGCCTACTGATATATATATATTTATATATATATATATATATACATACATGTATATATATATATATATATATATATATATATATATATATATATATATATATATATATATACATGTATATATATATATATATATATATATATATTAGTATTGGTGCTCTGAATATATATATATATATATATATATATATATATATATATATATATATATATATATATATACATGTATATATATATATACATTTATATACATAAATATATACATATACACAGATATACACACACATATATATACACACACACATATATATATATGTATATTTCTCCTTTAGGTTTGATCCAGGAGGATTACACCCTCACTTGAAAGGTTCAGGATGTCATATTAAGGTTGAGTCTCATTCCAAATCAGTAAGTAAGACAAACTACGATTTAGATTTAGTTTTAACTCTTTATGTCATCTCTCAAAACTCTGGGACACCAGATCTTATTGAAGTTATTGTCCTAACGCTGTAGGTAAGACAATAGGACAAAGTTTGTAAGACAAACTTTGTAAGACAAAGTTTGTAAGACAAAGTTTGTAGGTAAGACAAAGTTTGTAAGACAAACTTTGTAAGACAAACTTTGTAGGTAAGACAAACTTTGTAAGACAAACTTTGTAGGTAAGACAAACTTTGTAAGACAAACTTTGTAAGACAAACTTTGTAAGACAAACTTTGTAGGTAAGACAAAGTTTGTAAGACAAACTTTGTAGGTAAGACAAACTTTGTAAGACAAACTTTGTAAGACAAACTTTGTAAGACAAACTTTGTAGGTAAGACAAAGTTTGTAAGACAAACTTTGTAAGACAAACTTTGTAGGTAAGACAAAGTTTGTAAGACAAACTTTGTAGGTAAGACAAACTTTGTAAGACAAACTTTGTAAGACAAACTTTGTAGGTAAGACAAAGTTTGTAAGACAAACTTTGTAGGTAAGACAAACTTTGTAAGACAAACTTTGTAGGTAAGACAAACTTTGTAAGACAAACTTTGTAGGTAAGACAAACTTTGTAAGACAAACTTTGTAGGTAAGACAAACTTTGTAAGACAAAGTTTGTAGGTATGACAAACTTTGTAGGTAAGACAAACTTTGTAAGACAAACTTTGTAGGTAAGACAAACTTTGTAAGACAAACTTTGTAGGTAAGACAAACTTTGTAAGACAAACTTTGTAGGTAAGACAAACTTTGTAAGACAAACTTTGTAGGTAAGACAAACTTTGTAAGACAAACTTTGTAGGTATGACAAACTTTGTAGGTAAAACAAACTTTGTAAGACAAACTTTGTAGGTAAGACAAACTTTGTAAGACAAAGTTTGTAGGTAAGACAAACTTTGTAGGTAAGACAAACTTTGTAAGACAAAGTTTGTAGGTATGACAAACTTTGTAGGTAAAACAAACTTTGTAAGACAAACTTTGTAGGTAAGACAAACTTTGTAAGACAAACTTTGTAGGTAAGACAAACTTTGTAAGACAAAGTTTGTAGGTATGACAAACTTTGTAGGTAAGACAAACTTTGTAAGACAAACTTTGTAGGTAAGACAAACTTTGTAAGACAAACTTTGTAGGTAAGACAAACTTTGTAAGACAAACTTTGTAGGTAAGACAAACTTTGTAAGACAAAGTTTGTAGGTATGACAAACTTTGTAGGTAAGACAAACTTTGTAAGACAAACTTTGTAGGTAAGACAAACTTTGTAAGACAAAGTTTGTAGGTAAGACAAACTTTGTAAGACAAACTTTGTAGGTAAGACAAACTTTGTAAGACAAAGTTTGTAGGTAAGACAAACTTTGTAAGACAAAGTTTGTAGGTAAGACAAACTTTGTAAGACAAACTTTGTAGGTAAGACAAACTTTGTAGGTAAGACAAACTTTGTAAGACAAAGTTTGTAGGTATGACAAACTTTGTAGGTAAGACAAACTTTGTAAGACAAACTTTGTAGGTAAGACAAACTTTGTAAGACAAACTTTGTAGGTAAGACAAACTTTGTAAGACAAACTTTGTAGGTATTACAAACTTTGTAAGCCAAAGTTTGTAGGTAAGACAAACTTTGTAAGACAAAGTTTGTAGGTATGACAAACTTTGTAAGACAAACTTTGTAGGTATGACAAACTTTGTAGGTAAGACAAAGTTTGTAGGTATGACAAACTTTGTAAGACAAAGTTTGTAGGTAAGACAAACTTTGTAAGACAAAGTTTGTAGGTATGACAAACTTTGTAAGACAAACTTTGTAGGTATGACAAACTTTGTAAGACAAACTTTGTAGGTATGACAAACTTTGTAGGTAAGACAAAGTTTGTAGGTATGACAAACTTTGTAAGACAAAGTTTGTAGGTAAGACAAACTTTGTAAGACAAAGTTTGTAGGTATGACAAACTTTGTAAGACAAACTTTGTAGGTATGACAAACTTTGTAGGTAAGACAAAGTTTGTAGGTATGACATACTTTGTAAGACAAAGTTTGTAGGTAAGACAAACTTTGTAAGACAAAGTTTGTAGGTATGACAAACTTTGTAAGACAAACTTTGTAGGTATGACAAACTTTGTAGGTAAGACAAACTTTGTAGGTATGACAAACTTTGTAGGTATGACAAACTTTGTAGGTATGACAAACTTTGTAAGACAAAGTTTGTAGGTATGACAAACTTTGTAGGTATGACAAACTTTGTAGGTATGACAAACTTTGTAGGTATGACAAACTTTGTAAGACAAAGTTTGTAGGTATGACAAAGTTTGTAAGACAAAGTTTGTAGGTATTACAAACTTTGTAGGTATGACAAACTTTGTAAGACAAAGTTTGTAGGTATGACAAACTTTGTAAGACAAAGTTTGTAGGTATGACAAACTTTGTAGGTATGACAAACTTTGTAAGACAAACTTTGTAGGTAAGACAAACTTTGTAAGACAAAGTTTGTAGGTAAGACAAACTTTGTAGGTAAGACAAAGTTTGTAAGACAAAGTTTGTAGGTATGACAAACTTTGTAGGTATGACAAACTTTGTAAGACAAAGTTTGTAGGTAAGACAAACTTTGTAAGACAAACTTTGTAATACAAAGTTTGTAAGACAAAGTTTGTAGGTAAGACAAACTTTGTAGGTAAGACAAACTTTGTAAGACAAACTTTGTAGGTAAGACAAACTTTGTAAGACAAAGTTTGTAGGTAAGACAAACTTTGTAAGACAAAGTTTGTAGGTAAGACAAACTTTGTAAGACAAACTTTGTAAGACAAACTTTGTAGGTATGACAAACTTTGTAGGTAAGACAAACTTTGTAGGTATGACAAACTTTGTAGGTATGACAAACTTTGTAGGTATGACAAACTTTGTAAGACAAAGTTTGTAGGTATGACAAACTTTGTAGGTATGACAAACTTTGTAAGACAAACTTTGTAGGTAAGACAAACTTTGTAAGACAAAGTTTGTAGGTAAGACAAACTTTGTAAGACAAAGTTTGTAGGTATGACAAACTTTGTAAGACAAACTTTGTAGGTAAGACAAACTTTGTAAGACAAACTTTGTAGGTAAGACAAACTTTGTAAGACAAACTTTGTAGGTAAGACAAACTTTGTAAGACAAAGTTTGTAGGTAAGACAAACTTTGTAAGACAAAGTTTGTAGGTAAGACAAACTTTGTAAGACAAACTTTGTAAGACAAAGTTTGTAGGTAAGACAAACTTTGTAAGACAAAGTTTGTAGGTAAGACAAACTTTGTAAGACAAAGTTTGTAGGTATGACAAACTTTGTAAGACAAAGTTTGTAGGTAAGACAAACTTTGTAAGACAAAGTTTGTAGGTAAGACAAACTTTGTAAGACAAAGTTTGTAGGTATGACAAACTTTGTAAGACAAAGTTTGTAGGTAAGACAAAGTTTGTAGGTAAGACAAACTTTGTAGGTAAGACAAAGTTTGTAAGACAAAGTTTGTAGGTAAGACAAAGTTTGTAGGTAAGACAAACTTTGTAGGTAAGACAAAGTTTGTAAGACAAAGTTTGTAGGTAAGACAAAGTTTGTAAGACAAAGTTTGTAGGTAAGACAAAGTTTGTAAGACAAAGTTTGTAGGTATGACAAACTTTCTAAGACAAAGTTTGTAGGTAAGACAAAGTTTGTAGGTAAGACAAACTTTGTAGGTAAAACAAAGTTTGTAAGACAAAGTTTGTAGGTAAGACAAAGTTTGTAGGTAAGACAAAGTTTGTAAGACAAAGTTTGTAGGTATGACAAACTTTGTAAGACAAAGTTTGTAGGTAAGACAAAGTTTGTAGGTAAGACAAACTTTGTAGGTAAGACAAAGTTTGTAAGACAAAGTTTGTAGGTAAGACAAAGTTTGTAGGTAAGACAAAGTTTGTAAGACAAAGTTTGTAGGTAAGACAAAGTTTGTAGGTAAGACAAACTTTGTAAGACAAAGTTTGTAAGACAAACCTTGTAGGTAAGACAGACTTTGTAGGTAAGACAAAGTTTGTAAGACAAAGTTTGTAGGTAAGACAAAGTTTGTAGGTAAGACAAAGTTTGTAGGTAAGACAAAGTTTGTAAGACAAAGTTTGTAGGTAAGACAAAGTTTGTAGGTATGACAAACTTTGTAAGACAAAGTTTGTAAGACAAACTTTGTAGGTAAGACAGACTTTGTAGGTAAGACAAAGTTTGTAAGACAAAGTTTGTAGGTATGACAAACTTTGTAAGACGAAGTTTGTAAGACAAACTTTGTAGGTAAGACAGACTTTGTAGGTAAGACAAAGTTTGTAAGACAAACTTTGTAAGACAAACTTTGTAGGTAAGACAAAGTTTGTAGGTAAGACAAAGTTTGTAGGTAAGACAAAGTTTGTAAGACAAAGTTTGTAGGTAAGACAAAGTTTGTAGGTAAGACAAAGTTTGTAAGACAAAGTTTGTAGGTAAGACAAAGTTTGTAGGTAAGACAAAGTTTGTAGGTATGACAAACTTTGTAAGACAAAGTTTGTAAGACAAACTTTGTAGGTAAGACAGACTTTGTAGGTAAGACAAAGTTTGTAAGACAAAGTTTGTAGGTAAGACAAACTTTGTAAGACGAAGTTTGTAAGACAAACTTTGTAGGTAAGACAGACTTTGTAGGTAAGACAAAGTTTGTAAGACAAACTTTGTAAGACAAACTTTGTAGGTAAGACAAAGTTTGTAGGTAAGACAAAGTTTGTAGGTAAGACAAAGTTTGTAGGTAAGACAAAGTTTGTAAGACAAAGTTTGTAGGTAAGACAAAGTTTGTAAGACAAAGTTTGTAGGTAAGACAAAGTTTGTAGGTAAGACAAAGTTTGTAGGTATGACAAACATTGTAAGACAAAGTTTGTAAGACAAACTTTGTAGGTAAGACAGACTTTGTAGGTAAGACAAAGTTTGTAAGACAAACTTTGTAGGTAAGACAAACTTTGTAAGACGAAGTTTGTAAGACAAACTTTGTAGGTAAGACAGACTTTGTAGGTAAGACAAAGTTTGTAAGACAATCTTTGTAAGACAAACTTTGTAGGTAAGACAAAGTTTGTAGGTAAGACAAAGTTTGTAGGTAAGACAAACTCTGTAGGTAAGACAAACTTTGTAGGTAAGACAAACTTTGTAGGTAAGACAAAGTTTGTAAGACAAACTTTGTAGGTAAGACAAAGTTTGTAGGTAAGACAAAGTTTGTAAGACGAAGTTTGTAAGACAAACTTTGTAGGTAAGACAAAGTTTGTAAGACAAAGTTTGTAGGTAAGAAAAAGTTTGTAGGTAAGACAAAGTTTGTAGGTAAGACAAAGTTTGTAAGACAAAGTTTGTAGGTAAGACAAAGTTTGTAGGTAAGACAAAGTTTGTAGGTATGACAAACTTTGTAAGACAAAGTTTGTAAGACAAACTTTGTAGGTAAGACAGACTTTGTAGGTAAGACAAAGTTTGTAAGACAAAGTTTGTAGGTAAGACAAACTTTGTAAGACAAACTTTGTAGGTAAGACAAACTTTGTAAGACAAACTTTGTAGGTAAGACAAACTTTGTAAGACAAACTTTGTAGGTATGACAAACTTTGTAGGTAAAACAAACTTTGTAAGACAAACTTTGTAGGTAAGACAAACTTTGTAAGACAAAGTTTGTAGGTAAGACAAACTTTGTAGGTAAGACAAACTTTGTAAGACAAAGTTTGTAGGTATGACAAACTTTGTAGGTAAAACAAACTTTGTAAGACAAACTTTGTAGGTAAGACAAACTTTGTAAGACAAACTTTGTAGGTAAGACAAAGTTTGTAAGACAAAGTTTGTAGGTAAGACAAAGTTTGTAGGTAAGACAAACTTTGTAGGTAAGACAAAGTTTGTAAGACAAAGTTTGTAGGTAAGACAAAGTTTGTAAGACAAAGTTTGTAGGTAAGACAAAGTTTGTAAGACAAAGTTTGTAGGTATGACAAACTTTCTAAGACAAAGTTTGTAGGTAAGACAAAGTTTGTAGGTAAGACAAACTTTGTAGGTAAAACAAAGTTTGTAAGACAAAGTTTGTAGGTAAGACAAAGTTTGTAGGTAAGACAAAGTTTGTAAGACAAAGTTTGTAGGTATGACAAACTTTGTAAGACAAAGTTTGTAGGTAAGACAAAGTTTGTAGGTAAGACAAACTTTGTAGGTAAGACAAAGTTTGTAAGACAAAGTTTGTAGGTAAGACAAAGTTTGTAGGTAAGACAAAGTTTGTAAGACAAAGTTTGTAGGTAAGACAAAGTTTGTAGGTAAGACAAACTTTGTAAGACAAAGTTTGTAAGACAAACCTTGTAGGTAAGACAGACTTTGTAGGTAAGACAAAGTTTGTAAGACAAAGTTTGTAGGTAAGACAAAGTTTGTAGGTAAGACAAAGTTTGTAGGTAAGACAAAGTTTGTAAGACAAAGTTTGTAGGTAAGACAAAGTTTGTAGGTATGACAAACTTTGTAAGACAAAGTTTGTAAGACAAACTTTGTAGGTAAGACAGACTTTGTAGGTAAGACAAAGTTTGTAAGACAAAGTTTGTAGGTATGACAAACTTTGTAAGACGAAGTTTGTAAGACAAACTTTGTAGGTAAGACAGACTTTGTAGGTAAGACAAAGTTTGTAAGACAAACTTTGTAAGACAAACTTTGTAGGTAAGACAAAGTTTGTAGGTAAGACAAAGTTTGTAGGTAAGACAAAGTTTGTAAGACAAAGTTTGTAGGTAAGACAAAGTTTGTAGGTAAGACAAAGTTTGTAAGACAAAGTTTGTAGGTAAGACAAAGTTTGTAGGTAAGACAAAGTTTGTAGGTATGACAAACTTTGTAAGACAAAGTTTGTAAGACAAACTTTGTAGGTAAGACAGACTTTGTAGGTAAGACAAAGTTTGTAAGACAAAGTTTGTAGGTAAGACAAACTTTGTAAGACGAAGTTTGTAAGACAAACTTTGTAGGTAAGACAGACTTTGTAGGTAAGACAAAGTTTGTAAGACAAACTTTGTAAGACAAACTTTGTAGGTAAGACAAAGTTTGTAGGTAAGACAAAGTTTGTAGGTAAGACAAAGTTTGTAGGTAAGACAAAGTTTGTAAGACAAAGTTTGTAGGTAAGACAAAGTTTGTAAGACAAAGTTTGTAGGTAAGACAAAGTTTGTAGGTAAGACAAAGTTTGTAGGTATGACAAACATTGTAAGACAAAGTTTGTAAGACAAACTTTGTAGGTAAGACAGACTTTGTAGGTAAGACAAAGTTTGTAAGACAAACTTTGTAGGTAAGACAAACTTTGTAAGACGAAGTTTGTAAGACAAACTTTGTAGGTAAGACAGACTTTGTAGGTAAGACAAAGTTTGTAAGACAATCTTTGTAAGACAAACTTTGTAGGTAAGACAAAGTTTGTAGGTAAGACAAAGTTTGTAGGTAAGACAAACTCTGTAGGTAAGACAAACTTTGTAGGTAAGACAAACTTTGTAGGTAAGACAAAGTTTGTAAGACAAACTTTGTAGGTAAGACAAAGTTTGTAGGTAAGACAAAGTTTGTAAGACGAAGTTTGTAAGACAAACTTTGTAGGTAAGACAAAGTTTGTAAGACAAAGTTTGTAGGTAAGAAAAAGTTTGTAGGTAAGACAAAGTTTGTAGGTAAGACAAAGTTTGTAAGACAAAGTTTGTAGGTAAGACAAAGTTTGTAGGTAAGACAAAGTTTGTAGGTATGACAAACTTTGTAAGACAAAGTTTGTAAGACAAACTTTGTAGGTAAGACAGACTTTGTAGGTAAGACAAAGTTTGTAAGACAAAGTTTGTAGGTAAGACAAACTTTGTAAGACAAACTTTGTAGGTAAGACAAACTTTGTAAGACAAACTTTGTAGGTAAGACAAACTTTGTAAGACAAACTTTGTAGGTATGACAAACTTTGTAGGTAAAACAAACTTTGTAAGACAAACTTTGTAGGTAAGACAAACTTTGTAAGACAAAGTTTGTAGGTAAGACAAACTTTGTAGGTAAGACAAACTTTGTAAGACAAAGTTTGTAGGTATGACAAACTTTGTAGGTAAAACAAACTTTGTAAGACAAACTTTGTAGGTAAGACAAACTTTGTAAGACAAACTTTGTAGGTAAGACAAACTTTGTAAGACAAAGTTTGTAGGTATGACAAACTTTGTAGGTAAGACAAACTTTGTAAGACAAACTTTGTAGGTAAGACAAACTTTGTAAGACAAACTTTGTAGGTAAGACAAACTTTGTAAGACAAACTTTGTAGGTAAGACAAACTTTGTAAGACAAAGTTTGTAGGTATGACAAACTTTGTAGGTAAGACAAACTTTGTAAGACAAACTTTGTAGGTAAGACAAACTTTGTAAGACAAAGTTTGTAGGTAAGACAAACTTTGTAAGACAAACTTTGTAGGTAAGACAAACTTTGTAAGACAAAGTTTGTAGGTAAGACAAACTTTGTAAGACAAAGTTTGTAGGTAAGACAAACTTTGTAAGACAAACTTTGTAGGTAAGACAAACTTTGTAGGTAAGACAAACTTTGTAAGACAAAGTTTGTAGGTATGACAAACTTTGTAGGTAAGACAAACTTTGTAAGACAAACTTTGTAGGTAAGACAAACTTTGTAAGACAAACTTTGTAGGTAAGACAAACTTTGTAAGACAAACTTTGTAGGTATTACAAACTTTGTAAGCCAAAGTTTGTAGGTAAGACAAACTTTGTAAGACAAAGTTTGTAGGTATGACAAACTTTGTAAGACAAACTTTGTAGGTATGACAAACTTTGTAGGTAAGACAAAGTTTGTAGGTATGACAAACTTTGTAAGACAAAGTTTGTAGGTAAGACAAACTTTGTAAGACAAAGTTTGTAGGTATGACAAATTTGTAAGACAAACTTTGTAGGTATGACAAACTTTGTAAGACAAACTTTGTAGGTATGACAAACTTTGTAGGTAAGACAAAGTTTGTAGGTATGACAAACTTTGTAAGACAAAGTTTGTAGGTAAGACAAACTTTGTAAGACAAAGTTTGTAGGTATGACAAACTTTGTAGGTATGACAAACTTTGTAGGTAAGACAAAGTTTGTAGGTATGACATACTTTGTAAGACAAAGTTTGTAGGTAAGACAAACTTTGTAAGACAAAGTTTGTAGGTATGACAAACTTTGTAAGACAAACTTTGTAGGTATGACAAACTTTGTAGGTAAGACAAACTTTGTAGGTATGACAAACTTTGTAGGTATGACAAACTTTGTAGGTATGACAAACTTTGTAAGACAAAGTTTGTAGGTATGACAAACTTTGTAGGTATGACAAACTTTGTAGGTATGACAAACTTTGTAGGTATGACAAACTTTGTAAGACAAAGTTTGTAGGTATGACAAAGTTTGTAAGACAAAGTTTGTAGGTATTACAAACTTTGTAGGTATGACAAACTTTGTAAGACAAAGTTTGTAGGTATGACAAACTTTGTAAGACAAAGTTTGTAGGTATGACAAACTTTGTAGGTATGACAAACTTTGTAAGACAAACTTTGTAGGTAAGACAAACTTTGTAAGACAAAGTTTGTAGGTAAGACAAACTTTGTAGGTAAGACAAAGTTTGTAAGACAAAGTTTGTAGGTATGACAAACTTTGTAGGTATGACAAACTTTGTAAGACAAAGTTTGTAGGTAAGACAAACTTTGTAAGACAAACTTTGTAATACAAAGTTTGTAAGACAAAGTTTGTAGGTAAGACAAACTTTGTAGGTAAGACAAACTTTGTAAGACAAACTTTGTAGGTAAGACAAACTTTGTAAGACAAAGTTTGTAGGTAAGACAAACTTTGTAAGACAAAGTTTGTAGGTAAGACAAACTTTGTAAGACAAACTTTGTAAGACAAACTTTGTAGGTATGACAAACTTTGTAGGTAAGACAAACTTTGTAGGTATGACAAACTTTGTAGGTATGACAAACTTTGTAGGTATGACAAACTTTGTAAGACAAAGTTTGTAGGTATGACAAACTTTGTAGGTATGACAAACTTTGTAAGACAAACTTTGTAGGTAAGACAAACTTTGTAAGACAAAGTTTGTAGGTAAGACAAACTTTGTAAGACAAAGTTTGTAGGTATGACAAACTTTGTAAGACAAACTTTGTAGGTAAGACAAACTTTGTAAGACAAACTTTGTAGGTAAGACAAACTTTGTAAGACAAACTTTGTAGGTAAGACAAACTTTGTAAGACAAAGTTTGTAGGTAAGACAAACTTTGTAAGACAAAGTTTGTAGGTAAGACAAACTTTGTAAGACAAACTTTGTAAGACAAAGTTTGTAGGTAAGACAAACTTTGTAAGACAAAGTTTGTAGGTAAGACAAACTTTGTAAGACAAAGTTTGTAGGTATGACAAACTTTGTAAGACAAACTTTGTAGGTAAGACAAACTTTGTAAGACAAAGTTTGTAGGTAAGACAAACTTTGTAAGACAAAGTTTGTAGGTATGACAAACTTTGTAAGACAAAGTTTGTAGGTAAGACAAAGTTTGTAGGTAAGACAAACTTTGTAGGTAAGACAAAGTTTGTAAGACAAAGTTTGTAGGTAAGACAAAGTTTGTAGGTAAGACAAACTTTGTAGGTAAGACAAAGTTTGTAAGACAAAGTTTGTAGGTAAGACAAAGTTTGTAAGACAAAGTTTGTAGGTAAGACAAAGTTTGTAAGACAAAGTTTGTAGGTATGACAAACTTTGTAAGACAAAGTTTGTAGGTAAGACAAAGTTTGTAGGTAAGACAAACTTTGTAGGTAAAACAAAGTTTGTAAGACAAAGTTTGTAGGTAAGACAAAGTTTGTAGGTAAGACAAAGTTTGTAAGACAAAGTTTGTAGGTATGACAAACTTTGTAAGACAAAGTTTGTAGGTAAGACAAAGTTTGTAGGTAAGACAAACTTTGTAGGTAAGACAAAGTTTGTAAGACAAAGTTTGTAGGTAAGACAAAGTTTGTAGGTAAGACAAAGTTTGTAAGACAAAGTTTGTAGGTAAGACAAAGTTTGTAGGTAAGACAAACTTTGTAAGACAAAGTTTGTAAGACAAACCTTGTAGGTAAGACAGACTTTGTAGGTAAGACAAAGTTTGTAAGACAAAGTTTGTAGGTAAGACAAAGTTTGTAGGTAAGACAAAGTTTGTAGGTAAGACAAAGTTTGTAAGACAAAGTTTGTAGGTAAGACAAAGTTTGTAGGTATGACAAACTTTGTAAGACAAAGTTTGTAAGACAAACTTTGTAGGTAAGACAGACTTTGTAGGTAAGACAAAGTTTGTAAGACAAAGTTTGTAGGTATGACAAACTTTGTAAGACGAAGTTTGTAAGACAAACTTTGTAGGTAAGACAGACTTTGTAGGTAAGACAAAGTTTGTAAGACAAACTTTGTAAGACAAACTTTGTAGGTAAGACAAAGTTTGTAGGTAAGACAAAGTTTGTAGGTAAGACAAAGTTTGTAAGACAAAGTTTGTAGGTAAGACAAAGTTTGTAGGTAAGACAAAGTTTGTAAGACAAAGTTTGTAGGTAAGACAAAGTTTGTAGGTAAGACAAAGTTTGTAGGTATGACAAACTTTGTAAGACAAAGTTTGTAAGACAAACTTTGTAGGTAAGACAGACTTTGTAGGTAAGACAAAGTTTGTAAGACAAAGTTTGTAGGTAAGACAAACTTTGTAAGACGAAGTTTGTAAGACAAACTTTGTAGGTAAGACAGACTTTGTAGGTAAGACAAAGTTTGTAAGACAAACTTTGTAAGACAAACTTTGTAGGTAAGACAAAGTTTGTAGGTAAGACAAAGTTTGTAGGTAAGACAAAGTTTGTAGGTAAGACAAAGTTTGTAAGACAAAGTTTGTAGGTAAGACAAAGTTTGTAAGACAAAGTTTGTAGGTAAGACAAAGTTTGTAGGTAAGACAAAGTTTGTAGGTATGACAAACATTGTAAGACAAAGTTTGTAAGACAAACTTTGTAGGTAAGACAGACTTTGTAGGTAAGACAAAGTTTGTAAGACAAACTTTGTAGGTAAGACAAACTTTGTAAGACGAAGTTTGTAAGACAAACTTTGTAGGTAAGACAGACTTTGTAGGTAAGACAAAGTTTGTAAGACAATCTTTGTAAGACAAACTTTGTAGGTAAGACAAAGTTTGTAGGTAAGACAAAGTTTGTAGGTAAGACAAACTCTGTAGGTAAGACAAACTTTGTAGGTAAGACAAACTTTGTAGGTAAGACAAAGTTTGTAAGACAAAGTTTGTAAGACAAACTTTGTAGGTAAGACAAAGTTTGTAGGTAAGACAAAGTTTGTAAGACGAAGTTTGTAAGACAAACTTTGTAGGTAAGACAAAGTTTGTAAGACAAAGTTTGTAGGTAAGAAAAAGTTTGTAGGTAAGACAAAGTTTGTAGGTAAGACAAAGTTTGTAAGACAAAGTTTGTAGGTAAGACAAAGTTTGTAGGTAAGACAAAGTTTGTAGGTATGACAAACTTTGTAAGACAAAGTTTGTAAGACAAACTTTGTAGGTAAGACAGACTTTGTAGGTAAGACAAAGTTTGTAAGACAAAGTTTGTAGGTATGACAAACTTTGTAAGACGAAGTTTGTAAGACAAACTTTGTAGGTAAGACAGACTTTGTAGGTAAGACAAAGTTTGTAAGACAAACTTTGTAAGACAAACTTTGTAGGTAAGACAAAGTTTGTAGGTAAGACAAAGTTTGTAGGTAAGACAAAGTTTGTAAGACAAAGTTTGTAGGTAAGACAAAGTTTGTAGGTAAGACAAAGTTTGTAAGACAAAGTTTGTAGGTAAGACAAAGTTTGTAGGTAAGACAAAGTTTGTAGGTATGACAAACTTTGTAAGACAAAGTTTGTAAGACAAACTTTGTAGGTAAGACAGACTTTGTAGGTAAGACAAAGTTTGTAAGACAAAGTTTGTAGGTAAGACAAACTTTGTAAGACGAAGTTTGTAAGACAAACTTTGTAGGTAAGACAGACTTTGTAGGTAAGACAAAGTTTGTAAGACAAACTTTGTAAGACAAACTTTGTAGGTAAGACAAAGTTTGTAGGTAAGACAAAGTTTGTAGGTAAGACAAAGTTTGTAGGTAAGACAAAGTTTGTAAGACAAAGTTTGTAGGTAAGACAAAGTTTGTAGGTAAGACAAAGTTTGTAAGACAAAGTTTGTAGGTAAGACAAAGTTTGTAGGTAAGACAAAGTTTGTAGGTATGACAAACATTGTAAGACAAAGTTTGTAAGACAAACTTTGTAGGTAAGACAGACTTTGTAGGTAAGACAAAGTTTGTAAGACAAACTTTGTAGGTAAGACAAACTTTGTAAGACGAAGTTTGTAAGACAAACTTTGTAGGTAAGACAGACTTTGTAGGTAAGACAAAGTTTGTAAGACAAACTTTGTAGGTAAGACAAACTTTGTAGGTAAGACAAAGTTTGTAGGTAAGACAAACTTTGTAGGTAAGACAAACTTTGTAGGTAAGACAAACTTTGTAGGTAAGACAAAGTTTGTAAGACAAAGTTTGTAAGACAAACTTTGTAGGTAATACAAAGTTTGTAGGTAAGACAAAGTTTGTAAGACGAAGTTTGTAAGACAAACTTTGTAGGTAAGACAAAGTTTGTAAGACAAAGTTTGTAGGTAAGACAAAGTTTGTAGGTAAGACAAAGTTTGTAGGTATGACAAACTTTGTAAGACAAAGTTTGTAAGACAAACTTTGTAGGTAAGACAGACTTTGTAGGTAAGACAAAGTTTGTAAGACAAAGTTTGTAGGTAAGACAAACTTTGTAAGACGAAGTTTGTAAGACAAACTTTGTAGGTAAGACAGACTTTGTAGGTAAGACAAAGTTTGTAAGACAAACTTTGTAAGACAAACTTTGTAGGTAAGACAAAGTTTGTAGGTAAGACAAAGTTTGTAGGTAAGACAAACTTTGTAGGTAAGACAAACTTTGTAGGTAAGACAAAGTTTGTAAGACAAAGTTTGTAAGACAAACTTTGTAGGTAAGACAAAGTTTGTAAGACGAAGTTTGTAAGACAAACTTTGTAGGTAAGACAAACTTTGTAGTTAAGACAAACTTTGTAGGTAAGACAAAGTTTGTAAGACAAACTTTGTAGGTAAGACAAAGTTTGTAAGCCGAAGTTTGTAAGACAAACTTTGTAGGTAAGACAAACTTTGTAGGTAAGACAAAGTTTGTAAGACGAAGTTTGTAAGACAAACTTTGTAGGTAAGACAAACTTTGTAGGTAAGACAAACTTTGTAGGTAAGACAAAGTTTGTAAGACAAAGTTTGTAAGACAAACTTTGTAGGTAAGACAAAGTTTGTAAGACGAAGTTTGTAAGACAAACTTTGTAGGTAAGACAAACTTTGTAGGTAAGACAAACTTTGTAGGTAAGACAAACTTTGTAGGTAAGACAAAGTTTGTAAGACAAACTTTGTAGGTAAGACAAAGTTTGTAAGACGAAGTTTGTAAGACAAACTTTGTAGGTAAGACAAACTTTGTAGGTAAGACAAAGTTTGTAAGACGAAGTTTGTAAGACAAACTTTGTAGGTAAGACAACCTTTGTAGGTAAGACAAACTTTGTAGGTAAGACAAAGTTTGTAAGACAAAGTTTGTAAGACAAAGTTTGTAAGACAAACTTTGTAGGTAAGACAAAGTTTGTAAGACGAAGTTTGTAAGACAAACTTTGTAGGTAAGACAAACTTTGTAGGTAAGACAAACTTTGTA
>OZ024762.1:2626038-2628538 GCA_964016885.1 Eledone cirrhosa
GAAACTAGTGGCTCCAGACCGATATGACATTCTACTGTGGCAGGAGAAACAACCCGTTAATGGACATAAAAGTGTTTTTATCTCCAAAACCAAAAGATCTACACCAAACAGCGACAAATTCCTCAAGTAAGCCTTTTTTTATTTTCGTTTCGTTTTGCATCTTTCTAATTATTATTATTATTATCATTATTATTATTACTATTTAAAGTACCAGTAATACACTGGGTCGATTTAACCGCCTTTCCCCTCCACCCTTCAAATTGCTGGCCTTGTGCCTGAAGTAAAAACCATTGCTGTCATTATTATTAGGGTGGTGAATTGACAGTATAGGTTGAGTGTTGGACATCGTGCTTTGCAGCATAGATTTACGGCCCTTTACTGTCTGAGTTCAAATCCCGCTGAGGTTAACTTTGCCTTTCATCCTTACGGGGTCGATAAAATAAAGTACCAGTAATACACTGGGTATTTGCTGGCCTTGTGCCAAAAGTAGAAATAATAATTATTATTATTGTTCTTTGAGTGTCATTCATTGATGTTATTTAACTGGAAAGTTTGTTGAAATGAATATCAAGCCACTACCTGCAGCCTCAGATATTCAGGACGTATCGGAGGTTTCTTGCTGTTCCCAGCAAGCATGCCTTTTGAAGTGTTCCAAAAAGCGGGGCTGGACTAATCTTCTTTAACCATCCTTGGAAACTCTTTGAGGTAGTACCTAGTGCGCCTTTGACAATCAGGATGACCTTGATCTCATGGCAGTTCCAAATCCTTTTTAACTCCCACTTTAAGTCCTGATATCGGTTAATTTTCTCCCTCTCCTTTTCATTATTATTATTATTATTATTATTATTATTATTATTATTATTATTATTATGTTGTTGTTATTATTCTTTCTTTATGTCTTATTACTGTAGAAACCGGTTACAGAGTCGCCGTCCAACCCTCCCAGATGGCGTTATCAGAGACAACACCAGTTATGGTGTCAGTGCTGCCTTGAATGCAAATTGAACTCCAAACATAGGGTCTCACCTTATTTATTTTCTGAAATCCTGACCTTTAGGATTTTTCTGTTGTAATGGACAAGAGAAGATTAAATAAACACATAATAAATAACATTATATGAGATATACATACACCCACACAATAATACATATATATATATATATATATATATATATATATATATATATATATATATATATATATATATATAGTAGGTATTAATTTAACAATGAAAATAATAACAACAAAGTCAAATTATTTTACCTATTGATATCATTGTTTTACGATCGTTTCGGAGGGTTGATCATATTGACATATTGACTGATCTATAGCAGTTATAGAACTGTAGACTATCAGACCTGATCTATAGCAGTTATAGAACTGTAGACTATCAGACCTGATCTATAGCAGTTATAGAACTGTAGACTATCAGACCTGATCTATAGCAGTTATAGAACTGTATACTATCAGACCTGATCTATAGCAGTTATAGAACTGTAGACTATCAGACCTGATCTATAGCAGTTATAGAACTGTAGACTATCAGACCTGATCTATAGCAGTTATAGAACTGTATACTATCAGACCTGATCTATAGCAGTTATAGAACTGTAGACTATCAGACCTGATCTATAGCAGTTATAGAACTGTAGACTATCAGACTTCATATGTAGGTTAGATCAGACCATCTTCTTCGGAAACAATACAGTTCTATAACTGCTATAGATCAGACAATATGTCAATATGATCAACCCTCCGAAACGATCGTAAAACAATGATATGAATAGGTAAAATAACTTGACTTTGTTGTTATTATTCACTGTTAAATTGATATCTAATATCAGACTCTGTATCTAAGGAATTAACTTAGCGGAACATGGAACCTTTCTATGGATTTCACTGGATTACTGGCCATCAGACTACATTGAGTTCTCTCTACGGTACGGACCCTACCACCAAGGGTGGACCACACTGAAAAATACATGCATATATATATATATATATATATATATATATATATATATATTGAAAAATACATGCATATATATATATATATATATATATATATATATATTGAAAAATACATGCATATATATATTGAAAAATACATGCATATATATATATATATATATATATATATATATATATATATATATATTGAAAAATACATGCATATATATATATATATATATATATATATATATGCATGTATTTTTCAATATATATATATATATATATATATATATATATATATTGAAAAATATATGCATATATATATATATATTTACTCTACTACCCTAAGTATTGAGTACGGTGGTGCCTTATGGTCCACCAGGTATCTTCCCACACCCTCTTTGTTATATATATATATATATATATATATACACAGGGCGTCCCTCAAAAATGTATGCATATATTTATTAGAATGCTGTTGAAGTGTGTATATATTTGGGGGGGGATACCCTGTAAATATAAATATATATGTACGCTAAATTTATAT
>OZ024762.1:2633538-2648538 GCA_964016885.1 Eledone cirrhosa
CATCATCATCATCATCATCAACACCATCATCATCATCATCATCATCATCATCACCACCATCAACAACAACTCTATACCGAACCACTACAATAACAAGAACAACAATAGCAGCAAGCAACCATGAAACAACTAATTGATTGGTTGACTGAATGAGAGAGAGAGAGGGGGGAGGGAGGGAGAGAGAAATAGTAGGGAAGAGAGAGAGAGAGAGAGTAGAGAGAGAAAAAGAAAGAAAGAGAATGAATGGTAGCGAGAGAGAGAGAGAGAGAGAGAGAGAGAGAGAGAGAGAGAGAGAGAGAGAGAGAGAAAGAGAATGAATGGTAGGGAGAGAGAAAGAGTGAAGGAGAGAGAGAGAGAGCGAAAGAAAGAGAGAGAGAGAGAGAGAGGGAAAGAGAGATAATGAATGGTAGAGAGGGAGATAGAGAAAGAAAGAAAGAAAGAAAGAGAAGACGTTAAAGTATTTCTCGTTATATTTCTGGGGTGTTTCAGTCTCAAACAACTGCAGTGACCACACTAACATGTGAACTAACGAACCAACAACAATAGTATTAGTACTACTACTAGTAGTAATTAGTAGTATCAACAGCTTTAATCACACCAGCTGCAGTTCAAATCGTTGTTGTATCTATATACCTACCTATATATATATATCTCTCTCTCTCTATATATATATATATATATATATATCTCTGTCTATCTATCTATTTCTATATCCGTCTATCTATCTCGTTTGTCCCCTCACTAAATTTAAATACAACATACTATACTATATATACTGCACACACACACATATATATACAACATAATATACTATATACTGTATATATATACACCATAATATACTATATGCTGTATATATAATATTATAATAATGAAATAGCAGAAGGGAAGACTGATGTATTCCACGAAACTGTGGAGGTCGACTTATGTTCGTTATCTTAACTTAGAAACCATGCAAAGGTTAGTCGACTTTTAATGTTATCAAGTATTATCTTCGTTGTTATTGTTGTTGTTATTGTCGTTGTTATCGTTGTCATTATTATTGTTGTTGTTATTCTGGTAGACCACCGAAAGAGCACCAGCCTACTAAATTATTTTATACTCTGTGTGTGTATATGTATATAGATATATATATATATATATATATACACACACACGCACCCCCTAGTTATCTGCTTTAGATATATATTTATGTGTGTGTGTGTATATGTATATTATATACACACACATGAATGTATAATGTATGTGTATATATATATATATATATATATATATATATATACATATGCACACACGCGCACTCCCTAATTATTTGCATTATATATATATAACGAAGATATATGTATATTTATGTGTTTGTGTGTGTGTATATATATATGTGTTTGTGTGTATATATATATGTGTTTGTGTGTATATATATTTGTGTTTGTGTATATATATATATATATTTAGGTGTGTATATATATATATATATATATATGTGAGTTGTTAAGATGCTTTAGTGATAAACTTTAATACGTTTCACGCAAGGAAAACACGATTGAAAAATCTGTTTAAACCGTGAATTATTATGTGTTAAAACCTCGTCCTGATCATTGCATTAACGATAAAATACCAGTGGTGTACTGAGGAATCGAGTTAATTGAAACTATACCCTTCTACAATAATTGCTGGTTAGGTGCCCCTGTTATAATAATAATTATTATTTAGTTAATGTAGCTCCCCCCCCCCCCATGAAACAGCCCTTTTTATGCTACTAAACAGTATATTTTAAAGTGTTTATATTTATCTAAAAAACAAACCCTCCCCACCATAATTTTATGTAAGAACCTTCGTTAAGTTATGTTCCAAACACCCAACTTGATAATGACGGAGTTATATGATTAAATCCCTTCAATTTTCTTTATTATTTAGTAGCGAAGGAGTCGGTTAAAATGTTTATATTTATCTATATAAAAAATCTTCCTTCGTATTTTCATGTATGAACCTTTGTTAAGTTACCTTCCTAACACCAGCTTAATAATGAAAACAAACAGAAAAAAATTACAAAAAGTTAGGGCCAAGAAGGAAGCTTTAGGCTGGGTAGCAGAACTGTGAGAAAGTATTTTATTTTTGTATGTCAGAAATAGGGTTAGGGTTTGTGTGTGTCTGTGTGAAAGGGGGGGCATCTGGTTACTATACCGCCCCTGTTTTAAAACAATACCCCTTCCCTCCGTGGTTTCTACTGTGTTGGCAGAATCGGTAGAGCGTCGAATGAGATGCCTAACAGCATGACAGTACTAGATCCGGTTCTCTTTATATCTGGGGTTGATAAAATAAAGTACCAGTAATGCACTAGAGTAATTGCTGGCCTTGTGCCAAAAGTAGAAACAATTATCATTGCTACTACTGCTGATGCTACTACTGCTGATGCTGTTACTACTACTACTGTTACAGCTGCTGCTACTACTACCACTACCACAGCCAAGTATTGTGAAAATGAATCGGAAAATGGGGAGGGGGTGAAAGATTATGAAATCATTTTTGTTTTAATCCCTGTTAAAATACGTGGTTTTATATCCCTTGTCTTATATCCCTTGTCTTATATCCCTTGTCTTATATCCCTTGTCTTATATCCCTTGTCTTATATCCCTTGTCTTATATCCCTTGTCTTGCATCCCTTGTCTTATATCCCTTGTCTTATATCCCTTGTCTTATATCCCTTGTCTTATATCCCTTGTCTTATATCCCTTGTCTTATATCCCTTGTCTTATATCCCTTGTCTTATATCCCTTGTCTTATATCCCTTGTCTTATATCCCTTGTCTTGCATCCCTTGTCTTATATCCCTTGTCTTATATCCCTTGTCTTATATCCCTTGTCTTATATCCCTTGTCTTATATCCCTTGTCTTGCATCCCTTGTCTTATATCCCTTGTCTTATATCCCTTGTCTTATATCCCTTGTCTTATATCCCTTGTCTTATATCCCTTGTCTTATATCCCTTGTCTTATATCCCTTGTCTTATATCCCTTGTCTTATATCCCTTGTCTTGCATCCCTTGTCTTATATCCCTTGTCTTATATCCCTTGTCTTATATCCCTTGTCTTATATCCCTTGTCTTATATCCCTTGTCTTGCATCCCTTGTCTTATATCCCTTGTCTTATATCCCTTGTCTTATATCCCTTGTCTTATATCCCTTGTCTTATATCCCTTGTCTTATATCCCTTGTCTTGCATCCCTTGTCTTATATCCCTTGTCTTATATCCCTTGTCTTATATCCCTTGTCTTATATCCCTTGTCTTGTATCCCTTGTCTTATATCCCTTGTCTTATATCCCTTGTCTTATATCCCTTGTCTTATATCCCTTGTCTTATATCCCTTGTCTTATATCCCTTGTCTTATATCCCTTGTCTTATATCCCTTGTCTTATATCCCTTGTCTTGTATCCCTTGTCTTGTATCCCTTTGTTAATATCCATGTCTTAATCCCCATCTTAGTAAATTGGTGGAGTCGTTATAACGTCAGAATCTTTTACAGCGTTTGTTCAGGCTCACTCTGTATCCTCAGCTGAAAATAAGTACCAGCAATAGCTGTGATGGACTGGCGTCCTGTCCAGGGGGAAGATTTGTTTCACACCATGAAACTGGGATAAGCACTGGCCTAACAAGCCTTCTGGCTTAAGACAGACTTTAACCCTGCGATGGACTGGTGTCTTGTCCAGGGGGAAGATTTGTACTCTTGGTCGCTTCACGCCATGAAACTGGGATAAGCACTGGCCTAACAAGCCTTCTGGCTTAAGACAGACTTTAACCCTGCGATGGACTGGTGTCCTGTCCAGGGGGAAGATTTGTACTCTCGGTCGCTTCACACCATGAAACTAGGATAAGCACTGGCCTAACAAGCCTTCTGGCTTAAGACAGACTTTAACCCTGCGATGGACTGGTGTCCTGTCCAGGGGGAAGATTTGTACTCTCGGTCGCTTCACACCATGAAACTAGGATAAGCACTGGCCTAACAAGCCTTCTGGCTTAAGACAGACTTTAACCCTGCGATGGACTGGTGTCCTGTCCAGGGGGAAGATTTGTACTCTCAGTCGCTTCACGCCATGAAACCGGGATAAGCACTGGCCTAACAAGCCTTCTGGCTTAAGACGGACTTTAGGCTCTCTGTGCTCTGAGTTCAAATCTTGCTGAGGTCAACTTTGTCTTTTCGTCCTTTCGAAGTCGATAAAAAATAAAGTACCAGCCAAGTACTCAGTGCTGGATTTAGGACAAATGAGGCCCTGTGCTAGGTAACTTATGAGGTCCCAAGCATTTGAAAAATTCATCATAAAAATTTTTTGGCAGGAAGATTGGCCTACCCTGGCCAGCGAGGGGGGGGGGGGCTGTGCTTAAGCACACCTAAGTACAATAGTAAATCCTGCACTGCAAGTACTGGAGGTTGACACTTGATACTTTCTCTATATCTCTATCTCATGTCCTCCCACTCTCCTTACTCTAGAAGAAATCTGCTGTGTTCTGACCTAGGGGATGGGCTCTGTCAGTTGTAAACAAATTCCCCGACCCTACATTGTTACTATACCTCAATGACTGCACCATGAGTTACAGTTCTATACACACAAACAATACAATAGCTCAAAATAAGAAAATATAAATACGTCATTTCTTTTACTTGACACATAGCTTGTGCTCCACTTGTTAATCACAAGTTCTCAATATTTAATGTTCAATATTGAACCTTATTTCCTATTTTTAATAATGTGCATGTCTGATTTACAATAGGTACACCATACCCCTGTGTGTACCTGGTTTACAATAGGTACACCATGTCTCTGTGTATATCTGGTTTACAATAGATACCCTGTATCCTTGTATATCTGGTTTACAATAGATACCCTGTATCCTTGTGTACCTGGTTTACAATATCTATACTATATCCTTGTGTACCTTGTTTACAATATCTACACTATATCCTTGTGTACCTGGTTTACAATAGGTACACTGTATCCCTGTGTATATCTGGTTTACAATAGGTATGCCATATCCCTGTGTGTATCTGGTTTAAACCTGTTATGGCCCCCTGCAAGGTTAATCTGTTGTTAGGTAATTGCTTTAATCGACGACATTAATATTCCATTGTCCCATCTCAATGTTTAACCCTTCAACGTTTAAACCAGCCATATCCGACCAGAATTCTCTCACCTCTTTCTGTTCAAACCGGCTGTAACTGGCCGCTCATACTGTTGTTAAGGTATTGTTCTCAAAATAAATAATATCAAATGTCATAGATTCGATATTATGTGAGATAATTGTGTAAGATAAAAATACCACAAAAATATAATAATAAATATAGAGTAATGTAAATGTTGTGAGATATTATGTGAGGTAAAGCCTTTACCATGAAAATACAATAATAAATATAGAGTAATGTAAATGTTGTGAGATATTATGTAAGGTAAAGCCTTTACTGTGAAAATACAATAGTATATATAGAGTAATGTAAATGTTGTGAGATATTATGTGAGGTAAAGCCTTTACTGTGAAAATACAATGAGTAATGTAAATGTTGTGAGATATTATGTAAGGTAAAGCCTTTACTGTGAAAATACAATAGTATATATAGAGTAATGTAAATGTTGTGAGATATTATGTGAGGTAAAGCCTTTAGTGTGAAAATACAATAGTATATATAGAGTAATGTAAATATTATGTGAGGTAAAGCCTTTACTGTGAAAATACAATAGTATATATAGAGTAATGTAAATGTTATGTGAGATATTATGTGAGGTAAAGCCTTTACTGTGAAAATACAATAGTATATATAGAGTAATGTAAATGTTATGAGATATTATGTGAGGTAAAGCCTTTACTGTGAAAATACAATAGTATATATAGAGTAATGTAAATACTAAAGGGTTAATCCTGACTTCTTCAAGTCATTGTTTTAATCAAAGATATTAATATTCCAATGTTCCATCTCAGTATTTAATCCTGATGTCTTCAAGTTATTGTTTCACTCTAAAACAACTTTGTCTTCAGTTTTCTATTATTTTAATCATCAATACATTCCTCTTTCACTTCTTTCTTTACTCTTGTATTTTTTCATTTCTGCTTTTAAGTCTCTCTTCTTTTTCTTATATTTTTGGTTCTTTTTGTCCTCGTAATAAACCTTTTGTCCTCGTAATAAACCTTTTGTCCTCGTAATAAACCTTTTGTCCTCGTAATAAACCCTTTGTCCTCGTAATAAACCCTTTGTCCTCGTAATAAACCCTTTGTCCTCGTAATAAACCTTTTGTCCTCGTAATAAACCCTTTGTCCTCGTAATAAACCTTTTGTCCTCGTAATAAACATTTTGTCCTCGTAATAAACCTTTTGTCCTCGTAATAAACCTTTTGTCCTCGTAATAAACCTTTTGTCCTCGTAATAAACCTTTTGTCCTCGTAATAAACCTTTTGTCCTCGTAATAAACCCTTTGTCCTCGTAATAAACCCTTTGTCCTCGTAATAAACCCTTTGTCCTCGTAATAAACCCTTTGTCCTCGTAATAAACCTTTTGTCCCCAAAATAAACCTTTTGTCTTTGTTATACCTTTTTCTCAATTACCATCTAATTTGTACTTTATATGAAAAGTGCCATGATGAAAAGCACCTAGTCCACCCTATAAGGTGGTAGTCTAAGTCATGATAAAATACTTTCACCACACCCTGTAAAGTGGTCAGAATTAGGAAAGGTATCCAGCTTTAGAAACCCTGCTCCCAGTACACACTGTGAAGTGGGGTTGGTGATAGGAAGGACATCCAGCTGTAGAAACTCTGCTCCCAGTACACACTGTGAAGTGGGGTTGGTGTTAGGAAGGACATCCAGCTGTAGAAACTCTGCTCCCAGTACACACTGTGAAGTGGGGTTGCTGTTAGGAAGGACATCCAGCTGTAGAAACTCTGCTCCCAGTACACACTGTGAAGTGGGGTTGGTGTTAAGGACATCCAGCTGTAGAAACTCTGCTCCCAGTACACACTGTAAAGGAAGTGGATTGGCAGTAGAATCAGGAGAGCATCAGGCTACATGCTATGTGGCCTATTGTAACCTCCCTTTTCATTCTGAGTTCGAATCATGCCAAGGTTAGCTTTACTTTTCATCCTTACAGGGTTGATAAAATAAAACACCAGTAATGCACTGGGGTCGATTTAATTGACTTTTCCTTCCCCTTAAAATTGTTGGCCTTGTGCCTAAATCAGAAATTATTAATTAGCGAAGGTGGTAGATTAACAGAGTCAGTAGAGCACACATAAAGTGTCATTGTGGTATATGTTCTGGCCTTTACATTCTAAGTTTCAAATCTCACCAAAATCAAACTTTGGCTTCCATCCTTCCAGGGCCATCAAAATAAAATACCAGTCCCGTACTGGGTCAGTGTATTCCACTAACCCCCTTTTCCTTCAAATTGTTGGCCTTGTTTCTAAATTAGAAACTATTTTTATTAATTAGAGAAGCTAAAAATATCCCCGTTTTTCCTACAGAAATCAATGTGCAATAAATTTATAGGTTACAACCATTTCTACTGGTGTTCTTCTCACTGAAAACAGTGGTTCCTCTTGTATTGTTGGTGGTGGTGGTGGTGGTGTGGTGGTGATGGTTGGAGGTGGTGTGGTGGTGTGGTGGTGTGGTGGTGTGGTGGTGATGGTTGGAGGTGGTGTTGCGGTAGTGTTGGTGATGGTTGGAGGTGGTGTTGTTGTGGTGGTGTGGTGGTGTTGCGGTAGTGTTGGTGTGGTGGTGATGGTTGGAGGTTGTGTTGTTGTGGTTGGTGATGGTGGTATGTTTGTGGTGGTGGTGGTGGTGTGGTGGTGTTGGTGTGGTGGTGATGGTTGGAGGTGGTGTTGTTGTGGTTGGTTGTGTTGTGTTGGTGGTGGTAGTGTTGTGGTGGTGGTGTTGGTGTGGTTGTTATTGGGTGTGGTGGTGTTGGTAGGGGTGTTGTTGGTAGAGATAGTAGTAGTGTTGTTGTTTATATCAGTTTTATCCTGCCACAATCAATAGAGATCTTGATAAATTTAGACAAAATATGTGTGTGTGTGTGTGTGTACATATTTGAGTGTATGTGTGTTTCTGTGTGTGTGTGTGTGTGTAGACGCTTGAGTGTATATGTTTCTCTGTGTGGGTGTGTGTGTAACCATCAACATCATTACCACCACCACCACTATCACCACCACCATCATCATCATCACTATCACCACTATCACCACCACCATCATCATCATCACTATCACCACCACCAGCACATTACCATTGCCACCATTTTGTTTTATTTTATTTTTTTTAAATCACGATTCTAAAACTTTCTTTAATGTTTCTCTTTGATAGAAGGACTTCATCAGCCCAGAACTGCAATATGGTGCCATGCTTCCATTCCATTCCATAATGCCATTCTTCTGGAAGTGGAATCGTAAACTGAAGCCGACGTTTGTCGCGCTTATATGCATCGGTGTTCTGCTTTTGTTGCGTAACTTGGCATTTGACAACAGCATCTACAGAAGCATCACACAGCAACAGAAGAAAGAGTATCAGCTGTTCTCGTCTTTCTATCGGATACGAAATAGACTGAGGAGTCCGATCCAGTCGGCGGTTATTCGGTTAAATGACCTCGTTGTTTCCACCGTTCCAAACAAGACAGCCCGATCCAATGATATCGTCTGCCAACATCCAAAACTGGATCTGCAGACCGACACAAACAAAAACGCCTTCTATGACGTTGGGTCTATTCAGTGTTTCGGCTCCGAGATTTTCAGCATGGAAAATGGGAAGTTGAAAATGGATAGATCTTTGCTTAATGGAGACCACATCAAACAGTGTACATATCAGGCAATAGAACGCATTGATGACAACTATGCAACATATGCAGCACCTGTAGGTGGTGATGTGAATTATCCATTTAATCTTGTTATACAGAATGATTTTATCAGAGTTCAGTGCTTCCTTGAAACAAAAGATACCACACAAGATTCAACGAGGCATCTCTTGTCTCTCTCCTCTCAATCAGGGCCAAAAAAAGACAGTGCTGTTAACTCCAAAGGCAGACTCCATCTTCACAAAAAACCGGTGTCAAACGCTAATAAATTTATTAGATATGAAGGTATGTCCAAACAGTCTGAAACGACAAATGCATCAAAGACTAGCAACGGTGATAAAGCCAACAGAAAAAGGTCTTTCACAAACTTAAAGGTTCACAAAAATAACTTATTGAATAATGCTTTAAAATTACCTAGAAATACTCCCCCCAAAATAGGCAACAAAATGGTGCGTTCTTCATTGAAAACGAATGATGATAGAATTGTTTCAAAGACGAAACATGGCGTGAAAGATATAAATAAATCCCCAACTAGAAATAAGCCCAGTTTATTGCTATCTACTGGACAAAGAGGTGAAAGGAATATCTATCAACATTTAGGTAATTTTAAATCAAGGAAAATAAATAACTCCACGTTGGGTATATCTTTAAAAACAGCTTTTAGAACCTCTAATAAAATTTATAAAAACAATCATCCTATTGCTTCTATGAAGTCTAAATTTAATGGTAAATTCCGACAGCGTCTCGGTTCTATTTTCAATGGTGCTTTATCTCGAGACAAAAATGGTTCACAGTTAGCTAATATCACTTCACAAAAGACAAAGAAGAATACTCACCTAAATGTCCATTATTCTTCACTGAAGAAAATAGCGAACAATATATATTTCCGTAATTCAAATAACATTGCACAGCATAGAAAAATATCAAATAAAGTTACATACCAAGGCAATAAGGTTTTGCAACAAAACCACAACTACAGCCATTCCAAAGGCCCCAACCGATTCCTCAAATCTCCGGATATTATCAAATCTACACAAATGAATGCAAAAAATGTTAGTGGTTCTAGGAAAAAAAATAGCAGAATCTCTATGACTAAACAAAAATATTTACTTTTAAAGAACAGAGCTACAAAGCACATAATTCCTTCATCAAATGGTTCTCCCTTGCCAAAAATTAAATCTCCAAGTGATTTTGCTGAAGAGCAATCTTTATCTGAAAATGGTGAATCCCAAATTCCTCAGCTGCTGCTTCTCCCTACAATTTCCAAATTAAATTCTTTGATTTACCCTGAAAACCAAGACAGCCCCAAGAATCAAGACAAAGACATAGTAAATGTAAAATTCTTGAATACTCTGCCAATGAAATCTAAAACTCGATCTCGTCCAAATGATAGAATAATTTCTAAACAAGTTAGTTCACATCCAAAGATCGAAACTCTGAGACCAAACAATGCTCGTGCTAGATTCCTATACACACCAAAATCTAAAATCCTGCCAAATACTTTTCAAACTATTACGAAAAAAGTGAAAAAATTTAAGAAAAATACTGACAGAGAAATGAAGACACAAATTCTTCATAACTTTGACACCGGAGATATGATTGATTCCTTTTACTACGATAATTCTAAAGAAACTTATTTAAACCTACCCCCAGAAGAGTATGGTATTTACAACCAGCTCCCCGATATTGAACAGTTCTTTGTACAAATTTACCCGAAACCTGAGGTATTTCAACGTATATCAGAAACACCCCAGTTTGTTCATTTGAACACAATTCCACTGAATATTCTAATCTATGGACTTGATTCTTTGTCTCACCTGTCATTTCAACGTAAGCTACCTTTGTCATACAATCACTTGAAACATACTCTCGGTGCAGTCATAATGAATGGTTATAATATTGTAGGAGATGCCACAGCTGCAGCTATTATTCCACTTCTTACTGGTAGGTCACAAGCGCTCTCTTTTGTTTTCATATTTTTTTCTCTTTTTATATTTCTTTTCATATTTTATAACTTTTTTTCAAGATCAGTATATATATCCGATTGGATTTGTTAGCTTAGCTGCAGCTAGAGCTTTGATTATTCTCTACTTCCATTTGTGTGTGTATATATATATATATATATATATATATGTTTCTTTATTAGCCACAGGGGCACAAAAGAAGGGGACAAATACAAAGGGGGAAGTTTACATACAATAAAAACGTGTAAAATAATATCACAAATGCAATTTTAAAAAATTAGTCGATTTTCCCCAATAGGGGGAGACGGTTCATATGGGTAACACATACCCCTGAAAAAATGTGCAACCCTCATCTCCAGGAGTACGAAGAGTTTGTACCCCTTTGCTCTCTTCCTCTTTTTCCTCAACCTACATGCTGATATAGAGAGAAGGCCCATTCACTCGGGCCATTCTCGCCACTTTCACCCACCTTTCATAAAACTTGCTGGGGTACTACTACTACTACTACTACTAACCCTACCCCTCCCTCATTCTTATTTCTTTATTTATTTTTTATTTATTTATTTTTCAGGAAGGACCGAAACTGAATTACCTGAAGTCCGTAAGAACCAACTTACTTCGGGATTTGTCGATGATTATCCTCTGGTGTGGAACAAGTTCCGTTCCAAAGGTTACGTTACATTGTTCGCTGAAGACTGCCCTAGCCTCGGTGTCTTTAATCTACGCTTCAATGGTTTTTACAATGCACCAACAGACCACTACATGCGACCTTTCTGGCAGGCCATCAGTGAATCTGTGCTGGACGAACGCAGCATCAACTTCTGTCTGGGTTCCAAACCGAAACATCAATTCACATTGGACTACGTCAAGGACTTTTTCCAGAAGTACGACAATGTTTCCAAGTTTGCGTTTGCTTTCCACGGAGAGTTGTCTCACAATGACAACAATCCAATACAATATCTGGACAAGGACCTGTTGTCCTTCTTACAGTCCATGGAGAAGGGAAACCACTTAAACAACACCTTGTTGATAGTCATGAGTGACCATGGAGCACGTTACAGCAACGTACGTAACACAGTTCAGGGCAAACTGGAGGAGCGTTTACCCTTCATGTCGTTTGTGTTCCCTAAATGGTTTCAGTCAAAATACTCATACTTTATGAAGAATCTGAAGGGCAACCAAGAGAGGCTGGTAACTCCGTTTGACGTCCACGAGATGATGTTGGACATCCTTGACTCGGCCCGTATGTTTGAACCCGTTGATTACTCTACTCGTGGTCTCAGTCTCTTGCAGCCAATCCCACTAAACCGGACATGCAAATCTGCCGGGATTGCCATGCACTGGTGTAGCTGCCTGTCGAGATACCCTGTTGATCCATCCAGCCAACTTGTTCGTACTTCCATCCAGAAGATTATGTCCTATATTAGGACTCTTCTGAAACCCGCCAAGCAATTCTGCGCTCAACTTTCACTGAAGAAGATATTCTCGGTTTACCTCGTGTCCCCAAACGAGAAGGTTTGTAACACATTTAAATACCTTTCGTTACCATATTTCTGTTGAATGACGGACACGGACACGGACGGACGGACGGACGGACGGACGGACGGACGGACGGACGGACGGACGGACGGAGTTGACGTCATCTCCGGCATCATAAACCTGACAGCCCCTCCCCCTCCACGTCTGAATACAACCAGTTTCTTCCTCAGGAGAGAGAGAGAGAGAGATCTAGAGGAAGATTTGACCCCAGTACAACCGGTCAAACCCATGCCAACATAGTAAAAGAGATGTACAATGACAGGATGACTGAGCCCCTCTCCTGATCTGGACAGGGAGAGTCGACCCCAATATAAACGGTCGAACCCATTTCAGTATAGTAAATCAGACGATGATGATGATTGCTTCTTGCTGACTCAGAAGCAGTGGGGGTGGTGGTGGTGGAGTGATGGGGGTGGGCGTAGGTTAGCAGTAGTATTGGTAGAGCGTTGGACAACATGCTTCGCGACATAGTGTTATGGCCCTTTATATTCTGAGCCTTTATAATAGCTCTGCCTTTCCTCGTTATGGGGTCAATAAAATAAAATCCCAGTTATTCACTGGGGTTGTTTGTATTGACCCCCCCCCCCCCGCCGCCTCTCGAAAATTGTAGGTCTTGTGCCTAAATCAGGAGCCATTATTAATGGCGGTGGATTGGTAGGGATCGGTAGAGCGTCAGACGTGCTTTGCAGCATAGAGTTATGTCCCTTTTTGTTCTGTGTTCAAATTTCACTGAGATCAACTTTACCTTTTATGCTTACAAGGTCGATAAAATAAAGTACCAGTAATGCACTGGGGGTGATTTAATCGACTTTCCCTTTCCCCCCAAATTGCTGGCCTTATCCCTATACTAGAACTCATTATTATTATTTACATGTTATATATGTAAAGAAGGCACGTGGCTGAGTGGTTAGAGAATTGGATTGGCAATCTTGAGGTTGTGAGTTCGATTCCCGGACCGGGTGATGTATTATGTCCTTGAGCAAGACACTTTATTTCACGTTGCAACTGATAGATAGTATTAGCAATTGGAAAGACCAATGGAAACAGTTTCCCTGGTCTGATTCGTTAAGCAAATGAGGACTGGGATCTTGTCGATATATGTAAACCCCCCACTGTCCCTGTCTATTGTATTGTCCCCTATATGTAGGACCTTGTGGCCAATAAAGAAATCATAGTGGGAAGAAAACTGGAAGAGGGCACATGCCCTAGCGGTCAGAGTAACTGGCTTTTTTGTGGGCTTTCTCCATGAGCGACCCTCGGAAGTCTCCCCCCTATTGGAGAATTTTTCATTGTTTTCTTTTTTTGTTACATCCTCTGTTTTTGTATTTTTTACAAGCAGAAATGCCCATTTGTACTGTCCTGTGTTGTCCTGTACCGTCCTGTGTTGTCCTGTATTGTCCTGTACCGTCCTGTGTTGTCCTGTACCGTCCTGTGTTGTCCTGTGTTGTCCTGTACCGTCCTGTGTTGTCCTGTACCGTCCTGTGTTGTCCTGTGTTGTCCTGTACCGTCCTGTGTTGTCCTGTACCGTCCTGTGTTGTCCTGTATTGTCCTGTACCGTCCTGTGTTGTCCTGTGTTGTCCTGTACCGTTCTGTGTTGTCCTGTATTGTCCTGTACCGTCCTGTGTTGTCCTGTACCGTCCTGTGTTGTCCTGTACCGTCCTGTGTTGTCCTGTACCGTCCTGTGTTGTCCTGTGTTGTCCTGTACCGTTCTGTGTTGTCCTGTGTTGTCCTGTATTGTCCTGTGTTGTCCTGTATTGTCCTGTGTTGTCCTGTATTGTCCTGTGTTGTCCTGTATTGTCCTGTACCATCCTTAATGTTATACTTTGTGTCAACTCTTGTGGTTAATAAAGAAAGCATTATTATTATTCTTCTAATTACAGGTCCTGAAATTCATCAGTTCCAAGGATCCTGATAACCGAATCGCTAACTTCAGTCGGCAGACAATGTTGGACACCTTAAATTATCAACTGACCTTTCAGACGAACCCAAACGATGGCCTCTATGAAGCCAGTGTTAAGGTCAACCTTCAAAACCAAAATTTCCAGGTTTTCCCTGAAATCAGCCGCCTAAATAAATATGGAGACCAGCCAAATTGTATCAAAGAGAAATTCCCAGATCTTCGGAAGTACTGTTATTGTAAGAAGGTTTAGGTTTGAGAAGTAGGGTGGGTGGTGGTGTTTCCAGTGGTCAAGACCTTGGACTACCATTTGGTCAAATCAGTCATTCACCCCTCAGGGACAGAACTGACCTCTGAGGGGTCAATGACTGACCCTGTGTTTTTTTTTTTTTTAAACTGAAGTTGACAATTTTGTGTGTGTGTATGTATATGTATCTCTGTCGTGTGTGTGTGTGCATGTATATGAGCGTGCATGTGTCTCTGTGTGTTTTTACATGTTTGCACACACGTGTGTGTGTGTGTGTCTTTCTATATATATATATGCATGCACATGTATGCACCAGCATGTGTGTGTGAAGGTGCACCAGCTGTGCTGGTAATGTGTGGGGGTGATGGGGCTCTGGTTTCATTGCTTCTTTCTTTTTCTTATCATCATCATCATTAACATCATCATCATTAACATTAACATTAAATAGTATTATCAACAATTATTTTTTTCTCTTTACATTGGTCTGTATTATTATTATTATTATTATTACGCCGAGGTTAACTTTGCCTTTCAT
>OZ024762.1:2653538-2656038 GCA_964016885.1 Eledone cirrhosa
CGGAAAAATAAAAAATAAGTATTTTGCGAAATCCAGAGACTTTCAATAATGACCAGAAGTCCACCCTAAAGATTACTAATAGCTCTAGGAAAGCCATGAACGACACCACATGTTTTTAACTTCGATTTTGAAAGTAGGTTTATAATTATCAACTTTCATTATACTTTTGTAGCTGTCTCGGTGGCCTAGTTGGAGGAGTCATAGACGGTGGTGATCCTGGTCTGAGGTTCAATCCTGGTTGGGAGTAGGGTTGCCAGTAAACCTTTTCAGTTTTTTTCTGTGGGTTGTAAAATAAAAACTTGATCTGGATTGAACCCAAGACCAGGTTCTCCACCGTCTCTAGTACCTACCGCTCGGCCACAGAGACAACTACGAAGGACTTAAGAAAATTCACACTTATAAACCTACTTTCAAAATTTTCAAAACAAAGTGTTGTGGTGTCGTTCATGTCTCTCTTAATGTTATTGCTCCTACTTAAGGTTGACTTCTAAATCATTTGGGTGTTCCATAATCTAAATCCTCGTTTTGTTTCTCATCTATCTATAGATGACGGTGACGTCCTTGATGTGGTTATAATAAGCTAACATGCAAATCTTTTTCTTCCAGTTTGAATGTTTAGGCTGCTTCAGCAATTTCAACACAACCTGTCATACAAGTCTCGTCACAGCTGACTGGTTCGACAATGCAGTCGGGACGTGAGGACAACTTGGAGGCAAGTTATGCAATAAAGTTTTGTGTCAAACTCGGCAAAAACGCTGCTGAAACCTACGAAATGGTCAAAACTGCTTACGGACTAAATCTCATGAGCCGGCCGACTGTTTTCCGTTACCACAAGAGGTTTCAGAAGGGCAGGGAGCATGTGAGGGATGACGAAAGGTGTGGCAGGGAGAAAGACATTAGGGCGCCAAAGTTGGTTGACAAAATTCGTAAATTGCTGGACGAGGACCGTCGTGTATCTCTTCAGACTATTGCTAAAGAGTTTGAAGTGGCTGAGGGCGCTGTGCACAGGGTCATTCATGACGATTTGAACATGCACAAAGTCTGTGCTGAATGGAAAGGGGGAGGGAGAGAGAGAGACAGACAGAGAATGAATAGTAGAGAGAGAGAGTGAGAGAGAGACGGAATGAATGGCAAGGGAGAGAGAGGAAGAGCGAAGAAGAAAGAGAGAGAGAATGAAAGAAAGAGATGTTTAAGTATTTCTTGAGTGTCTGTCAGTCTTTCTGTCTCAAACACAACTGCAGCGACCACATGTCGCATGTTTCATCATCATCATCATCATCATCATCGTCGTCGTCATATAGAATATAAATAACATTTCTTCCTCCATATAAATAAATAAACCCAAATATTTGCAAACTTTTGAAGTATTGTTGTTATCTTTTTTTATTTTGAGGGAGATTTTATTGTGAGATCACAGCTCCGATATTATGGGGATGTGGTTAGAATGTCTCAGGAAATAATCGCAGGACAGATTTTTAGGCAAAACCAACTGACAGGAGACCCAGGGGTAGACTCTGACCAAGATGTTTGGATAACATCCATGAGCTTGGCTGGTCTCGTTTGAGAATCTAGCCGGGTTAGTTGGAAACGGTTGCTTCTAACAGGGCCTTCTTGAAGGAGTGTTTGAGGACTCTGTCCCCACAAACATCTCAGGAATAAGTGGGCGAAGAAAAAGAAAGGGTTTTATTTTTGAGTGTATGTGTATGCGAGAGGTTCCTTTGACATCCTCAGAAAACAAGGAATTTTCCATCAATAGCCGTTTCAACATTTAGTTACAGTGTGGAACTAGCTGTTAAAACGGCAAGAGCTCAGCCGCCAGGTCTCGGCTCTTTATAATATAATATAATTGTTTCTACTTTAGGCACAAGGCCAGCAATTACACAGTACATTACTGGTACTTTATTTTATCGACTCCGTAAGGATGAAAGGCAAAGTTAACCTCGGCGGGATTTGAACTCAGATCATAAAGGGACGTAACTATGCTGGAAAGCATGGCGTCGTGTGTGTTTAATCTGAAATCAAAAGTTTATATGGTTCGTTGATTATTCAACGAATTCAATTTTACAATAGATTAGAAGCATTCGACAATCTTTATCTGGAGTATCTATAATATTATTCAAAATATTAATAAATGAGAAATATTATCATAACCAAAGTATATATTTTGTTATACATATTTCAAAGGTACAATGGTGTTTTCATCAGATAAAATATATAAGAGATTGGTTATACGACATACCCCTAAGGTCTTGAATCTTCAATTCCTGTAGTGGTAGTATATATATATATATATATATATATATATATATATATATATATATATAATGTAATAAACGACACAATATAATTATTCCATTATCCAAGGTTTCACGAAGTCATACGATTTTAACAGAGGCGTCTGAATCCGTTTATCAGATAGACATCTTTGGGGTAATGGAATAATTATACTGTGTTGTTTATTACATGATTATATAGCTCTGTACTATACATAGAGCACTCC
>OZ024762.1:2668538-2673538 GCA_964016885.1 Eledone cirrhosa
CCATCACCACCACCACCACCACTACCACCACCACCACCACTACCGCCACCACCATCACCACCACTACCGCCACCATCCCCGCCACCATCACTACTACCAACATTTCCACCCACCCACCACCACCACCCAAATTTCTGGGATGTTTGAGTAGAACTGAGGGATTGCCAAATAGGTGTGGTGTGTGTGTGTGTGTAAGAATGTATGTGTGTGTGTGGGGGGTGGGGGTGTGTGTGTGGGGGGTGGGTGGGGTGTATTAATTGTTCAGAGCTGAACAGAAGCACTTCCGTGACCAGACAGACACAGCATGTGTGTGTGTGTGTGTGTGCATGTTTATTTGTGTGTGTGTGTGTGTGTGCATGTTTATTTATGTGTGTGTGTGTATGTGTGCATGTTTATTTATATGTGTGTGTGCATGTTTATTTATGTGTTTGTGTGTGTGTGCATGTTTATTTATATGTGTGTGTGCATGTTTATTTATGTGTTTGTGTGTGTGTGTGTGCATGTTTATTTATGTGTTTGTGTGTGGGGGGGGGGCTGAACAAAAAAATGTGGTTGTGAAACAAATTTCTTAACCACATAATCGTGCACCCAGTACACTCTGTAAAGTAATAGTGCTAGTACCATGATAAAATACACCCAGTACACTCTGTAGAGTAATGGTGTTAGTACCATGATAAAATACACCCAGTACACTCTGGAAAGTAATAGTGTTAGTACCATGATAAAATACACCCAGTACACTCTGTAAAGTAATAGTGCTGGTGTCACAATTAAATACACCCACTACTCTCTGCAATGTGGTAATCCTGGTGTCACAATAAAATGCACCAAGTACACTCTGTAAAGAGGTAATGCTGGTGCCATGATAAAATGATATATTTGTGTGTGTCTGTGTGTATATAATGATTCATACACTGTTCCTGACATTTGTACATTATTCTATGTACTATACATGCACCTTTGATGATTTCCTGTGCACCTGAGCACTGTACACAATAATCTTCATTCACTTTCATACATACATACATATATATATATATATATATATATATATATATATATATATATATGTATAGATTCTTTGATTACCTGTACAGGCAATATTTATTAGAATGCACAGCCTTTGTGTATAGATCTTTGGGGGACACACTCTCTCTCTATATATGCACTATACAAGCACCTTATTCTATGTACTATACATCCTTACGGGGTCGATAAAATAAAGTACCAGTAATACATTGCTGGCCTTGTACCAAAAGTAGAAACAATTATTATTATAGGGGAATTTATTTATTTTGTTATATTTATACATAGTTTATTTTATATTTGTATATCTTCATTGTTAAATTAGTCTTGCCATTGTGCACTTTTACTCGACCTTATTGTAAACCCCCACTGTCCCTGTCGTTGTATTGTCCCCTGCATGTTGCCCCTTGTGGCCAATAAATGAAAGCATTATTATTATTATTATTATTATTATTATTATTATTATTGTTCTTTGAGTGTCAGTCATTGATGTTGGTTAACTGGAAAGTTTGTTGAAATGAATATCAAGCCACTACCTGCAGCCTCAGATATTCAGGACGTATCGGAGGGTTCTTGCTGTTCCCAGCAAGCATGCCTTTTGAAGTGTTCCAAAAAGCGGAGCGGGGCCAATTTTCATTAACCATCCCTGGAAACTTTTTGAGGTAGTACCTAGTGCGCCTATGACAATCGGGACCACTTTGACTTCATGGCAGTTCTAAATCCTTTTTACCTCCCACTTTAAGTCCTGGTACCGGTTAATTTTCTCCATTATTATTATTATTATTATTATTATTATTATTATTGTTATAATTATTTTATGATTCTAAAATTATTCCTGAATATTATGTCACATTAAGACAAACAAATAAATGAGAAGGATTTCATTTTAAAATGTCTTCATTTCTTTTACAGTTTTGTGTCTGGAGAATGTTTGAAAACCGGTAAAATATTTCTCTTGGAATATATAATGGTGGAATGGCCCTGAAACCTGTATTACGCAACAAAGTAGACGAACTTTTTCTACATTGGTTGTCAGAGCCCGACACCCAACAGTTGCTCCGTCAGAATCTTCTGCAGATTGCTAAGGGGGACATTATCCCCCAGTTGTTGCCGGTGCTCGGTGTTGAGAGCTCCCCCAGGGGCATCCGAACCACACCTCGAATCTGTCCAGGGTCGCCACCATGTTCTCCAGTCATTGGGAAGGTGTCCAGTCCTCGGAGTCCACGTCGGACATATCTAAGTAAATCTGTCAGCACATCGACCACATCCGCCCATGTTTGGGTAAGTCACAACATCTAAATCTATGCTGCTGCTGTTGTTGTTGTTGTCGTTGTTGTTGTTGGTGGTGGTGGTGGTGGTGGTGGAGGGTAAGGGTATATTTACAGGACAAGGGAACTTGTATCAGACACGAGGTACTTGTGTATATATATATATATATATAGGGTGTCCCCCAAAAATATATACACACTTAAACAACGTTCTAATCAAAGTGTGTATACATTTGTTAGCAACACCCTACACACACACATATATATATAATCACGAGAAAATGTACACAGTTTCATAAGACAGACATACAGCTGCTACCCAGTTGTCGGTTCTTTAGTTTGTGTCATCTCCATCATAACCACGCCCCATGCTGGAGCTATGCCTTCTTGAAATTTTATTTATGAAATTTCCTGATAAATCAAGTCTCCAGAACTGAGAGTGTGTGTGTCAATGAAAGAGAGGGAGATAGTAGCTGTTATATCATGTCTTATCTGGGTTACCATTGCTATCAATACACAGACATTCATGGGTCAGTAACTTTGACTACTTGTCACCAATACTGGGTTATATAGATATATATATAGATATATAGATATATAGATATAGATATAGAGAAGCACATGGCTTAGTGGTTAGAGCATTGGCCTTGCAATCGAAAGGTTGTAAGTTCAATTCTCGGACCGGGTGATGTGTTGTTTCCTTGAGTAAGACACTTTATTTCACATTGCTCCAGTTAACTCAGCTGTAGAAATGAGATGATAGGGACTGGGGTCCCTATCATTCCACTGCAAAGTGGTCGTGGAGGTACTACGAAAAAAAAAAGCACCCAGCACTCTGTAAATGAGGTTGGTGTTAGGAAGGGCATCCAGCTGTAGAAACCAAGCCAGAATCAATTCCCGTATGAGCAAGACAAGGTCAGCCGACCGGACACTGCCCGCAACAGGACCACCCGTCAAACCCACGCTAACGTGGAAGAATGGACGTAAAATGGTGATGATGATGATATATATAGAGTGTCCCCCAAAGATCTATACACAAAGGCTGTGCATTCTAATAAATATTGCCTGTACAGGTAATCAAAGAATCTATACATTTTTTGGGACACTCTATAAATATATATATATATATGTGTGTGTGTGTTTATGTATGTGTGTGTGTGTGTGTTTATGTATGTTGGCTGCATCTCAATGCCTCACAGTCTAGGCCTACCCCACACCACCACCACCAACAGCCTGACCTGTTCCGTCACATTCTCTCTCTCTCTCTCTCCTATATATATATGTGTATGTCTGTGTCTATGTATATATATATATGTGTGTGTGTATGAGGGGCTTCGACAATTTCTCAAAAGACGGGGTGGCCATGTGTAGAATGTCATACATTATTCGCCCGATGAATTAATACAGATTCATAGTAGAATTCCAAGGGAGGTAACTTTTGTCACTATCGGAATTACCTCCCTTTTAACACTACTTTTTAAAAATTTCTCTCTGTACAATATCGCAAACAAGAAATATAAGATATTTTTAACCCCGAAAATTTCATGTGAAAATATGCCTGCGTCTTATACACCGGAGACCTGAATATAATAATAATAATAATAATAATATTAATAAGAGGCGAGAACGTAACAATCCTCTGGGATTTCCCTGTGAATACTGACAACAATGAAGGCCGGCAGACCTGATATAATTGTGAAGGACCATAAAGAGAAATCATGTTTCTTAATTGACATGAGGATCTCATCAGATTGTAACATCTCGAAAGAGTTCAGAAAGCTCAGTAAAGTATAAAGATCTATCAATTGATATTGAACAAAATATGGCTTCTTAAAACCTGTACAATACCAGTGTAGTCAGTGCAGGGAACTGAAAAATATTTTGACCAGATACCTGAAAAGCCATCTCTGCAAGAGATACAGAAAATACTGCTGACTGGTACTGCTCATGTCCTAAGAAGGACATTATCAATTTAAAAGACTTGCAAAGTTATTTACTCTTGTTTGTGCCCTTATGACATCATCTATATGACAATTGATTGTAAAATGTGGATATTATCAAATTTTGCCTCCCCAGGTGTCAGGTTGACACTTGACATGATTTGGGAAAGAAGCAGAACTCAAAGGAAGTTTTAAATAATAGTAATAATAATAATAATGGTTTTCTAGTATAGGCACAGGGCCAGTAATTAGGGGGGAGGGGAAAATCGATTAAATCGATCCCAACACGTTACTGGTTCTTTATTTTACGATCCTGTAAGGATGAAAGGCAAAGTTAATCTCGGTCGGATTTGAACTCAAACCAAAAAGGACCATGACTCTATGCTGCAAAGCATGGTGTCCGACCCTCTACTGACTGGACATTGTCATGTTGAACAAGAAAGACAAATACTGTCAGGTCATCCATGTGGCCATACCAAATGATCGGATATTGTGAATAAGGAGATTGAAAAAATCTCCAAGTACTCCGAGTTGAAAGTGGAGTTGGTAAGACTATTTAGAATATAAGAGGGTAATGTGAAAGTGATACCAGTTGTGATTAGGGGTAAATTAGCGTCTATCCTATTGAAACTTCAAGACTTCTTAAAGCAACTGTATTTACCAAAAAAAATAAACGAAAGAAAAAGATGAAAAGGAGTGGAGGGGTAGAGAAAGTTGAAATTGAATTATAAATAGGAGGAGGGTGTCAGGGTGAATGCTACACCCT
>OZ024762.1:2686038-2706038 GCA_964016885.1 Eledone cirrhosa
TTTGGCAGTGGGTCTGTAAGTAAGTAAGTAAGTAAGTTGGTTGGTAGGTAGGTTGGTTGGTTGGTTGGTAAGATAGTAAGTTTTAGTTATTATGCATCAGCAGCCCAAGAAAGATGCGTTGACCAAAGTTGCTTCAGCCCAGCTCCTCTACACACGTTTAACCCTCTACTACAGTAGCAAACTTGACATACATTGGCAGCGTTCCGTCCACTATTGTCCAGTTTGTGATGTACCCGAACTCAAACGGCTCCAGCTCGCGTGCGGGGCCATACATTACGGATGGTGCACGCCGCCGCCCTTTCCATCCAAACCAACACACCTCCCCCCCGCCACAGTCGTCGGTACCACCGCCACCGCCTCCACCACCACACCATCCTGCCAAACTCATCAAAGGATTACGCATTGCTCCTCTCTTTCAAAACAGGTACGTGTGTATATATATATATGTGTATAAATATATATATGTATAAATATATGTATGTAAATATATGTATAAATGTGTATTTGTATGTGTTCATATGTATATATATATATATATATATATATATATATATATATATATAAATATATGTATCTAAATGTATGTAAATATATGTATAAATGTGTATTTGTATGTGTACATATGTATATTTATATATATATATATATATATGAATATATGTATATATATGTATATATGTATATAAATATGTATGTGTGTGTGTGTGTGTACATATATATATATATAAACGTGTGTCTGTGTTTACGTCTGTATATAATGTATATATATATATGTATGTGTATGTCTGTCTGTATAGATACAGGGTTTCCCCCAAAAATTATATACACATATTTAGTAGAACGATGTTGAAGTGTGTATATATTTTTTTGGGACGCCCTATATATATATATATATATATGATATGTTTACCCCAGGTTTAATCGGGGGTAGCCACAGTAAGTTACTCAAATTCTTTGAGATTTTCTGTTCTGGTCAGTAACAAAGTTGGCAAACTTTATTTCTTAAGACAGTTCTACATAGTTATGGATAAGTGAGCTTGTGTGTGTGTGTGTGTGTGTCTATATAGGTGTGTGTGTGTGTGTGTGTGTGTCTATATAGGTGTGTGTGTGTGTGTGTGTGTGTGAGCTAGTGTGTGTATGTGTGTGTGTCTATATAGGTGTGTGCGTGTGTGTGTATGTGTAGGTATATAAATATGTGTATGTGTATGTGTGTATATATATATATATATATAAATATAGGTGTATGTGTAAAAGAGCCCTTTGTGTTTGTGCATATATATATGTAGGTATATATGTGTTAGTGAGCTAGTATATGTGTATATATATATATATATATATATGTGTGTATATATGTAGCTGTATATACTTACTCATTTTATGAGTGGCCATATCTAAGTAGCTGTGTGTGTGTGTGTGTGTGATACTCTATATATGTGTGTGTAACAACGTTAGCCTTCAGGGCAGGGGGCGACTGATGAAGAAGATAATTGAATTATCTTCACAAAGTCCTGATTGTGGCCATGCTGGGGCACTGCCTTTAGTTCATATCTTTCATTCTTTTACTGGTTCCAGTCATTGGATTGTGGCCATGCTGGGGCACTGCCTTTAGTTCATATCTTTCATTCTTTTACTGGTTCCAGTCATTGGATTGTGGCCATGCTGGGGCACTGCCTTTAGTTCATATCTTTCATTCTTTTACTGGTTCCAGTCATTGGATTGTGGCCATGCTGGGGCACTGCTTTTAGTTCATATCTTTCATTCTTTTACTGGTTCCAGTCATTGGATTGTGGCCATGCTGGGGCACTGCTTTTAGTTCATATCTTTCATTCTTTTACTGGTTCCAGTCATTGGATTGTGGCCATGCTGGGGCACTGCTTTTAGTTCATATCTTTCATTCTTTTACTGGTTCCAGTCATTGGATTGTGGCCATGCTGGGGCACTGCTTTTAGTTCATATCTTTCATTCTTTTATTGGTTCCAGTCATTTGACTGTGGCCATGCTGGGGCACTGCTTTTACTAAGAATGTCTGGTGGTTGACTTTAGTACTGGTCTAACATGCTTACACAGTCAGAAACAGTACAGCTCCCAGACATTCAGAAACATATTTTCATGCTCAAAGTTGCTGAAGCATGGAACAAACTACCTGCATCAGTTGTTGTCAGGACACTGCATCCTTTAAAACTTCCATGGAACAAACTACCTGCATCAGTTGTTGTCAGGACACTGCATCCTTCAAAACTTCCATGGAACAAACTACCTGCATCAGTTGTTGTCAGGACACTGCATCCTTTAAAACTTCCATGGAACAAACTACCTGCATCAGTTGTTGTCAGGACACTGCATCCTTCAAAACTTCCATGCTTCCTGAAATTCACCAACTCTACACATGATACCCCCCCCCCCCCAATACACATGCATGCATGTATCTGTATGTGTGTTGTGTGTGTGTCTGTGTGATGTGTGTGTGTGTATCTGTGTATATCATGACTCATACACTGTTCCCTTTCCTGACATTTGTACATTACTCTATGTACTATACATGCACCTTTGATGAGATGTAGTGCACCTGAGCACTATATACAGTAATTTTCATTTGTATATGAAGGACTTTCATCGAGTTTCCAACAAACCAAGTTCCACTTCTGAGGCATTGGTCAGTCCAAAGCTACAGTAGGAGAAACTTGCTGAAGGTGTTACATAGTGAGACTGAAACCAGAACCATGTGGTTGCCAAACAAATTCCTTAACCCCACAGCCATAACTGCACTTATTGATTCTCTGTTCCTCGCATGTTCTTCAAATATGTGAAGGTACGTGGCCTTGTGGTTAGTGTTGGACTTATGATTGTAATGTCGTGGGTTTGATTCATGGAACGAGTTCTTGAGCAAAATACTTCATTTCTTGTTGCTCCAGTAATGAGTACCAGCAGTAGTTGTAGGTTAACTTTGTGATGGATTGGTACCTTGTCCAGAGGGAAGACTTGTATGTTTAGTCACTTAACACCAATAAAACTGGGGTAAGCACTGGCCTTGTGAACCTCTGAGCTTTGGACAAACTTTAAACCTGTGATGGACTGGTGTCTTGTCTATGAGGAAGTCTTGGACTCTGTCACTTAATGCCAATAAAACTGGGGTAAGCATGGCCTGATGATCAAAGGCTTCCGGACAAATTTTAAACCTGCAATGGATGGGTGTCCTGTCGATGAGGAAGTCTTGTCACTTAATGCCAACGAAACTGGGATAAACCGCGTGTTTGGGGAAACAAATAAAATTCTTTGAATGCTACTTAAGTGGGAAATTTGGAAAATATAGCCACCACTTAGTTGTGAGTTTGATTCTTAGCGGTGCATTGTGTCCTTGAGCAAGATACTTTATATAGCTGCCACATGGTTGTGAGTTTGATTCCTGGTGGTGCATCGTGTCCTTGAGCAAGACACTTTATTTTACATTGATCAAAAACAAATGGAACACACATCCTCGGAATTACGGGCGGTCCAGTTATATATACATATCTCTACGTACATACACACACACTCGTGCATACACACATACACACATTTATATTTCTATATTTCTATTTATACATTTTACTAGTTAAAATGAGGTTTAGTGACTGCTGATATATATATATATATATATATATATATATATATATATATATATATACATTTAATTGTGTGTGTGTATATATATATATATATATATATATATACACACACACACACACACACACACACACATGCATCTTTCTTTGTTTTTATTTAGACAAAGAGTTTTACAAATAAAGAATTGAAAATAATCCTGAAATAAACTGACTTTATTGTTTATTCACACAAACACACCCATATATATACATAGACACACACACTCACACGGATATACACATAGACACACACTCACAGATATACTCACACTCACACATAATCATGTCTGTTTTTTCTAAGCTGGCACATGTGTTGGATATGTCATGTGTTATATTTTACATCACCACCACCACCATCACCACTATCATCATCACCACTACCACCATCATCATCATCATCACCACCACCATCATCATTATCATCACCACCACCACCATGATGCGACTTCAAAAGTCCTTCCTCTCTACTCTAGGTTCCTAGTAAACCCTGGTATAGTTATGTCATATCTCATCTGTTTCTAGATAAACATAAGCCCCTTATTTTCTGTGATATCCCTTATGTACCCAGTTTAACCTATCTATCCAGTTTAACCTATGTACTCAGTTAACCTTTTCCTCACCATATTTCTCATGAAATACTCTGCCTCTAATTGGTAATTAGTTGTGAAAATAATCAAGAACTTTCTTGTTATTAAGCTATGATTGGCTATAGAATCGGTAGAGCATTAGGGCAACATGTTTGTGGCAGAGTTACGGCTGTTTATGTCTCGAGTTCAAAATCCGCAAAGGTTAGCTTTGCTTTTCATCCTTACCGATTCAATAAAATAAGCCACCAGTAACATACTGGGGGTCGATTAAATGAACTTCCCCCTCTCCCAAAACTGCTGGCCTTGTGCCTAAATCAGAAACCATTATTTTTCTTCAAAATATATACCCATATGTCGGTAAATGGGGTATTGGTGGGAATTAGTACAAACAATAGGGGTACATATGTTCCTTTGTTCTACAGGTCACAGAAAAGTAGTTAGTGGGCTGCATGTGGTCCTCGGGGTCATGTTTGAGGAGACCCCTGTGTGCTATATCTAGCTCTATAGCTAGCTCTAGTCTATGGTACCCCATATGTACCTAGTTTCACCTCTGTACCCAGTCATCTGTAATATAACCTCTCTAATAGATTTATTAAATAATACCTCTCAGATTCTCACTTAGAGCTGTTACTTAAATTCTACTTAACATGTTTGCTCCCCTGAAAACAGATGTGGTGGTGGTGGTGGATATTGTGGTGGTGGTGGTGGATATTGTGGTGGTGGTGGATATTGTGGTGGTGGTGGTGGATATTGTGGTGGTGGTGGTGGTGGATATTGTGGTGGTGGTGGTGGATATTGTGATGGTGGTGGTGGATATTGTGGTGGTGGTGGTGGTGGATATTGTGGTGGTGGTGGATATTGTGGTGGTGGTGGTGGATATTGTGGTGGTGGTGGTGGTGGATATTGTGGTGGTGGTGGTGGATATTGTGATGGTGGTGGTGGATATTGTGGTGGTGGTGGTGGTGGATATTGTGATGGTGGTGGTGGTGGCCATTATGTGGTGGTTGTTGTTGTTGTGGGGGTGGTGTGGTGTTGGTGTGGCATTTGGGGGCTGTGATGTTGTTGTTGTTGTTGTGATGGCAGCTATGGTGTTGTGGAGTGGTGTTGATGAGGCTATGCTGTTGTGGTGGTGGTGATGGTGGTGTTGGCTGTTGTGGTGATGGTGTCAGCAGCTATGGCTATGGTATGGTGGTGGTGTTGGCTGTGGTTTTGTGGTGGTGGTGTTGGCTAGATAGAATGTGTGGGTGGTAACTGGCTGCTACACTTTTGACCAATCAGCTGTTGGTAATGTGTGTGTTTCTTATATTTCACCATCACTACCCCCCACCCCCCGACACCCTACCCCCACCGCACCCTTTCTCTCTCACTCTCTGATACTATCTATCTTGGTGCTAGTTACCACGGCAACCAGATCTACCTCACAGAATATGCTCACAGACTCAGGTATTTCTTTCAGAACTGACTGATGGTAACTCTGTGGTACACTGTAGTTATAATGGTGGCCTGGTGGTTAGGGTGTATGGTTTACCATTATAATGGTGGCCTGGTGGTTAGGGTGTATGGTTTACCATTATAATGGTGGCCTGGTGGTTAGGGTGTATGGTTTACCATTATAATGGTGGCCTGGTGGTTAGGGTGTATGGTTTACCATTATAATGGTGGCTTGGTGGTTAGGGTGTATGGTTTACCATCATGATGGTGGCCTGCTAGTTAGGGTGTTGGACGTTATGATCATAATGTTGTGGGTTCTGTTCCTGGACCTGGGTTGTGTTCTTTATCAAAACACTTCATCTCATGTTGTTCCAGTATACTCAGCTGAAAGTGAGTACTAGCAGTAGTAACTAAGAAGCTAAACCTGCGATGGTCTAGCATCCTCTCCAGGGGAGAGTCTTATATGGTCAGTTGTTTAATGCCACAGACAACCAGTGAAAAGCACTGGCTGCCATGTCCTAAAGACTGTTATAAATAGGATGGGAGTGAGGACTGAGTCCTGTTGAAGCCCTACCTGCATGTTAAATTTATCTGTAAAGTGGTCATGTAGGTGTTACGACAATAAGCACCCAGTCCACACTGTAAATGTGGTTGGCATTAGTTAGGGCATCCAGCTGTAGAAAACAAGCCAAAATCAGTTCTGTATATGGGAATTAACGTCCTCTGACCTGATCTCTCACCAAGGGCCTGCCCATACTACCCATGCTGGCGTGGAAAATGGACATTAAACGATGATGTTAACACAAGGGTTGTTATATAATAGGTGGATAAAATATTAGATAGGTCTACATGAGATAGGTCTTAGATAGGTCTACATGAGGTAAATCTACATGAGATAGGTCTGCATGAGGTAGGTCAACATGAGATAGGTCTACATGAGGTAGGTCTTAGATATGTCTACATGAGGTAAGTCTACATGAGGTAGGTCTACACGAGATTGGTCTACACGAGATTGGTCTACATGAGGTAGGTCTACATGAGGTAAGTCTACCTGAGATAGGTCTACATGAGGTAGGTCAACATGAGATAGGTCTTAGATAGGTCTACATGAGGTAAGTCTACCTGAGATAGGTCTACATGAGGTAGACCAACATGAGGTAGGTCTACACGAGGTAGGTCTACACGAGATAGCTCTACACGAGATAGCTCTACATTAGATAGCTCTACGTGAGATAGGTCTACATGAGGTAGGTCAACATGAGGTGGGTCAACATTTGTTAATTGCCCAGTCACGAGGAGGAAGATTGAGGAAACAGACATTATGACAAGTTAAACAAATACTGAAAAATTCTTCCATTGGTACAACTTCATAACAACAACAACGTTACAACAACAAGGTCACAACAACAACGTCACAACAACAACAACAACTTCACAACAATTATGATAACAATAATTAGGCTAATAATAATAATAATTCTGATAATAAAGTAGAATTATTTTTGTTTAATTCAGTGTCTTTGTTCTTCATATATTGTTTCCTTTATTGGATAACATCCGAGTTTCTTTTGTAACAGCTACACACATGTATATATAGTTGTATATACATAGTCATATATACATACACATATACATACAGTTATATATACAGTCACATACATAGTTATATATACACACATACATATATACGCACCTATATACATACATATATACATACATATACACATACATATATCTAGTTATATACGTACACACACACACATATATATATATATATATATGTATGTCTACAACTGTATATATATAACTATATATATATATAACTATATATATATATATATACAGTTATATATATACAGTTGTATATATACACAGTTATATATACACACACACACACACACACAGTTATACATGCACATTCAGTTATACACACGCAAACCGAGATGCATACACATGTGCACACAGATGTACCCCTCTCCATCTGACATGCACCCCACAAACACCCAGACTTATATATATATATACTGTATGTATATATATATATATTAATGAGGTAGAGATTCGACCATGCATTGAGTTTTACTCTTATTTGCGGTCTTCCCAGTCCCCAAACTGCAGACATACAATATATATATATATATAGGCGCCGTTGTAATAACTGACCTTAATAATAATACTGATTATATATATATATATATATATACACATTGTATATATTGTCTATATGACGTTTTCTTTCCAGTCTGACAATTAACAATAAAGCATTAAATATGGCTACTTGGCTAAACTGTTAGAGCGCCATGAAAGAAGTGATTTTTGTTATTTAACCCTTCCAATACCATATTTCTAATGAAAGACACTGTCTATGTCATTAACCCTTTCATTACCATATTTCTAATGAAAGACACTGTCTATGTCATTAACCCTTTCATTACCATATTTCTAATGAAAGACACTGTCTATGTCATTAACCCTTTCATTACCATATTTCTAATAAAAGACACTGCCTGCCTTTAACCCTTTCACTACCATATTTCTAATGAAAGTCACTGTCTATGTCATTAACCCTTTCATTACCATATTTCTAATGAACGACACTGTCTATGTCATTAACCCTTTCATTACCATATTTCTAATGAAAGACACTGTCTATGTCATTAACCCTTTCATTACCATATTTCTAATGAAAGACACTGTCTATGTCATTAACCCTTTCATTACCATATTTCTAATAAAAGACACTGCCTGCCTTTAACCCTTTCACTACCATATTTCTAATGAAAGACACTGTCTATGTCATTAACCCTTTCATTACCATATTTCTAATGAAAGTCACTGTCTATGTCATTAACCCTTTCATTACCATATTTCTAATGAAAGACACAGTTTATGTCTTTAACCCTTTCATTACCATATTTCTAAAGAAAGACACTGTCTATGTCTTTAACCCTTTCATTACCATATTTCTAAAGAAAGACACTGTCTATGTCTTTAACCCTTTCATTACCATATTTCTAAAGAAAGACACTGTCTATGTCTTTAACCCTTTCATTACCATATTTCTAAAGAAAGACACTGTCTATGTCTTTAACCCTTTCATTACCATATTTCTAATGAAAGTCACTGTCTGTGATTTTCAAATAAATTTGAAAATGAAGAATTTCAAGAGATTTAGTAACATAACATAACTTTTTCATTATTAAGCTGGTGTCTGGAATATAATTTATCAAAAGTTCTTTAGGATGGTTTTTAGATAATGATAATGATAGTGATAGTAGTGATGGTGATGGTGGTGATGATGATAATGATAATAAAGGGAGTGGTGATGATAATGGTAGGGATTATAGTGATGGTGGTGATGATGGTGATGATAATAATGGTGGTGATGATGATTCTGATGGTGATGACAATGATGATGATTGTAATGATGATGGTGATGGTGATGTTGATGGTGATAGTGATGATGGTGGTGATGATAGTGGTGGTGATGGTGGTGGTGATGGTGATGGTGGTGATGATAGTGATGATGATGGTTGTAATGATAATGATAGCGATAATGGTGATGATGATAGTGATAATGATGGTGATGATGATGGTGGTGGTGGTAATAATGGTGATGATGATGATAAAGATAGTTTCGATGTTGAAACTAACATCTTGCTCGGATTACGTAACTACATGGGGTGGTGGTGGTGGGGTTTAAGGAACAGAAAGTTAGGGTGGGTGGCGGGAGGGGTGGAATGGCCCTCCCTGGGACTCTTTGAGAGTATTTTCATAAATGTTCACGTTACATCATAAATCAGCGAAACCTTGTTTAAAACCATGTTTCTGTAGATCCCTTGTGTGTAGGTACCCCACCTGCTACATCCACCCTACCCCACCTGCTATATCCACCCTACACCACCCTCATTACATCATCTCTCTTGTAATCTTCTATCTCAGGGCTTAGTTGTTTTATTTTATTTTATTTCAACCGTTATCTCTTCAAGAATCAGGTGTCATTCTCCATAAAGATGTCTTAATTTGGTACAAGAATGGCACCATTTGAATATGTTTGTAGTTACGGCTAAGAATAGGTAAATATATATATATATATATATATGTGTATATGTGTGTGTGTTTGTGTATCTAGGCACACCCCCTATTCTGAATTCTAAAGACATAGTCATACTGGCTATTTTTGAAACTATATACATGGAGGCACATGGCTTAGTGGTTAGAGCATTGGGCTTGCAATCGAAAGGATGTGAGTTCAATTCTCAGACGGGTGATGTGTTGTTTCCTTGAGCAAGACACTTTATTTCACATTGCTCCAGTTTACTCAGCTGTAGAAATGAGATGATAGGGACCCCAGTCCCTATCATTCCACTGTAAAGTGGTCGTGTAGGCGCGATGGAAAAAAAGCTCCCAGCACTCACTATAAATGAGGTTGGTGGTAGAAATCAAGCCAGAATCAGTTCCCATCCCACCCTTGCAAGCAGGGAAGAAGCGGACGTAAAATGAATACATACATATATACACCATTTAAGTTACACTGTTTACCAATGGGTACAACTGGCGATTCCAGTTATATATATATATATATATATATATATATATATATATATATATATATATCTCATTATATCATTATTATCTTCGGTGTATTGGTAGAGGGTCGGATGCCATGCTTTGACGTATAGAGTTACGGCCCTTGCCATTCTGAGTTCAAATCCCGCCGAGGTTAACTTTGCCTTTGATCCTTACGGGGTCGATAAAATAAAGTACCAGTAATGCACTGGGTAATTGCTGGCCTTGTGCCTAAAGTAGAAACAATTATCCTTTTTATGTCCGTTGCATGGGTTGGACGAGTCTTCTCCAACACAAACTCCTTCCTTTGTCATCTCTCATCTGTGTTTCAGTGTTTTCAGATCTGCTCCCACCATCCCTGCCTAGGTCTATCTTGGTCTTTACTTTAATACTGTAATGTCTTCACAACAATCTGTCCACTAAGAAAGATACTATAAACATTTGAACTAACAAACCACATGAAACTGCAGTATTAAGACATTCTTGACTGTAAATTTTTACAACAATCTGTCCACTGGTAAAGATATGGAAATATTTTAATAAACAAACCACATAAAACCACATTAGTAAGTACAAAACAACAGTATGACTGCTTCACAATAAATATTAAAGCTGTTTGTATAATAGTGAATACATTTTCACACAATCTGTCAACTGGAAAAGATACTATAAACATATTTGAATATTAGCAAGTACAAAACAATACTATGACTGCTCACATTAGATATTAAAGTCTTAACTTTAATACAGTAAATTTTCACAACAATCTGTCCACCAGTAAAAATACTATAAACATTTAGTACAAAACAACACTATGGCTACATCACATTAAATATTAAAGTCTTTACTGTAATACTGTAAATTTTCACAACAATCTGTCCACCAGTAAAGATACTATAAACATTTGAATTAACAAACATGTTTTTAGATTTTTTTCTGCTGAATTTATTACAGGATGTTAAGCATTAAGGAAACTCTACCCCCCCAGTAATACACCCCCAACCCCTCAGAAATACACCCCCAACCCCTCAGAAATACACCCCCAACCCCCAGAAATACACCCCAACCCCCAGAAATACACCCCTCTCTGCATCCTTTGCATCAAATCTCACTCCCTCTAATGTGCACTGTTAGGGATCAGCTGTCTCTAATCCCCTCCACCAACTGCAGGAGTGGGAGATGGTGGAATGGGTACCAAAAGAGAGGGCTGGGAAGTGGGACAAGCCCTTCAAACCCCACTCCACCTTGCTCACGCCCATAAAGTTCTGCTCCTGAAATTTATGGTTTTCTAATTTATCATAAATAGAAACAAATTAAGGATTGAAGAGGGTGGTGGTGTTGTTGGTGGAGGTGGTGTTGGTAGTAGTGGTGGCAGTGTTGCTGGTGGTATTAGTGGTGGTGTTAGTGGTGGTGATGGTGGTGTCAGTAGTGCTGGTGGTATTAGTTGTGGTGGTGTTAGTGGTGGTGTTAGTTGTAGTGGTGATGTTAGTGGTGGTGGTGTTAGTGGTAGTGGTGGTGTTGGTGGTGGTATTAGTGGTGGTGTCAGTGGTGGTGTTAGTGGTGGTGTTAGTGGTGGTGATGGTGGTGTGAGTAGTGGTGGTGGTATTAATGGTGGTGGTGGTGGTGATGGTGGTGTCAGTAGTGGTGGTAGTGGTGATGTTAGTGGTGGTGGTGTTAGTGGTGGTGGTGTTAGTGGTAGTGGTGGTGGTGTTAGTGGCGGTGGTGGTTAAACCTCTCTCCCACACCCCCTCCATCCTACCCACCTTTCACCTCCATATCTTCAACATGGCTATACGTCTGATGGTAACAATACCCTCGTCTCTTTCCTCCGACTAAAACATTACACGTCCATACTTTATTTATACATTTTCTCACTCCGAAGCTATTTTTTTCTCTCTAGTTCTGCCACAGTTTCGGCATCAAGGGCCAAATCGTTATCGTTGAGTAACTTCCACAAACAGCCACACTTGAATTCCTCTGTTAGGGCCTCAATGGTGATAATAAACAGGATGTGGCTGAAGACTGTGCCCTGTTGAAGCCCTAACTTCATGCTAATTTCCTCAGTTATGGTCTCTAGGACTATAATAAACAGAATGGGGTTGAGGACTGAGCCCTGTTGAACCCCTACCTTCTGGCTAAATTCCACTGTTATGTCCTGAAGTACCATAATAAACAGAATGGGGCTTCCTTCCACTGGCATTTTCTGGCACTTCTTCACTCATCGACAATCATCCATACACATCACATATCCATACCAGCACAGTTGCCTCTCTTCCACACCACCTTGGATTCTTCTTAAATGCAGCTCATCCTTCAGTTCATCCAAGCTCTGACTTTTTCTCACATTTACATTACACATCCATTGACACATGGCTGCTTCATTTCTCTCCAGTCTACATGTCTTCTGCAGTCACTGACCATGTTTCACTACCATGTAGCATTGCACTTTGCACACAGGCGTCATACAGTTGTATTTTGTACACAGTGACACAGACAGACAGACGCCGACACACACACACACACACGACACACACACACACACAGACTCCAACACACACACTGACACACACATACAGACACAGACTCCGACACACACACAGACTGAGTGTCGTTAGTGTAGGAGGACTTGATGAAAAGCCTGAGGTGTTTAGCCTTGTTCTGCACACACAAATTAATTAACAATAATCAGTAATAATTGGATAGTCATAAGTAAATCGCTGTGTACCGGAAATGGAGTTCACTGGAAATTTGTGAGGGTGGTGTGTGTGTGGGGGGGGGGGGGGGGGGGCGTCTATAGGGGGTATTTTACCCAATTTTCTAAACTGTGTTTACAGCTATTTTCCTGTGTTGGACATTTTCTAAGCATATATCTATACAGGGTGTCCCCCCAAAAAATGAATACATTTATTTATTAGAATGCTGTTGAAGTGTGTATACATTTTTTGGGGACACATATATACGTGATGTGTGTATATATATATCTATATCTATCTATCTATCTATCTATCTATATATATATTGTACACACGCATGCACACACACACAGATATATACATGTGTGTATGTACCTGATACAATTTAATGTTGGACTCTGGGTGTGGTGGAGACATGGAATGAGGGATACTGTTTATTGCCTTCCTCTAACTGTAGGGGGTGGAGATGGGTGTTGGTTGTATTTGTATGAGGGTGGGAGCACTAGGTTGGGGTGGGGGGAACACTGAAGCTGCATTTAGCCACATATCACTTTCTTTCCTAACTTCAGCCCCTCCCCCCCAGTGGCTTCCTTATTGCCTACATTCTTACCCCCACAAGCCCCACACCCTGGGGCATCCCTTACAGCCAGGGATGTGCTAGCTTCTGCAGGCACACCTATCTAAAATCCCCTTTCTCTCTCTCACATACAAACACACATACATATATTCTCATACACATACTGTATAGATATGCATATACACACTCCCAAACACACACACACACACTCACAAACACACACACTCACAAACACACACACACACACACACACTCCCAAACACACACACACACACACAGAGACAATCTTTTCCCCAAATTCCTTTCCCCAGCTTCCCTCTATCATTTCTTCCATTTCACTCTCACTCAAACCTCATTTCTATCCCACTGGCCCCAGTTAACCTTACACTCACACTTACACTATCAGCTACACACACCAACCTACACTCCACTCTGACATGCCTTCATCCCGTCCCCACCTTAACTTCCTCCATCCACAGATCCAGCTTCTCTCTCTCTCTCTTCAACCACACAACTCCCTGCCCTTCCATTAAATTGATGTCTAAATACAGCCCCTTAAACCCAAAATGATGTTTGGATGTTTACCTTGCAGTTTTTTATCAATCAAATTAACCTACAAGATCCCAGACCACATTTATTTACTGGGTGGGGTGGAACTCATCAAATTGGACCAAGGAAACAATGTTCCCATTTGTCTTTCCATTGCTGACACTATCTACCGGCTGCAACTCCTCGTAGAATCAGTTATGCACAATAAATATAATATATATGTATATATATGTAGTCTATATATATATAGACTGGTAAACCATACACTATAGACTGGTATACCAAACACTATAGACTGGTATACCATACTATACACTATAGACTGGTATACCATACTATACACTATAGACTGGTATACCAAACACTATAGACTGGTATACCATACACTATAGACTGGTATACCATACACTATAGACTGGTATACCAAACACTATAGACTGGTATACCATACTATACACTATAGACTGGTATACCATACACTATAGACTGGTATACCAAACACTCCTCAAATAACTAAACCAGTTCTTACATTTTGTTTTAATCTTTTTCAGATTCCCAAAGAGAAGGAGAGCAAGGGTGATATTGAAGGAGAGCAGGAAAGGGTCAGAGATGGTCAGAATGCCTTGCCACGTCGAACTGGCTCATTGGTTACATCCTCAATGCAGACAGTTGTCGGTCCATCACAGCCTCCGATCAGCTCAATCAGTGGCACACCAGTCTCGTCCTCGACCGGCTTCGTTAGCAGCTCCACTAACACAACCACCACCACCACCACCACCAGTAGTAGCACAACGACGACAACCACCACCTCCGCCTCAACGACAGCCACTGCTGTTGCCCACACCATCACCACGAGCAGCACGGGCACCACTAGCACCAATACGACTGCCAGTGGTTCTAGTAACTTCTCGCCACAGATCGCATCCACGTCTACCAATACAACAATTAGCAGCTGCGGTACCTCGCCGACCAGCTTGTCCCCGAGTACGGCCACGACAAGGACTGTAGCGGTTGTGGCAAAGTCTTCAAAGCCGTCCCTTAAACCACAACATCCTTCCAAACAGTCCCAAGTGCCTAACACGGTCATTGTGTCCATTCCTCAGTTTTACTTCCCAAATGGAAGACCGATGCCCAGTGAACAAGTTGAAGCTGTTCTTCAGAATGTGGCAGCTGTCTTTGCAAAAGCAGAAGGCGGGAAAATCTATAAAAATAACATGACTCTCATTGTCAAGGTAAGGATCCTTTTACTTCTCACCATATTGCAGTTTTGCTGGTCTTATTAATGCCTTAGGTAGAGGTGGGGCCCTGCAGTCTGCATTTCATACTGTGAAATCCTGTGGTGGGCCTCTGCAGTCTGCATTTCATACTGTGAAATCCTGTGGTGGGCCTCTCACCTGTCCTGGGAGGGTTGGGATGGGCACACAAAAATTATGTATCCCGAGACCCCAAAGAGGGTTCAGAAGGGAGCAAATCCTGACAATTGTCAAGGTTAAGGGAAAAAATAAAATTCTTTAATCCTTTAGCATTCGAACCGGCCATATCCAGCCTGAATTCTCTCACCTCTTTCTGTTCAAACCAACCATAACTGGCCGTTCATACTGATGGTAAGGTATTGCTCTCAAAATAAATATCAAAATCTCATAGATTCGATATTACATGAGATAATTATGTGAGGTAATTATGTGAGGTAAAGCCTTTACTGTGAAAATACAATAGTAAATATAGAGTAATGTAAATGTTAAAGGGTTAACTTTGTTTTTTGTAACCTTTTTGATAAGAACCTACCTTCAAACAACTTCAGTTTTCTGACAACATTTCTTGTAGTGAAATGTTCACATTTAACTGTTTTGGTTCCTAACTATCTTTGATACAAACTTTGATGGGATTGTGGTGTGAGGCAGTTTTGACAATGTTTACTGTTCTAGCACTACACACACACACACACACCCACAACAACACCTACACACACTCCCACAGCAACACCTACACACACACACACCCACAACAACACCTACACACACTCCCACAGCAACACCACACCACTAATTAGGTCAGCTAGGTAGCAGAAGCTATCAACTACTTCTATTGAGAGAGGCACCTGAGCAGTTCGTTGACATTTCAGTGGCATCCCTCCTGTTAATTAACACCTGTACATATATTACACCTGAGGTCATGGCTCTCTGCCAGATACATTAACGCATCTCTTCAGTACTCATTTCTTTACACTGGAGGTCACAGCATCCTCTTCTTACTTCCTCTCATACACACACACATCATTATTATCATTGTCATCATCATTTTTATGTCAACTTTTCTATGCTGGCAGAAAGTAGACGAGACTTTTTGAGGCAATGTTTTACAATCGGACCCAGTCCACACTGTAAATGTGGCTGGCGTTAGGAAGGACATCCAGCTGTAGAAACCAAGCCAGAACATGATCTGGCTTGTCTCACAACAGGACAACTCATCTAACCCATGCTAGCATGGAAAATAGATGTCAAACAGTGATGATGATGAATCTGTGTGTGTGTGTGTGTGTGTGTGTGTGTGTGTACCTGTTGCGTAGCTTCTTTCTTGGTACCAGTCTCTGCTACCTCTATTATTTCCAGTCTTTCCATGCCTGTCTCTTGGTTTTAATGGCTGCATCTACTACAGTATGATGATATATATATATATATATATATATATACATACATGCTAGTAGGGCCCCTACCATGAAAAAATGCCACCTATTTAAATCAAAATCTTAAGATGAATTTTCATTACACTTAATGAATGACATTTCCAGATTATTTTTCTCCTGGTTGTGGTGGTGGTGATAGTTGTGGTCGTGGTGGTGGTGGGGTGCTGCTGATAGTGTGTGCGAGTGGGTGTGTGGTAGTGGTTGTGGGGCTCTGTGTAATGGCTTCATCAATGTGGGGGAGGGTGTGTTTGGTGGGTGTAATGTGGAAGTTCTTGAAAAAAGATCAAAGTGGGCAATATTTCTTTTTATACACACACACACACACACACACACACACACACACACACACACACACACACACACATATATATATATATTTGTTCGTCGGACGCTAGACGGAAGGACCGGTGAAATTGCTCGGGGTCTGGTTCGGTCTAGACCTCCAGGTGGAGAAAATCTGGAACGAGGTCATGGCCAAGGTATTTGCGCTCACCCAGAAGTGGGCAGAGTGCAAACTGTCTTTGAAAGGTCGAGCGGAGGTGGCGAACACTTTCATAGCGTCCGTCATCTACTACCGCTTGACTGTCGTGCCTTGTCCCTGTGAATACCTCACCAAGATGAAATGCATGCTCTTCCAGTTCCTGTGGAAGAAGCAGGCTCCACTGGTGAGGAGATCCGTCTGCTGTCAACACCCTTCCAACGGAAAGCTGGGCATGCCGTGGCTAATGATGGGCAAACATGCGCTGAGGCTACGGCATCTCCAGGTATTCCTCACCGACCAACCGGTGTCGGCACCGTTTGTGAGACAGGCCTTCCCACAACTTGTCTCGCTGACGGAGCTGCAGTCCTGGGTGAAGCAAAGACCGAAGAAGATGGGCGCCTGGCACATTGAATGTGCCCAGGTGCTCACAGCCCTCTGTCAAGCGGGCACAGCAATCAGTGGAGACTCCATTTCGACATTCTATAGAAGGTTAGTACTTTACAAGTGCGATGACGTGCTCGGGGAGACTCTAGGCGTCGAAAACGACGAGCTCACCAGTCTGTTTGGTATGACTTTCCACCCGGGACTTATGGACAACTTCCAGAGGTCCCTGGCCTTCTTTAAATATCACTTTAGAAGGAGAATCAGAGTGGAGAGAGAGGCACTGCACCACAGTAAATTTACTGAAGGGAAGGGTGGGTGAATGAAGCGAAAATAGCCCGAGTGATTGGGCCTTCTCTGTTTATAAGCCTGTAGGTTGAAGAAGAGAGCAAAAGGAAGAAAGAAGCACTTGCACAACACTCCTGAAGTTGAGTGTTGTTCTATCTACGGGGTATTAAACAACCCATTTGTGGCGCCTCCCCCCTATTGGGGATTTCGATTGTTATAATTGTTTATTTCAATATTTTTACACGACTGTATGTAAAATCCCCGGCATGTCTTTGTATTGTCCCCTTTTCTTGTGCGCCCTTGTGGCAAATAAAGAAATATATCTATATATATACATACATATATATTTGTATGTTTTTTACGATATATTGTCTTCATTTATATGCTGTGTTTTGTCCGTTCTTCCATTGTCTTCGCCCACCTTTTTTTAATTAATTTATAAGGTCATAGCTGTATATATATATACACATATATATATATATACAGGGGTAGTAGAACTGGGGAGGCCAAGCAGGCCATGGTCCCCCACCCCCAATAATTATATTTTCTCCCCAAACTACCAAAATACACATCTATTTGTAAATGTTCTACCATTTATGTACCTGTTATGTTTATCACATATCGAAGTTTTATATATCTTGGTAGATATTTCATAATAACAGCTAAACTAATCAATACAACTAAATTGACCAAATTTGGACCCCTTAATTCAGAAATGCTTCCACTGGCCCTGGGTTATATATATATATATATATGTATATATATGTATATATATATATATGTATATATATATATATATATTTATATGTATATGTATATATATATATATTTATATGTATATATATTTATATGTGTATATGTATATATATTTATATGTGTATATGTATATATATATATATTTATATGTATATATATTTATATGTATATATGTATATATATATATATATATTAAACGATGATGATGATATATATAATTAGTTACAACAGTTATCCAACCCAACTTATTCAGTTATATGGACTGAGTGCTCAAACCCTTGGATATTTATACCAAATTTGTACTACAGATATATATATATATTTATATATATATATATATATAAATACATAATCAGAGAAAGCTAATAGCGATACTCCGGCCAAATTCCAACTCACTCAACAAACATTAGGAAATACCTGAGTATATTCCTAATTAAATGCTCGGGGTGCTAACTATATTGTATTGTGTGGAGAATTGGCTGTATCATTTCATATGAGATATATCAAATATATCTCTTCCCAGACGTCTAGTTTCATTATAAGATTTCTACAAGTTGGGTGAAATTATACCAATTTATGTAGAAGCTTGTATAAGATCAACAGATTCTTATTCAAGTGGGCTCTTATAATTCTTCACTGGGTGCCCAATAATATTAATATTGATAACCAAATAAACATCAATATTTAGCGATAATCACCATCAGTGCTTGAGGGAGCTGCTAGGTTGCTAGCCCAGCAGTTCTAAAGAAATTCTCACACTGTCTCAAAAATAGGAGGAAGGAGATTACCGCCAAAAAACAATACACACACAGGTCAATGAATTCTGAAAAGAATTCAAGCCAGGTGCTAGAACTCAATTGGATTTGAAAAAATAACCATATGTGCGCATCGCTTATGACACACATAGATATTTTCTCGGGCATATATATATATATATATATATATATATATATATATATATGCATGCATGTGTGTGTGTGTATATATATATATGTTTGTGTGATTAATATAGCCTTCATTTACATGCCAAACCAATCCATAGCTACAACACTTCCAGCTCTTTAGATTACCAGGCAGGTTTGGAATGGTGCCGTATATATAAGATATATATAGACACATACACACTTACACACACACACACACACATACTTACATACACACATGCATATATATATGTGTGTGTGTATGTAAGTATGTGTGTGTGCGTAAATATGTATATATAGACACATACATATATACATACTTACACACACACGTATATATATATATATATATATGTGTGTGTTTGTGTATATATATATATGTGTGTATATATGTACTTATATACACACATGCTTATATATATATGAGTGTGTGTGTATATA
>OZ024762.1:2708538-2711038 GCA_964016885.1 Eledone cirrhosa
GTATGCCCTTCCTATCACCAACCGGCTTGGTTTCTATGGCTGGGTGTCGTTCCTGTTGTCAACCAGCCCAGTTTCTATGGCTGGAAGCCCTTCCTGCCACCAACTTGGTTTCCTTGGCTGGGTACTCTTCCTGTCACCAACCTACATGGTATTTATGACTGGCAGCCCTTCCTATCGCCAACAAGCAGTATATACAGGGTGTGTTTATCATGTAAATCACCAATGCTAGGGAGCTTATCATGTGTGTATGTATGTCTGTCTACATGTATGTATATATATATATGTGTGTATGTGTGTGTGTACATCTATATATGTGTGTGTATACATGTGTAGTTATATTTTTGGCAAAGCTATTTCTTGGTGTGTCTGTGAGAACCACAAAAGAACTAACTACCCATTTCATTTGTCAGGAGGTGGTGGTGGTGGTGGTGGCACTGTTTGTTGTGGTGGAGGTGGTGGTGGTGGCACTGTTTGTTGTGGTGGTGGTGGTGGTGATGTTTGTTGTGGTGGTGGTGGTGGCACTGTTTGTTGTGATGGAGGTGGTGGTGATGTTGGTAGTAGTGGTGGTGGTGGTGGTGGCACTGTTTGTTGTGGTGGAGGTGGTGGTGATGTTGGTAGTAGTGGTGGTGGTGGTGATGTTGGTAGTAGTGGTGGTGGTGGTGGTGGCACTGTTTGTTGTGGTGGAGGTGGTGGTGATGTTGGTAGTGGTGGTGGTGGGGGCACTGTTTGTTGTGGTGGAGGTGGTGGTGGTGGCACTGTTTGTTGTGGTGGAGGTGGTGGTGGTGGCACTGTTTGTTATGGTGGAGGTGGTGGTGGTGGCACTGTTTGTTGTGGTGGAGGTGGTGGTGATGTTGGTAGTAGTGGTGGTGGTGGTGGTGGCACTGTTTGTTGTGGTGGAGGTGGTGGTGATGTTGGGATGGTGTTGGTGATGTTGGGATGGTGTTGGTAGTAGTGGTGGTGGTGGTGGCACTGTTTGTTGTGGTGGAGGTGGTGGTGATGTTGGTAGTAGTGGAGGTGGTGGTGATGTAGTTTGTCGTTGTGGTGGTGGTGGTGTGGATGAGGTGGGGATGTTGGGATGGTGTTGGTAGTAGTGGAGGTGGTGGTGATGTAGTTTGTCGTTGTGGTGGTGGTGGTGTGGATGAGGTGGGGATGTTGGGATGGTGTTGGTAGTAGTGGAGGTGGTGGTGATGCTGGTTGTGTGGTGGTGGTGCAGATGAAGGTGGGGAGAGAGTGCAGACTCTCTGTTGATCTATTTTGGCTTTCATCATCTCAGGAATAAATACAAGACTACCAAAAGTAAACCAACATGGAATTGGTATTTAGGAATTAGGTAAACAGAAAAAAAATGGCTCATTTTTAGTTTTATTTTTATGTCTATTTATTTTATACAGTTTGAAACATATTTAGAAATAATCCAGGTTTTTTATTTTACTTTTTTTTTGCTTTTTTTTTGCTTTTTTGCTTTTTCTTTTTTTTGCTTCTTTTTCTTTTTTTCCGGTATGTGTGAAGAATTTGTATCAGTTCTCTTTTTCTTGGACAAATGAGAAAAGTTTGTGTGTGTGTGTGTATATATATACACATATATGCAAAATCATCATCCCTTGTCCCCAGTCTCCCACCCACCACCTCATCCATCATCATCAGCCCCCAATCCCGCCCACCAACCACCCTGTCCACCACCACCACCCTGTCAACCACCACCACCACCCTGTCCACCACCACCCTGTCCACCACCACCCCGTCCACCAACCACCCTGTCCACCAACCACCCTGTCCACCACCACCACCACCCTGTCCACCCCACCCCACCCACCACTACCACCACCCTGTCCACCACCACCACCCTGTCCACCACCACCACCCTGTCCACTACCACCACCACCCTGTCCACTACCACCACCACCCTGTCCACCACTACCCCCCACTTTCTTTTTTTTCCTGTAGACTTTGATGAAATATTTCTGAAAATGTGGATTAAATGTTTATTTGTGAGTCGGAGGTGAGGGTGGGTAGGGGCTAGGATGATTCCCACATCACCACCCCACCACACTACCCATCACCACGCCACAATCTCCCCCCCCCCACCCCGACACCACCCACACTAGCTGTCCCTCACACTCCATCCCTGCCGCCTAATGAAATTTGAGATGTGATTAGAGGAAGAAACAGATCTCCACCCACTCCTACCCTACCCCCACACCTACCTCTACCCTACCCCCACCCCTACCCTACCCCCACACCTACCCCATACCCTACTGCCACATCATTCCCCCCACACCATGCCGTCCATTTGGCAAATGTATTCTTGTGTAAGTGATGGGAGCCCTGGAAGTAAAATATGGTCTGATGTTGTTGTTGTGGTGGTGGTGAGAGGAGGAGATATACATTGTTGTGGTGGTGATGGGAGTAAGTGAGAGGAAAATGGTAACGAGGGGTGGCTGGGTAGTGGTGTAGGCTGGGGTGGATGGAGCATGGATGTGGGTGGTCTTGTGACAGTGAT
>OZ024762.1:2713538-2721038 GCA_964016885.1 Eledone cirrhosa
TTCCTCTTATGCAGCAATCCTGGAATATATATATATATACATATATACATGACATATATATATATATATATATATACATGACATATATATATATATATATACATGACATATATATATATATACATGACATATATATATATACATACATGACATATATATATATATATACATACATGACATATATATATATATATACATACATGACATATATATATATATATATATACATGACATATATATATATATACATACATGACATATATATATATATATATATACATGACATATATATATATATACATGACATATATATATATATATATACATGACTATATATATACATATATACATGACTATATATATATATAGTCATGTATATATATATATATATATACAAATAAAATATAGAGTTATTAACTCATATAGATACCCTGTCCGAGAGATGAAATGGTTATTGATATGGTATGTATGAGAAATCTTGTAAGAAATCTTGTAAGAAATCTTGTAACATCCCATATGATTCATGTTGAATGATATATAACATTTGTGGTGTAATTTACCCTCGTAATTTTAGACATGGGTTTACTGTGTTTACTTCTACACTTATTAATATATATATATATATATGTAGAGGTTTATTTAATTTGTTGGGATACAACAGGCAAAATATTTTTATAACTCCAAGGGTATGTCAATATTTATTTATAAAACTAACCTATATTATATTTTATCTGATGAAAGTGCACCATAGTTTGCTCTGGTGGCCCTTGAAATATGTATAATGAAATAAATATGGTTTTATAAATATAGTTTCCATTTGTTAATATATTGTATATATATATATATATATATATATATATATATATACATGACATATATATATATATATATATATATACATACACATGACACATATATATATATACATGACTTATACATGACATACTAATTCTGGACTTCATAAATTAAATTTGTTCAACGCTATTGACAGGACGGGGCCACTAATATATATATATGTGTGTGTGTGTGTATATACACACACACACACACACACACATATACACAATTTGTTATGTTGTTTATCAATAGGTAGAACTAGCGATTCTCGAAATATATATATATACATATATATATACACGGGATAACAGATTATTGTTATAGGTAGTCCACTTAGGTGTAGTCCAGTTGTGGTACTCCTCCGAGTAGTGGATGATATCAACGCTTGGCTAAGTTTGACTCAACAAGGCGTTTCCATAGTGATGCTGTGAGTACTACGCAGTGATTTCTATGTTGTTAACACTTGGAGTAATAATAAATCAGGAAAGAAGAGTGACACGGTTTGCTATATATATATATATATATATATATATATATCCTTGGCTGTATGTTGCTATATACTTATGTGTCAATCTACACACACTACATAAGCACTATACACCTAGCTATATATATATATATATATAAGTAGAAGGGATATTTAATTTGTTGGAAATTCAACAAATATAAATGTTTATAACTGACTACCCAAGGAAAATTCAACTGATAAGGTATGTTTCCTTGGTTATGTCAAAATTTATAAAACAAACTTTGTATTTTATCTGATGAGAGCGTACCAAAGCTTTTGGTACCCTTGAAATATATATAATAGAATTAATATGGTTTTATAAATATAGTTTCCATTTATTTAATATAATTGTATATATATATATATATATATATATATATATATATATATATATATATGCACACATACACACACACATATATACATATATATATATATACACACACACATATACACACCTACACACACACACACACACACACACACACACACACACACACACACACACACACACACACACACACCTAGCTGAGGTCCTCCTAAACAGGATGTATGTTATTAAATCACGTAGTAAGAGAAAACTGAGTTACAACTCTCATTAAATCCTTTTTTTAAACTATACCCTCACCTCCACACTCACCTCCACCTCCACCTCCACACTCACCTCCACCTCCACACTCACCTCCACCTCCACCTCCACACTCACCCCCACCTCCACCTCCACCCAGCCTCTAAACTTGGACTCAACATTTATATATTTTCTCTCCCTTTATATCCTCTCTCTCTCTCTTCCTATCTCTCTCATACAGGATACTTGTCTATTTTGTGTGTGTTGTTGGTAGTAGGTACTCCAATACTGTACAGTCTACCTAGCTGTAGGTAGGTACCACTGTCTATTGGTAGTAGGTACTCCAATACTGTACAGTCTACCTAGCTGTAGGTAGGTACCACTGTCTATTGGTAGTAGGTACTCCAATACTGTACAGTCCACCTAGCTGTAGGTAGGTACCACTGTCTATTGGTAGTAGGTACTCCAATACTGTACAGTCCACCTAGCTGTAGGTAGGTACCACTGTCTATTGGTAGTAGGTACTCCAATACTGTACAGTCCACCTAGCTGTAGGTAGGTACCACTGTCTATTGGTAGTAGGTACTCCAATACTGTACAGTCCACCTAGCTGTAGGTAGGTACCACTGTCTATTGGTAGTAGGTACTCCAATACTGTACAGTCCACCTAGCTGTAGGTAGGTACCACTGTCTATTGGTAGTAGGTACTCCAATACTGTACAGTCCACCTAGCTGTAGGTAGGTACCACTGTCTATTGGTAGTAGGTACTCCAATACTGTACAGTCTACCTAGCTGTAGGTAGGTACCACTGTCTATTGGTAGTAGGTACTCCAATACTGTACAGTCTACCTAGCTGTAGGTAGGTACCACTGTCTATTGGTAGTAGGAACTCCAATACTGTACAGTCCACCTAGCTGTAGGTAGGTACCACTGTCTATTGGAGTCTGAAGTGGTTCCTGAGCAAGATATCTCTCACGTTTCATCTTCTCGTTTGAGCCAGGTGTAATAACTCACTTTATCAGGTGTCTCTATCTACCTCACTCTGTCAGGTACAGGTACACCTTTCATCTTCTCGTTTGAGCCAGGTGTAACTCACTCAATCAATTGACTCCAATAATGACCACAAAAGGTGTTTCTTGACCTTTGTTACCTGTCTAAGGTCCCTGAGCAGCAGGGAAACCCTGGTACTGACAATATATCTCAAAGTTGTAAGAATATATCTAATTAAGGTGTAAACTACACCTCCATTTGTGGAGGTCTGTGGCCTAGAGGTAAGGGTTTTGGCCTTACAATCATAATGTTGTAGGTTTGATTCCTAGACTGTGTTGTGTTGTCTCTTGAGCAAAACACTTCATTTCACGTTGCTCCAGTATACTCACCTGAAAATAAGTACCAGCTACAGCTGAAGGGTTAACCTTGCAATGGACTGGCGTCCTGTCCAGGGGGATCTTGTACTCTCAGTTGCTTCATGCACAGGAACTGAGAAAAGCACTGGCCTGATAAGCCCTCTCAACTCATGACATACTTCACACTTTACACCTCCATTTAAAGGTGTGAACATACTTCTAATTAAAAGGTAAATTAACCTTTAATAACTGTGTAAATATATCTCTAGGGTGAAAATATATGTGGTGGTGGTGGTTGTGGTGGTGGTGGTTGTGGTGGTTGTTGTGGTGGTGGTGGTGGTTGTGGTGGTGGTTGTGGTGGTGGTGGTGGTGGTGGTTGTGGTTGTGGTTGTGGTGGTGGTGGTGGTGGTGGTGGTGGTGGTTGTGGTGGTGGTGGTGGTGGTGGTTGTGGTGGTTGTGGTTGTGGTGGTGGTTGTGGTGGTGGTGGTGGTTGTGGTGGTGGTGGTGGTGGTGGTTGTGGTGGTTGTTGTTGTGGTGCTGGTAGTAGAGTGGTGAAAAGCAGGAAGGAAATTTGATTAGATTTGTTGTGGGGGTGGTGTGGGAGTGTGTGTGCATAAATATGTATATATATATATATATATATATATATATATATATACATGTGTGTGTGTGCATCAATATGTATATATATATGTATTATATATATATGTGTGTGTGTATGTAGTAGTGTAAGTTAGTATCTGGTGTATAAACACTCCTGGAGATCTTTGGCTAGAGGTCTGTACTTTAGTTTGGTGAAGGGTTTGTTTGGATGGGAGTGGAGGGTTGGGGGAGGGAGCTCGGTGAGGTAACACTACCACCATCACCACCACTACTACCACCACCATCACCACCACTACTACCACCACCATCACCATCACTACTACCACCACCATCACCATCACTACTACCACCACCATCACCATCACTACTACCACCCCCACAACCATCACCAGCACCACCACCACTACTACCACCACCACCACCATCACCATCACCACCACCATCACTACTACCACCACCACACCACCATCACTACTACCACCACCACCACCACCACCACCACCACCACACCACCACCACCACACACCCACCACCACACCACCACCACACCACCACCACCACCACCACCACCACCACCACCACAACCATAACCACCACCACACACCACCACCACACCACCACCACCACCACCACCACACCACCACCACCACCACACACCACCACAACCACCACCACCACCATAACCACCACCATCATCATAACCAGACATACAGCAATGATTATCAACAGCATCCTGTAATCTGTGTAACTTGATATATGTTTTACCCACAACCCACCCCTCACACACTCATCCCCCCCTTTCTCCCTCCTCCCCAGTATAGGGCTATAGTAGTGGTGGAGGTGGTGTCTGTGGCAGTGGTGGTGGTAGCAGTGGAGGTGGTGGTTGTGGTAGTGGTGGTGTGTGGTGGTGTCTGGTGGTGGTGGTGGTGGTGATGGTGGTGGTGTGTGTGTGGTGGTGGTGTCTGTGGTGGTGTTGGTGGTGGTGGTGGTGGTGTGTGTGTGGTGGTGGTGGTGTGGTGTGTGTGGTGATGGTGGTGGTGGGTGTGGTGTGGTGTGGTGTGGTGTGTGTGGTGGTGTGGTGGTGGTATCTGTGGTGGTGGTGTGGTGTGTGTGGTGGTGGTGGTGTGGTGTGTGTGTGTGTGTGGTGGTGGTGGTGGTGTGTCTGTGGTGTGGTATCTGGTGGTGGTGGTGTGGTGGTATCTGTGGTGGTGGTGGTGTGTCTGTGGTGTGGTATCTGTGGTGGTGGTGGTGGTATCTGTGTCTGTGGTGGTGGTGGTGGTGTAACACAGTTCCATCAGACAATCACAACTACAGTTCCTGTATTGTAAGTCTCGAGACTGGAATGAATCATCTGAGGTTTTCCTCTTCTAAACATCTATTTACAGCATAATAATAATAATAATAATGGTTTCTGATTTAGGCACAAGGCAAGCAATTTGGGAGGAGGAGGGGGGGATTAAATCTGGTACTTTATTTTATCGACCCCCCCCCCCACCAAAAGGATGAAAGGCAAAACTTAATCTCAGTGGGATTTGAACTTATAACCTAAAGGGACGTAACTCTATGCTGCAAAGCATTTTGTGTGGCGCTCTACCGCTTCTGTTGCCAATAGATATAATACTAATGATATATATATATATATATATATATATATAGTTTGGATCTAGCTGTCAAAATGGCCAGAGCTCAGCCGTCGGGGTCCTGACTCTTTTCCTATATAGATAGGGGGGCTCGATAAGGATAAATAATATCAGATATTATATCAACAAATTGAATATCCCTTGCTTATATATACATATATATATATATATATATATATATATATATATATATATGTGTGTCAGGTATATATATAGATATGTAAGATTGAGGTATATGTGAGAGGTGCGACACACTCTACTATTCCAAGTATTGAGTATTCTGCTGAATTATGATCTTACTAGTTTTAAACTGGTTAAATCTCTCTCTCTATATATCTATCTATCTATCTATCTCTCAAGAGGGCAGTTAGATTAGACTCGATAGTTTTTAGTAAAGAATTAGCGTTAGATAGAAATAGAACCGAGAAGGAACTGGTAGATAAAGTAGAAGAGGCAATTAGAAGTGGCAACGTAGCCAGCGTGCTAGCAACGAGAACGGCCTTGGACCAGTTCTTCGACGCAAAGCACGAGGGCTGCGTTGTCAGAAGCAAAATACGTGCTCTGGGAAACGAGGGAGCCAAAGCTGTTAGCTGGGCCCGAGTGACGGAGGCAAAAAGTGGCAACAAGTCCACGATTCGGTCTTTGAAGGACCAAAACGGACGCGTGATACGTGAGCCGAAGCAGATGTGTGCGGCTTTTCAGCGGCACTTTGCTCGGCTGTTCGGGGGGAGCGGCGCGCCGGGAGAGGCTATGGATTTCGGTCCATACCTCGACGGCCTACCGCGACTCTCGGACAGCGAGGCGAAGTTCTGCGAAAAGCCGATTTCAGCCACTGAGATAGGGGACGCGCTGAGCCAATGCGGCAAACGCAAATCTCCAGGTCTCGACGGTCTACCCTACGAATTTTACGTAGCAATGCCGGACTTATTCTCCGGTCTCCTGGAAGCGGTCTACTGCAACTGGCAACAGAACGGGAGAATTCCCAGTTCTGTAACCGGGGGCGTGGTCACACTAATCAGGAAGGACGAGAATAAGGGGGATGACATAGGCAACTTCCGGCCCATAACTCTGCTAAACACAGAGTTACAGATTTTGGCCAAGGTGTTGGCAAAGAGGCTGGCGCTTGTCGTCGAGAACCTGGTGGGAGAAGCGCAGACATGCGCGATCCCGACCAGGTCCATACACGACAACCTCCACCTCATGCGATACATCATAGAGAGGGTAGGGTGTAAACCCGGCTTCGGTGGGGCCCTGATCAACTTGGATCAGTCTAAGGCTTTCGATAGGGTTGACCATCGTTACCTGGATGCGGTGCTCGAGGCGGCAGGCTTCGGACCCGTGTTCAGGGGCTGGATTGCTGCAATGCACAACAGCAACATCTGCTCAAGGGTCAAGGTGAACGGTTACCTCTCGGAGCCGTTCCATATTACGCGATCCATTCGACAGGGATGCCCTCTCTCCTCCCTTCTGTACGTACTGACTCTCGAGCCACTACTGCGGAAGCTGGAGCTATTGCAGGGCATCCCTCTGGAACCGGGACTGCGGAAAGCGGCGTCGGCCTAAGCCGACGACGTGACAGTAATGGTGTCGAGCGCCTCGCAAATCGAGGAAGTCGGCACCTTACTAAAGGAATACGAAAGTCTCACAGGAGCGAAGCTGAACCGGGACAAGTCCATCGGTTTGCAACTCGGATCGTGGAGAGGCAGACCGATGCCTTCCGATGGCGTCGTCGGACGCTGGACGGAAGGACCGGTAAAGCTGCTCGGGGTCTGGTTTGGTCCGGACCTCCAGGTGGAGAAGAACTGGAACGAAGTGACGGCCAAGGTGTTTGCACTCACCCAGAAGTGGGCCGAGTGCAAACTATCCTTGAAAGGTCGAGCGGAGGTGGCGAACACTTTTATAGCGTCCGCCATCTACTACCGCTTGACCGTCGTGCCTTGTCCAGCCAAAACGCTCGCCAAAATGGAGCGCGCCCTCTTCCGATTCCTTTGGAAGAG
>OZ024762.1:2726038-2738538 GCA_964016885.1 Eledone cirrhosa
ACCATCAACTACAGCCCTACCACCATCAACTACAGCCCTACCACCACCTTCAACTATAGCCCTACCACCCCCACCACCACCACCACTTTCAACTATAGCCCCCCCCCCCCCCCACCACCACCACCACCACCATTATCACAGGATGTTAAAAGTTAAAAAGACTTTTGTGTTCAAGTTGAATATATTTTTTATTAAAGATTTTTTTCATATTTCTTCATTAATTCTCTATATTTTGTTTGAAACAGTAGTATTCCTTGATTCATGTATCTGTTAGTGATTCAAGACTTTCACATCCTCATCTTCAGATTATCAATGATAATCAGTTGTTAGCTGTTGAGATACTGCATCCTAAGAAAGTTTGTGTGTGTATGGAGAAGGAATATCAGGTGCAGTGTTGGCAAATTTTGGGAAACATAGAGGTTTTGAAGGATGCCTTGTCCTGACAGCTGACAACTTAGGTAGGTAGTTTGTTCCATGCCTCAGAAACTCTGAGCATGAAAAAATGTTTCTGAAAGTCATGGGAGCTGTACTGATTTCTGACTTTGTAAGCATGTCCACAGGTGTTAGACATATGGAATTAAAAAAGCTGCTCAGGGTTGTTGGTTGGCAAGATGGTTAATAATCTTGTGGGTGTCTACCAAGTCAGTTGCCAGATGTCGGAGCTTTAATGTATCCATGCCCAGGGAAGCAAGACTTTCAGAGTATGGTAGATGCCTGAATATTAAACAACTGTAACTTCAAACACATGAACTACACACCATTACTATCATTGTTATTCTGAAGATGAGGATGTGAAAGTCTGAAACACTGAGATTTATTGAATGATGATAATATATATAGCTGTAATGTAGCCTACAAACTCTCATCTTTGTTACTATATACATGTTTAATGTGTCTTTCTCTCTGTTGCAGGCCCTCAACTTTCCTCTGTACTGGAAAAGTATGTTGTTCCGATGTGCTGGAGGAGAGAAACTGGGTTATGTAACATTTTCAATGTTCTCTTCCATGTGGAGAAAGTAAGTCTGATACAAACTTTGGGGATAATCCCCCCCCCCCCACTTTCCCTTCTCTTCTCATATGTATTTTTATGTTTATCTATTTATCTTTTGTTCTATTCACCGCTGGAACAAGATAGTGGTCATCTAAAACAACACAACGTAACAAGGCTGTTTGCTTGCAAACGGATGAAATATTATTATTATTCGATATTAGGGTGGTGGATTAGCAGTAATTGGTCAAGCGTTGGTCAACATGCTTTATGGCTTAGAGTTACGGCCCTTTACGTTCTGGCTTAAAATCCTGCCAAGGTTAGCTTTGCCTTTCATCCTTACGGGGTTGATAAAATAAAGTACCAGTAATGCACTGGGGTTGATTTAATCGACTTTCCCCTCTCCCCAAATTGCTTGCCTTGTGCCTATATTAGCATTTACATATCCAGCTATGTTGGAGCAAAAAACCAAATTCTAATTATATATATTTATTACATATGTCTATGACTGTTAACACCTGGCTGTGTGGTGGTTAAGTTTGCTCCATAACCTCTTGGTTTCATTACAATATTTCTTATAAAGACACTGACAATGATTTTCAAAACACTTGGAAAATAATGGAGTTTCGAAGGATTTATTAATATAACTATCTTTCTAATTATTAAGATGGTGTATGGAACATAACTTAATAGAGGTTCTTACATAAAATTATGATGAAAGGTTTTTTAGATAAATATAAACACTTTGAAATAAACAGTTTTGAATCATAGAACCAAAGGTTGCTTTCAGCAGTTTGGTATCAAATGGTTTAAGTGTTGGAAATTCTTTGATTGGTATTTTACTAAAATAGTATTGTAGTATAAAACCAGGGGTGACTTTAGGCAGTTTCATATTAGACGGTTTAAGTGTTGGAAATTCTTTGATTGGTATTTTACTAAAATAGTATTGTAGTATAAAACCAGGGGTGACTTTAGGCAGTTTCATATTAGACGGTTTAAGTGTTGGAAATTCTTTGATTACCATTTTGTGAAGATCTACTTTGTATGTTTTATAGTCTGTGGCCATTTTGTATTTAAGATTTCAGTGTTTGTTGGTCCAAATTGCTGGATCTCTGCCAAACACACAGACCTATTTATCTGTTACTGCAAAAATTAGTTTGGGTTAAAAATATATATGGCAGAAAAAATACAGAATATATAAAATATAAACAATAATAGCAAGAAACTAAAAATAATATTATTATTATTAGAATAGGTAGAGTGTCAGATATTATGCTTTGTGGTATAGAGTTATGGCCCTTTTTGTTTTGAGTTCAAATCTCGTCGAGGTTAACTTTGCCTTTCATCCTTACGGGGTCGATAAGATAAAGAATCAGTCATGTACTGGGGTCAATTTAATCAACGTTCCCCTCCCCCAAAATTGCTGGCCTTGTGCCTCATCTAGAAACAATTATTATTATTATTATCATGAATTTGGTATCTCAGTCATTGATGTTATTTAACTAGAACACCAAGTCTGCTTTCCCTGCTAGCAGGGGCTGGACGGGTTTTCACAGACCAAGTCAGTACCGAAACAGGGCTACTCACCTCTCAGGCTGGCCGAGGTGTCTGCATCTTGTGGTGGTGATGATGATTGTTGTGGTGATAGTGGTTGTTGGTGGTGATGGGGGTGGTGGTGAAGTTGGTGATGATGGTGGTAGTAATTGTTGTCGTGATGGTGGTGGTTGTGTTTGTTGTGATTGTGGTGGTGGTGAGGGTGGTGGTGGTTGTTTTTACCTTCAGTTAAGAGATCTTGGCAACCAGTTAGAACTAGTTTGTAACTGTTTATATAATGTTTGGAAAAGAAGTCTCTAGGTGAAGATGTATGTATGTGTATATATATATATATAATATGGCATGTGTGAAAATGTATATATGTATATATATATATATATATATATAATATATATGGCATGTGTGAAGATGTATTAAATAAATGTTGGTGGAAAAGAAAAATAAGAAAAAATATCAAACTATGCCAAGATAAGATCTTTATGCTCCTTGTTAACTCATAAAGTCTACGGTTAGCTATAGACTCTGAGGTATTTAAGTTTTATAAGAGAGTTTTATTAATTGCAGTCTTGGTGCAGCAGTTGTATAGTTTATATACACTCAGGATGCATGAATGGCAGTGAGAAATAAATTTATTAAAAAGCAATATTTTGCAAGTTGTCAATTCTTTTACAAAGACATCATTGTAAAGACACTCACACCAACATTTATTTCCATCATGAAATACAGAGTCGGCTTTGTTAGTTTCGCATTTAATGATCTGGTTCCCCTCATGAAATACAGAGCCGGCTTTGTTACTTTCGTATTTAATGATCTGACAGCACAAAAAGATATCTGTCTGTTACTTATGTAGACTGCATATACCCTCCAAACTCTCACCTCTGACCCCTTCATAATAAAGTTCTTTAATATAGACATAAGCAGCCCTTGTAGTCAAGGGAGTTTGTTTAGGATCACATGCTTCTGAGTTTGATCAAACAGTATTTTAGTCAGAAACAGAGAAAGCTACAAAAAGTAAAAATTAAAAAAAGCAATTGAAAATGAGATAGGTATAGTCGTGGATATATGATAAGATCAGCTACCTTTTGTCCTGTGAAACAAACTACATATTTTATAAGGTTCCTATTTGAATTAAAATCTTCTAACATAAGTTTATATAAGAACCATATATTAAGTTACTATCTTAAGTAATGAATTAATAATTAATTTTAGTAAACATTTCAAAATTCCTCATTAGAAATATGATCTTGAAAATGTTAAAGGTTCCTATTTAAGTTAAAATTTTCTAAAATAAGTTTATATAAGAACCATATGTTAAGTTACTATCTTAAGTAATGAATTAATAATTTTAGTAAAAGCAGCTCTGGTCTATGAAACAAAACTAAAATCTTCCAACATAAGTATATATAAGAACTGTATATTAAGTTACTATCTTAGTAAAACAATAATTCTAGTAAATCCCTCTAAATTCTTCATTAGAAATATGATCTTGAAAATGTTAAAGGTTCCTATTTAAAATAAAATCTTCCAACGTAAGTTTATATAAGAACCTATATATTAAGTTACTATCTTAAGTAATAACATAAATGGTTTTATTAAATCATTTAAAACTCTTCATTAATCAACTGGGATATTTTATTAGAAATACTAGCAGAAAAACCACCCTTTGGATGGTTTTCTGCTAGCATATGTAGTGTGTATATTGATATTATACACAAATATATATGCATGTAAATAAAATCGTAACTGACAATATACACAGAAATTGAACGAAGACTGTGTTACACTGTCTTATGTAATCAGTAATCCATGATACATTTAAAAAGAGAAGATATTATATATAAACTGCATTAGGAGAAAATTAGCGACGGAAATATATGCGATTATAAGTGTTATATTATAACGGCCGCTAACCGGAAGTGTTGACATTTAACAATTTTAAAGAAGTGAATCTTTAAATAAGCTATAAAATATATTTAATCAACAGCCACGAAATTTAGTAGATAAATTATGTAATATCCATTCATTATTAATCAAAGTAATCCAACTTATTTTACAAACGGGGTAAAAAAATATATTCTGGATGCAGTCCCACGCTCCTTTATTATAGTTTAGATTGACCCGAAAGGGTTAAACGACAACAACAACAAGTATATAATTACAATAACAAGAGAGAATCTTGCCAAGTGCGTGAGTATTTGTTGATAAATCAGAATAAATAGTAGTATTTATAATTTGAAATGTAAACAAAAGAGGAGATATTGGCATGGTATTTATGTTTGGTTAGTAGCAACAGGAGCAATAGTAGTTCTGTTAGAAAACCCTCACTGATAAAGGGTAGGGCTGAGTGATAGGGACGTGTTGATATTTATTAGATATGTTGTTGTTGTTGTCTAATGTATGTTGTAAAGGAGTTTGATGTGACATCTGTTTATCTGTACATCTGACATCTGCCATGTACCTTGTAGATATCTCTCACTCCACATGACCTTTTAAGTGCAATAGCAGATATATATATATATGTGTGTGGAGGCTGTATTTATATGTGTGTGGGTGTATATATATATATGTGTGTATGTGTGGAGGGTGTATTTATATATATGGGTGTGCGTGTTTGTGGGCTGTATATATATATATAGGTTAGTGTTGGGCTTACAATCACAAGGTTGTGAGTTCAATTCCCAGACCAGGTAGTGTGTTGTGTCCTTAAAAAAGATACTTCATTTCACATTGCTCCAGTTCACTCAGCTGTAGAAATGAGTTGCGACGTCACTGGTGCCAAGCTGTATCGGCCCTTGGCTTTCCCTTGGACAACATTATATATATATATATAGCATATATATATACTGTACCTATAGTGTATATATAGTGTATATAGTTGCGACGTCACTAGTGCCAAGCTGTATCGGCCCTTGGCTTTCCTTTGGACAACATTGGTGGTGTGGAGAGCTAAGACTGATATATATGGCTGACTGCTGGACTTCCACAAACAACCTTAACTGGTCTTGTGCTTCAGAGAGAGAACTTTAAGCCATTCGTGAGCAAAGGGGGTCTTTAGCCCTTATGTTATTAAACAATATCTAATTCTACAGACAGTTCTGTTTCAATATATTGTGTATCATCACTACAGACACTAACATTGCGTTGCCTTAGTTCAGTCAAAGAAGGTTTTGTTGTTCAGAAGAGAGAAAATCAATGATGCTGGTTGGTTGATGATGATGATGTTGTTGTTGTTGTTGTTTAAATTAAAATCCTAAAGTTGAATTAAAATTATTCTTTTTTTTTAAATTTGCTTTCAGAATCTGTCAGACATGCCATGATGATGCTTCTAAGTTTGTAAGGTTATTAGCAAAACCTGGATGTAAATATTTAGTGGTGGAGGACTTTGTATATTTTGTTCAGGTACGCTGACTTCATTTGTCCATCATCTCTCTCTCTCGCTCTCTCTCTCTCTCTCGCTCTCTCTCTCTCTCTCTCTCTCTCTCTCTCTCTCTCTCTGTCTCTCTCTCTCGCTCTCTCTCTCTCTCTCTCTCTCTACATATATCTGTCTCTATCTATCTATCTATCTATTTCAGGATGTTGTTGACACTCACCCTGGACTAAGTTTCCTCCAGGAGGCGAGGGAGTTCCATTCAAGATATGTACATACGGTCAGTAGCTGTCTTTCATCAATGTCTCACTCCCTTACTGTCTCTCTTCCTAGGGGTCAACTTACCTAATTTTCTCTTTTGCTGGTGTTGGTGGTTGTGGCAATAATAGTAGTAGTAGTAGTAGTAGTAGTTTTTACAGTTGTTGTTATAGTAGTGTTAGTAGTGGTTACAGTTGTTGTGACTGCTGTCAACATGGTATCTTACCCCACAATCTCTTAACTCCACCACACACCCCTCCATTCTATATCCTATCCCCCTCCACCACACTCTCCATCCCCACCATCCATCATAGGCTTATTTCCTCTATCTCCCCCCGCCCCCCACTCCTACTTTCTCTAACGCACCCCTCCTTCATCCCTTCCTCCCCCAGTCCACCACACACTCCTGTCTCTAGCCCCCCCTACAGTCTCTACCCCCCCCCCACTCCACCAATGAAACTTGAAACTTTACATCTCTCTCTCTTCTATTCTGTGTTAAGCTATTTTTATTTTGTTTTTAGTTACCTTATCACTTGTGTCTGTCTGGCTGTCTGTCTGTCTGTCTGGCTGTCTGTCTGTCTGTCTGTCTGCTGTCTGTCTGTGTGAGTGGCTGTCTGGCTGTCTGGCTGTCTGTCTGTCTGTTTGTCTGTGTGAGTGTCTGGCTGTCTGTCTGTATCTGTTTGTCTGGTTGTATGTGTCTGTCTGTCTCTCTCTGTCTCTCTCTCTCTCTGTCTATATATATATATATATATATATAGCACTGGAGACAAAAGCACTCTATATATAACCAGAGTTATAGTAATATATTGGCTGCACACACACACACACACACACACACACACACACACACACACACACACACACACACACACACACACACACACACACACACGTATATATATATATATATATATATATATATATTTATATACACGTCTGTGACTGTATCAAATGTCTTAACCACAAAGTCCCAAATCTATTTAAAATATTCTTGTCCTCCATTTCCCCATGTATTGTGGCACATGGCTTAGTGGTTAGAGCATTGGGCTGGCAATCGAAAGGTTGTGAGTTCAATTCTCAGACCGGGTGATGTGTTGTTTCCTTGAGCAAGACACTTTATTTCACATTGCTCCAGTTTACTCAGCTGTAGAAATGAGACCCCAGTCCCTATCATTCCACTGCAAAGTGGCCGTGGAGGTGCCATGGCAAAAAGGCACCCAGCACTCACTGTAAATGAGGTTGGTGTTAGGAAGGGCATCCAGCTGTAGAAATCAAGCCAGCATCAGTTCCCGTCCCACCCTTGCAAGCAGGGAAAAGTGGACGTAAAATGATGATGATGATGATTGTCTTAACATTCCAATTCCTCATCTTCTTCTTTATTCTCTCTCTCTCTTCTTCTATATTCAGGTAATCTCTAGAATATTCTTCTGTGTAAATAGATCTTGGTCAGGGAAAATAACACCAAATGAACTGAGGCGGAGCCATTTTTTACAGGTAAGTCAATGTCAAAAACATGGACAGGTGTGTCAACGCTGGTATAGTAACTCCTATGTCAACGTTGTTGTTGGTACTGTTGTTGTTGTTGTTACAAACTCTTCTGTTACTGGAAGAGGAGATAATGGTGTTGTTGTTACTGTTGTTATTCCAGACTGGAGGAGGAAGACCTCAGTGTTATTACTGTTGTTGTTGTTGTTGTTATTGTTGTTACTGGGGTAATTGCTGGCCTTGTGCCAAAAGCAGAAACAATTATTATTATTATTGGCAGTATCGGTAGAGAGTCGGACACCATGCTTTGAAGCATAGTTACGCCCCTTTACTGTGTGAGTTGAAATCCCACCGAGGTTAACTTTGCCTTTCATCCTTACAGGGTCGATAAAATTAAGTACCAGTAATGCACTGGGTATTTGATGGCCTTGTGCCAAAAGTAGAAACAATTATTATTATTGTTGTTGTTATTGATGTTGTTGTTGTTATTGATGTTGTTGTTGTTGTTATTGATGTTGTTGTTGTTGTTATTGATGTTGTTGTTGTTGTTATTGATGTTGTTGTTGTTGTTATTGATGTTATTGATGTTGATGTTGTTGCTGTTGTTGTTATTGATGTTGTTGTTGTTGTTGTTATTGATGTTGTTGTTGTTGTTGCAGACTCTTCTCTTACTGGAAGAAGAAGACGACATCAACCAAATAACCGATTATTTCTCCTATGAACATTTCTATGTGATATATTGTAAATTTTGGGAACTGGATCAAGACCACGACCTCTACATTGACAGATCTGACCTGGCACGGCACAACGACCATGGTAGGTCATACTTTCTATATATGTGGTGGTGGTGGTGGTGGGGTCATGTGTGGTGGTGGTGGTGGTGGTGGGGTCATGTGTGGTGGTGGTGGTGGTGGTGGTGGGGGTCATGTATGGTGGTGGTGGTGGTGGGGTCATGTATGGTGGTGGTGGTGGGGGGGTCATGTGTGGTGGTGGTGGTGGTGGTGGTGATGGGGTCATGTATGGTGGTGGTGGTGGTGGTGGTGGGGTCATGTATGGTGGTGGTGGTGGTGGTGGGGTCATGTATGGTGGTGGTGGTGGTGGTGGTGGGGTCATGTATGGTGGTGGTGGTGGTGGGGGGGGGGGGGGTCATGTATGGTGGTGGTGGTGGTGGTTGGGTCATGTATGGTGGTGGTGGTGGTGGGGTCATGTATGGTGGTGGTGGAGTCATGTATGGTGGTGGTGGTGGGGTCATGTATGGTGGTGGTGGGGTCATGTATGGTGGTGGTGGAGTCATGTATGGTGGTGGTGGTGGGGTCATGTATGGTGGTGGTGGGGTCATGTGTGGTGGTGGTGGTGGGGTCATGTATGGTGGTGGTGGGGTCATGTGTGGTGGTGGTGGTGGTGGGGTCATGTGTGGTGGTGGTGGAGTCATGTATGGTGGTGGTGGGGTCATGTGTGGTGGTGGTGGGGTCATGTGTGGTGGTGGTGGGGTCATGTGTGGTGGTGGTGGTGGTGGTGGTGGTGGTGGAGTCATGTGTGGTGGTGGTGGGGTCATGTGTGGTGGTGGTGGTGGTGGTGGTGGGGTCATGTGTGGTGGTGGTGGTGGTGGAGTCATGTGTGGTGGTGGTGGAGTCATGTGTGGTGGTGGTGGTGGGGGTCATGTATGGTGGTGGTGTGTTGGGGTCATAGTGATGTGGTGGTGTGTTGTATGACATAATGACCATGGTAGGCCACATATATATATATGTGTGTGTGTGGGTGGTGATTGTGGTAGTGATACTGCTGGTGATAGGTATGGGGGTGGTTTGGTGGTATATGAGATCATCAAGGGGGTGTAGTGGTGGTTGTGTTGGTGGCAGCGGTGATGGTGTCAGTGAAACCGACATAAACTCCGACATGATGAAACCTCAAGTCACGAAACAGACCTTAAACTTTTTAATAAAGTTCAGGTCCTTTTATCGACCCCTAGAGGACGAAAAGCAAAGTTGACTTCAGTGAGATTTGAATTTAGATTGAAAAGGGCTGCGCAGCATTTCATCCGACGCTCTACCGATTCTGCCACTCCACGGCTCAGATGTAGAAATATATTAACTATAGAAGTTGTTTCTGTTTTATTTTACAGCCATGTCTTCCAGAATCGTAGACCGAATATTCTCTGGTGCTGTGACTAGGTAAGTACTGGCATCATGTCACCATGTTTTTAAGGGTTTCATTAGAACAGGGTTTCCAAAATGTTTTCAAGCATGGAACCCTTTTTGGTTCAGAAACTTTGAACCCCAGACAGACCGGCTATTACTTCACTAATCCTCACCACACTAAACCTTACCACAGTAAACCTCACCTCACCAGCCCTTACCTCAGTAAACCTCACCTCACTAAACCCCAGACACACCAGCCCTCACAACACTAAACCTCACCACACCAGCCCTCACTTCAATAAATGTTACCACATCGACCCTTGCCTCACAAATCCTCGCCACACCGGCCCTTGCCTCACTAAACCATGCCACACTAAGTCTCACCTCACTAAACCTTACCATTGTAAACCTTACCACATAAACCCTCACCGCAACCCCTTTTCTTTATTGTACTGAGGGTTTATATGTTTACTATTACAGGGGAGAGGCCCAGAAGGAGGGTAAGATGAGTTACCCTGAATTTGTCTGGTTTCTTATTGCTGAAGAAGACAAGAATCACCCAACAAGGTAAGACATTTCTATTGGTTGACCTTCCGACAGGATGGGCAGGGATGGAAGGGGCAGCAGGACAGGGAAACAGTGGGGCAATGAGACGTCTGTCATGGGAGAATTAGGGCACAGGGAGAGTATGGTATTGGGACAGCTAGACAGTGAGATAAGGGGACAAGGTGACAGTGGAATGGGGGGGAAAATGGGACAGTGGGATAGGGTGACTAGTGGACAGTGGGACAGGGGAACACTTATACATATTCACACTCATATCTACACTGACACACATATTCTCACACACCCACACTCATACACACACCCACACACATACCCAGATACCCTCTCAATTTGCTACGTCAGTGTTGCCGTGACAATTGTTTCTATTTTCCAGTATAGAATATTGGTTCCGCTGTATGGACATTGATGGAGACGGGGCCTTGTCTATTTATGAAATGGAATATTTCTACGAGGAACAGATGCACAAGATGGAGGCCCTTGGTATCGAGAAATTACATTTTGAAGATTGTTTATGTCAAGTATGAACACATTGTATCTATCTCTCTCTCTCCCTCTCTCTCTCTCCCACTCTCTTTGCCTTTCCCTCCCCCCTCTTCCCCTTCTCTCCTCTCTCCGTCCCTCCCTCATTCTCCCCCTCTCTCCCCCCTCTCTCTCTCTCTCCCTCCCTCTCTCTCCCACTCTCTCTGCCCCCTCTTCCCCTTCTCTCCTCTCTCCGTCCCTCCCTCTTTCTCCCTCTTTCTCCCCCTCTCCCCCCTCCCGCTCTCTCCCCCCTCTCTCTCCCTTTTTCTTTTTCTCTTCCTCTCTCTGTTTTCATATGCAAATGTCCATACACACATATAAATACACACACACTTGCATAGACACACACATATATACATATATATATTTATACACACACACACACACACACAGTGTTAGTGCCACAAAAAATGCACCCAGTACACTTTATACAGTGGGATTACTTCACAACCACCAACAACACCATATCACCACCTCTATATCACCACATCACCACCAACACCACCACACCATTACCACACCAACACCACCTTACTAATATATATATATCTGTCTTTGTAATCTCCAGATGTTGGACCTGGTCTGTCCAAAAGTCCCCGAGAAAATCACCCTACAAGATCTCAAAGCCTGCAAGATGACTGATGTCTTCTTTGACACGTTCTTCAATTTGGACAAATTCCTTGACCACGAGCAACGAGACCCTTTCACGAATGTACGGGTGAGTCACAAACACACCTGTTTGGTGTGTGTGTGTATGTATGTATGTATGTATGTATATGTGTGTGTACGTATGTATCTGTGTATGTATGTATGTGTGTGTGTATATACATAAGTATGTATGTAATGTTTGTGTATTTACGTGTGTATGTATTTAATGCTTCTGTATGTATGTATGTATGTACATATATACATTAAATTGTTCAAATATGAAATTAAACGTTGGTGTGAAATCTGGTTTATTAAATGAAATAAAATTCATAAATTTGAAGAGGTAAAATAGAGTAAAGTTTGAAAATTTTTTTTAATTATCTCCCTTGCATTTAATGCAATTGTCTCCCTTGCATTTAATGCAATTGTCTCTCTTGTATATAATGCAATTGTCTCCCTTGCATTTAATGCAATTGTCTCTCTTGTATATAATGCAATTATCCCAGAGAAAAGCCTGAAAAATTCAGAAGCTAATTTTTTTTCTGAATTAAATATAATTGTTTCTACTATTGGCACAAGGCCAGCAATTACCCAGTACATGACTGGTACTTTATTTTATCGAGCCCGTAAGGATGAAAGGCAAAGTTAACCTCAGCGGGATTTGAACTCAGAATGGCAAGGGCCGTAACTCTATGCGTCAAAGCAAAATGACCTCCCTTGTAAATAATTGTTTCTACTTTAGGCACAAGGCCAGCAATTAACCAGTACATTACTGGTACTTTATTTTATTGACCCCGTAAGGATGAAAGGCAAAGTTAACCTCGGCGGGATTTGAACTCGGATCATAAAGGGACGTAACTATGCTGGAAAGCATGGCGTCCGATACTGCCAATAATGCAAGGGAGATAATGCCGAAAATACACAAGGGAGGTAACTGTGAGAGTACGTGCAATGCTAGACATATGACTTAATTATT
>OZ024762.1:2743538-2748538 GCA_964016885.1 Eledone cirrhosa
TATGTATGTGTGTACATATGTATGTGTGTATGTGTATGTGTGTATGTATATGTATGTGTGTACATATGTATGTGTCTACATATGTATGTGTCTACATATGTATGTGTCTACATATGTATGTGTCTACATATGTATGTGTACATCTGTATATGTATAAGTCAATATTTGTATGTATGCATATATATATATATCGGCATGTGTGTATATATATATATATACACACATATATTGGTATCTGTGTGTGTATATATATGAATGTATCAGCATGTATATATATATATATATATATATATATGTATATATGTAATAGCATGTATCCGTGTATGTTTATATTTGAATATATATCTTTTTGTGTCTATATGTGTATATTTATGTTTGTGTCTGTATATAGTTATATCTCTATGTGTGTGTGTGTCTCTATGGCTGTATCTGTATATCAGTATCTCTGTGTGTGAGAGTTGTGTACTTCTGTGTGCGAGTGTATGTGTGTATATGTGTGTGCGTGTGTGTGTGTATATATGTGTGCCTGTGTGTGTGTGTATATGTGTGCGTGTGTGTATGTGCGTGCGTGTGTGTGTGTGCGTGTGTGTATATGCGTGTGTGTGTGTATGTGTGTGCATGTTAAAAATAAATTTGGTTTTTGTTTTTCATAAATTTAAACTCATTACAATTTTGAAATATTACAATAAACACACACACACACACATGTGTATATATGTGTGTGTGTGTGTGTGTGTGTGTGTGTAATTTGCCAAATTCTTTTCAAAGGATTTGAGCTGCGTTTGCATACATATGTGTATATTACTACTGCACACACACATGCACGCACATACATGTGCACACATATTCACAAACACACATATGTACAAAGACAAACACACACACATGTACAAAGACAAACACACACACATACAAAGACACACACACACATGTAATGCATTTAGTTTTTAAATGTGAAAAGTATTTTGTTGTATTCTTGGCTAATAAAATATATTTAGGTATACATTCATGTGTGTATATATATATATATATATATATATATATATATATATACACAGCGTACGTATACACATGTATACATTCATGTGAGTGTATATATAAATATACAGCGTACGTATACACATGTATACATTCATGTGTGTATATATATATATATAGCCTACGTATACACATGTATACATTCATGTGTGTAAATATATATATACACAGCCTACGTATACACTTGTATACACACACATGTACATGTATATATACACACACATGTACATGTATATATACACACACATGTACATGTATATATACACACGCATGTATACACACACATGTATACACACACATGTACATGTATATACACACACATGTACATGTATATATAATTTGGCCAAATATATTTTGCAAGTGTAATTTATTAGTGTTATGTTTGCTGTCAAAAACAATGAAATATTTCAGGAAATGTCGAAGTAAATATATAATTATAGATATATACACACAACTATATTTAATATATACACACACACACACACACACACACACACACACACACACACACACACACAACTATATATATGTAGTGTATATATATAGACACACACAACTCTCTCTATATATATACATACATATATATATATACATATATATATATATATATAACTAAAAAATAATTTATATATAGAGAGAGAAGATATTTTGAATGAAATCAATCAATATTTGATAGATTGATAATTAGCAACAGATCAATAGTGGATACAGTGATAATTTGCTGATAATGTGTGAGAATAACGAGAGTTGTGGGGAGGTGGGGTCTGCTCTGAGATAACCAACACCTATAATTTAGTTGAGAAAATGGTGTTTTATTCTGTGTTTATTTGCCTCAGCCATCCACACAGCCACCACAAATAGCAGCTGTGACATCACAGGGCCTTGTTTAACACCTCCTACTACCAAAATATATTGGGGGAAAAGGGTGTAACAAGGAGGCTAAATTCCCTTTAAATTCCTGCCTAAGCCACCAGTAATAGCAGCTGACATCACAGAGAGTCTTGTTTAACACCTACTTCCACCTAAATATATATTTTGGAGAGAAGAGGTGATTTAATAAAGAGGGTCTAGTTTATGCTAGAAATAACAGCTAAATTCTCTTTAAATTCTTGTCCCAGACCCCATAAATAGCTGCTGTGACATCACAGAGAGCCCTGTTTGACACTTACTACTACCAAAATATATATTTTTGAAGTGAGAGGTAATATAACAAAGAGTATCTAATTTATGTTAGAAATAACAGCTAAATTCCCTTTAAATTCCTGCCTAAACCACCAGAAATAGCAGCTGTGACATCACAAGGTCTTGTTTAACACCTACTTCCACCTAAATATATATTTTGTTTTGGGCAGAGGTAATGTAACAAAAAGTATCTAGTTGCTGCTAGAAATAACAGCTAAATTCCCTTTAAATTCCTGCCTAAGCCACCAAAAATAGCAGCTGTGACATCACAGAGAGCCTTGTTTAACACCTCCTACTACCAAAATATATTGGGTGAAAGGGTGTAACAAGGAGGGTCTTGTTTCTGTTAGAAATAGCAGCTAAATTCCCCTTAAATTCCTGTCTAAGCCACCATAAATAGCAGCCTTGTTTAACACCTCTACCAAAATATATATTTGGTGGGAGGGATGTAAGAAAGAGAGGAGGTACCCTTTGTTGCTGATCAAATCTGCTAGAAATAGCAGCTCAACTATCTTCGTTTCTCACTGTTTAGTCTTGAAAAAGATAGAACATGACACTAAAACATTCTTGCTAGAAATAGCAGTCAAATTACCCTCAAATAGCAGTAGTAACATCACATAACCTTGTATAACACCTGCAATATGTGTGCGTGTGTATATATATATATGTGTGTGTGTATGTGTATATATATATGTGTGTGTGTGTATATATATATATGTGTGTGTGTGTATACATGTGTGTATGTATATATATATATATGTGTGTGTAGGTATATGTGTGTATGTATATATATATATGTGTGTATGTATATATATATATGTGTGTATGTATATATATATATATGTGTGTATGTATATATATATATATGTGTGTATGTATATATATATATGTGTGTGTGTATCTGTATGTGGGAGATACATATGTGTATATATGTATATCTATGTGTATGTGTGTGTATATATATATATGTGTGTGTATGCATGTATACACCAGAATATACATACAGATTGTCTTATTTTTGTCATTGCCTAACCCTGTTAACTCTCTCACTTTGTCTCTCTCTCTCTCTCTCACTCCTTCTGTCTCTCTGTCTTACTCTCTATCTCACTCACTCTCTTACTCTTTCTATCTCACTCACTCTCTTACTCTTTCTATCTCACTCACTCTCTTACTCTTTCTATCTCACTCACTCTCTTACTCTTTCTCTCTCTCTCACGCACTCTCACTCTATCTTACTCTCTCTCTCTCTCTCACTCTCTATCTTACTCTCTCTCTCACTGTCACTCCCTCTCTGTCTCCCTCACTCCCTCTCTGTCTCCCTCACTCCCTCTCTGTCTCCCTCACTCCCTCTCTATCTTACTCTATCTCCCTCTCTCTCTATCTTACTCTCTGATTCTCTCTCTCTCTCAGTAATTATGAAGATGACTTTGAAGCTGATGATGAAGATATAATCCAAGAAGAGCTCGTTAGTCCTGCCAGTGACTTCCTCCGACAGAGGTCTTCAATGCCAAGAACCACATCAAGTATTCGGGACCCGTATTACTTCAGGAACGGGGATCTACATTTCTAGTCTACCTGCCAAAATACCTGCCTAATTAATTAATTATCTAAATACCTGTCTAATTAATTAATTACTTACTAACCTACCTTTATAATTGCCTACTTACCTGCCTACCTATCTAATTACCTGCATATCTGCCTGCCTGCCTAATTACCTACCTAATTAACTACTTTAATTACCTGCCTCTCTGCCTAATTACTTATCTAATTACCTACCTATCTGCCTACCTGCCTGTCTGCCTAATTACCTATCTACCTGTATATTTACCTGTCAGCCCACCTACTTGCCTACATTAATTACCTACTATCTGCCTAATTACCTACCTAATTATCTACTTTAATTATCTGCTTATCTGCCTGTCTCCCTACATACCTATCTACCTGCCCATCTACCTGTGTACTTACCTACCTGTCAGCCCATCTATCTGCCCACCTACTTGCCTACCTGTCTTTCTACCTACCTACCTACCTGCCTGCTTACCTCTCATTTGCCCACCTGTTTACCCACCTACCTATTTTCATTTTTAGTTTATCTAGCTAATTACCTCCCTACCTCGATTTCTACTTACCTGTCTAATTACTACCACTACTACCACTACTACTACTACTACTTCCATCACCATCTCTGCTAATATTTCCACTACTACTATTACTATCACCCCACCACCACACTACTACTACTACCACCACCACACTACTACTACTACCACCACTACCACCACCACCATTACTACTATCACCACCACCACCACCACCACCACCACTCTATTTGTGCCAACAATTACAACAATCTAAGCTTGAGAAGTTATCCTGCAGCCATGACGGATGACTTGTCTTTGTGTCACCCTGTCACTGACCTGTCACCCTGTCACTGACTTCTCATGTCATCATCACTGACCTGTCATCCTGTCACCTAGCTATCATCCCGTTACCCTGTCACCTAGCTATCATCCTGTCACCCTGTCACCTAGCTGTCATCATGTTGCTATACTGATAATGGCTGACCAGAGCTGTATTATTATATCTGGAATTACCATGGCAACATGTCCTGTCATCATAATTTAATTGACTCATCATAATTTAATTGACTGCCACCACAATTTAATGGATTGTCATCACAATATAATGGACTGTCATAATTTAATTGACTGCTATCATAATTTAATGGACTGCTATCATAATTTAATGGACTGTCATAATTTAATTGACCTCTATCATAA
>OZ024762.1:2756038-2763538 GCA_964016885.1 Eledone cirrhosa
GTCCTGCAGGCAATAACGGAGGAGTTTAAGACCGGATGCCCATGGGAACTCCTGTATGCTGATGACCTCGCACTCATAGCTGAATCTATGGTAGAACTAGAGAATAAATTCCAAACCTGGAAGCAGGGACTAGAGAGAAAGGGCCTCAAAGTCAACATGACAAAGACTAAGGTCCTTATAAGTAGACGAGAAAACAGAACCCAGATCCCCTCAGGGAAATGGCCTTGCTCAGTATGTAGGAAAGGTGTAGGTAGGAACTCCATTCTTTGCCCCAAATGCAAACAATGGGTACACAAGAGATGTAGCGGGATCTCAGGAAGCTTAATTAAGAATGTAGGATTCACATGCAGCAGCTGTGCTGAAACAGCAAGCAAACAGCCACAGGAAACAAGTACCACCAATCTCTGGGAGGGCCCTGTAGAAACAGTAGACAGCTTCTGCTACCTAGGTGACCGAATTAGCAACGGAGGTGGGTGCTCAGAAAGTACAATAACTAGGGTAAGAACGGGATGGAAGAAGTTTAGGGAACTACTACCACTGCTAGCTGCAAAAGGCTTCTCCCTCAGAATGAAAGGCAGACTGTATGATGCGTGTATCCGAACAGCGATGTTGCATGGTAGTGAGACCTGGGCGCTGAAGGTGGAAGACTTACGTAGATTAGAGAGAAACGAAGCCTGCATGCTCCGATGGATGTGTAACAGTAATATACGTGAACGACAAAGCATAAATGAATTGAGAGAGAGACTGAGCATAAGAGGAATCAAATGCTGCGTGCAGGAGAGGCGGTTACGCTGGTATGGACATGTGATGCGTATGAAGGATGACAGCTGCATAAAAAGGTGCAGAGCACTAGAAGTTGATGGAAACCGCGGAGTGGGGAGACCCAAGATGACTTGGGATGAGGTGATAAAAGCCGACCTTACCCAACTACACCTCTCAAAGTCAATGACACACGACCGTGACTTCTGGCGTCACGCAGTAATACAGGGTACCCGACCTCCCATGGGTACATGCTGAAGCATATAAACAATATGCCCCCCCCCCCCCCACCGCAAGGTGGTCGTGGAGGTGCCACGGCAAAAAAGCACCCAGCCCACACTGTAAAGTGGACGTGTAGGCGCCACGAAAAAGCACCCAGCACTCACTGTAAATGAGGTTGGTGTTAGGAAGGGCATCCAGCTGTAGAAATCAAGCCAGATCAGTTCCTGTATGAGCAAGGCATGGTCAGCCGACCAGACACTGCCCACAACAGGACAACCCGTCTAACCCATGCTAGCGTGGAAGAACGGACGTAAAACGGTGATGATGATGATGATGATGATGATGATGATATATATCTTTATATATATCTTTATATATATATATATATATATATTTATATATATATATATATCTTTATATATACATTTGTATATATATATATATATGTATATAAAATGTGTGTGTAACTATTTACAAGTGAAGCTCACACCAGAAAAAACGTACAACAGATGTACAACAGACATACACCAGATGTACAACAGATGCACCACAACATATTCAATATATTTAATATGTTTTGCCATGAAAATGGCAGTGTTGTATCAGATGTAATCTTCTTACAAGAATCTGGCAGCATTAATCTAAGAATTTGGCAATTTACAAATGGACTTTTGCAGTTCATGGCATGCACGTATGCACAACTACACATGCAGCGATGCATATGAAACTAAATACTTAGATACACTCTCTTATAATGCAGTAATTATTTACCTTCAATGCACTTTAATATAGCAGCAATGTAGTTAGGATGTTGTACATGAGCAGCAGTGTATTCCTCTCTTAACCTGTTCAGTGTATTAGCCAAGTCTCTTTAAACACACTCCTCTTGCCATCCTCTCCCTTCCACCTTACTCTTTCCTCATGACTTTTAAGGTAGGGGACGACCTTTAAGACATTGAAGAGGGAGAAGGAGTTCTTATGTAGCTACTTGATACATACCCCCCCTCCACACACACACACACACACACACACACACACACATATATATATATATATATATATATATAAAATAAAATAAAATAAATAAGTCAAATGTTTAAAGGTTGGCTTCGTTTATTACTGCTATATATATTTCGGTGACAGCCATCTTTGGCTGTGACCTCTTCAGGCAGTCCGAATTAGTGTGGTATGTTCGGACTGCCTGAAGAGGTCACAGCCAAAGATGGCTGTCACCGAAATATATATAGCAGTAATAAACGAAGCCAAACTTTAAACATTTGACTTATTTATTTTATTTTATTTTACATTACTCCGGAGTAACCAAACCAACCTGCGCACTTCGTCGAGTGCACCAGCCTGCATACTGAGGTGTTGGTATACAACCAACATATACTCAAAATATATACAATATATTAATAAATGGAAACTATAATTATAAAACCATAATTATTTTATATATATTTCAAGGGTGATCAAGGTAAATTATGGTGCGCTTTCATCAGATAAAATACAGATTTGTTTTATAAATAAATATTGACATACCCGGAAAAAAGACAACCTCAACGTTGAGGTTGCCTCTTTATATATAGTTATATATAGTTTCCACTAACTGTTGAGTGCTTTATATCAGTTATAAAAATGTTTATCATAACAAATTAAATATAACCGCTGCATATATATATATATATATATATATAAATCAGGAGTGAATCAATTTGAAACTAAGACCATTACTCAACAGAGTACTCGATACTTGGAGTAGTAGAGTATGGTTATATTATAAAGAGTACATAGCTCCAAGTAGAACCTTTATGTCCCTCACCTCCTTTCTATCATACTCACCCTATCCTTCTCTAGGAGAAATCAACTGTGTTCACACCTGAAGAGGAGATTGACTCTGCCAGGTTTTAAAACTTCCCAAGACACACTGTATGTCACTAAGGTGCCTGTACAACCCCACCATGAGTTATGGCTGCACACACACATATACATACACATACATACATATAAGTATGACCAAGACCATATATGCCTAAACTAGAATGGAAAATTTAAACCACACATCTTTCAAAACCATGCCTCTGCCCTCTCAGACAAACAATAACCATTTATCATATCAATCACCAACACTAAAAATATAGTCATTTCTATGGCATGGCCTGGCCCTTTGTGCCAGTTTTCTACAGCTAGAAGCCATTCCTATCACCAACCACTTGAACACCATCTACAGAAGTTACTCCCAACACATGTTGGTGTACATCTGGCACCATCTATACCAAGGCAGTTTTGGTAGACAATACTATTAGAAACTCCTGTTTCACATCCTCCACACATGTGATTGTACATCTAGCATCACCCATGCGCCAATTTCTTTACACTTTGCAATTGATCATCGCTGTTTTTATCTCAAAGTGGGGCACAAAGATATTTGAGATGTTGAGGTGGGACATGGGGCACAAAAGGTTCGAAACCACTGCTCTACAGGGACCACATTCACATGATATACAAGTGTCTTTCTTAGACTCCCACCAGCAGAGATATGATTCTGTTATTACATCAGTTATATTACAGCACAGCAACCATATTTTGTGAACAAGTGTAACTTACTTTCATAATATTTCTATTGACTAGTTTGTGTGAAGGCTTACTGCGATGGAACTGTTAACATATGCTATGTATCAAAGAGAGCTGGTGGGTATATTGGCTGCCATGTTTGGAAGGGGTGGGTTGTTGCTACACCAGTATTTCCATATTTCTGTTTTTCATGTCATATATATCGATATTATGAGGAATATTGTGGTTTTTCTTTGTATTGCCTCCATTTCTAGCATAACATCGCAATAATAAGCAACACTAGTGAAGGGCGCTTTGTCTGAAGATTTATATATATGTAGGTGTGTAAATATATATACACAAACACAAACGTGTGTGTGTATATACATTTCTATACATGCTACGTGTATAAATTTGTCAAAACAGATTGAGATGCAGATTAGTGTGACTGTTTGTTATATATATATATATATATATATATATAACAGTCACACTATATATATATATATATATAACAGTCACACTATATATATATATATATTATATATATATATACACACAGCTATGGTATGTATATATTTATGTAATTCTGAATATTATTCAGAATATTACATGGATACTACCACCACTACTACCACCAACACCACCACCAACACTACCACCACCACCAACACCACTACTACCACCACCACCACCAACACCACTACTACCACCACCAACACCACCACCACCACTACCACCACCACCACTACTACCACCACCACTACCACCACCACCACCACCACCAACACCACCACCACCAACACCACCACCACCATCACCACCACCACCACCACCACTTTACCAAAATCTCTGACAAAAGGAATCCAGAGACATCAGATCTGACATCAAGCCAATTGGGAGGTGCCCTATGTGGGGCTGTGGTCAGCTCTCTGTCTCCCTGTGTGTGTATGGGGGGTGGCTGGAGGAGACTGGTACATGTGTGGAGCTGTGGACGTGTGTGTTTTATATTCACATACACACTGGGGCATATATATACATAGTTACATCTCTATATTTATATATATATTATATATTTATATATATTATATATATTTATATAATTATATATTATATTTATATATATATTATATATTTATATATATTATATATGTATATATATTTTATATATATTATATATATATTATATATTTATTTTATATTATATATTTATATATATTATATATTTATATATATCTCTATCTATATATATATATATATTATATATTATATATTTTTATATATATATATATTTATATTTATATATATATCTATCTATATATTATATATATATTATATATTTTTATATATTATATATTTATATATATATATCTGTCTATATATATTATATATATTTATATATATATATCTATACCTATCTATATATTTATATATTATATATATATATATATATATATATATATCCTTGCTAGCAGGGAAAATGGATGCCAAAGGGTGTTGATAATAACAATGATGATTATATATATATATATATATATATATATACACACACAAACACAGATATATACATATGTACACATATACACAGATATAAGTACGTACATAAACATTGTTATATACACCAATCGATATGGTCAGATATCAGATCATGTTGATATTAATATTGATTACAGCATCTATAGCTTCTAGTGGTGAGGGTGGATGGATGGTTGTGGTGTGGCTGTGAGGTCACTGGGTGGTTAAAGGGCCACCTAGGATTTGGTCCAGCGACTCCCACAATTTGGTCCAGTGACTTCCACGATTTGACCCAGCACTACCCATCATTTGGTCCAGTGACTCCCATCATTTGGTCCAGTGACTCCCATCATTTGACCCAGCACTACCCATCATTTGGTCCAGTGACTTCCACGATCTGACCCAGCACTACCCATCATTTGGTCCAGTGACTCCCATCATTTGGTCCAGGGACTCCCACGATTTGGTCCAGTGACTTCCACCTTTTGGCCCAGCATCTCCCACGATTTGGTCCAGCAACTCCCATGATTTGACCCAACATTATCCATGATTTGGTCCAGTGACTCCTGTGATTTGGCCCAACGACTGCTTATTCAATATATTCTCACTCCACCACCTGAGGACCCCAGAGTTTTAAGGGAGTTATCTCTGCAACACTAATACAGAAACATTGAGAATCCCGTAAAACCACAAACACACCATACACACACATACATACACACATATATATATACATACACATACACAGATACACCACACACCACACACCACACCACACATACACATCACATACACACACCACACACCACACTACACCACACCACACCACACCACACCACCACACATGGAATGATTTACAGCCTGCAATTGTTCCATTTGATAAAACTCTCTCAATATTATTATTATTATTACTGGTTTAATCTTTTGTTAAAATATCATTATCAGATTAATTTTTATTAAATTAATTATTTTTTTCTTTCTATCTTTTTCTTACTTTCAGTTTATCTCCATTTTGACACACCCACCCCACCTACTCCTTCCCCCACCCCACCTACCCGTTCCTCTACCCCCACCTACCACCTCCCCACCCCACCTACCCCTTCCTCCCAACCTACCACTTCCCCCACCCAATCACCCACTCATATATCTACTCTTCCACCCTAACCACCCCTCCAGTCTTCCAACCACCCCCTTTCACCTCTCCACCCCACCCACTTATCTACCACCCACCGCCCTCTCCATCCCCCACCCTCTCCACCTACCCCTCCCAACTAAACCTGAAACAGTTATTAATTAAATTGATTTATTTATTCTCAATGTCGCGAATTATTGACCAGACAACAACAACAATTACAACAATAATAACTACAACAACAACAAAGAAAAATCTAAAATTTAAAAACAAATAAAAGACAAAAGAAAAACTGTGGCTAAATTGATGAGATTAGAATGTTTGTTGTTTCTTTCTTTGTTTTTTAGAGGTGGGGGAGGGGATTATGGATGGGTGGAGGTGGAGGTGGTGGTGGGAGATGACGAGGGGGGAGACGGGGTGGTTATTATTTTTATTTATACCTTTGTTGTTGCTGTTGTTGTTTTAAAGTTGAGTTTACTGGAAAAATTAAATTTTCTTTGATGTTGTTGTTGTTTTGGCGGTAGGGGGTGTGTGTGTCTTTGAAGATATGTGGCTGAATATTCCTGACACATCTAAAGCTGCTATGGTTGGTGTATACAATGGCATGTATGTATGTGTATATATATGAGTGTGATTGTATGTGTATATATATATATATATATATGTGTGTGTATATAGTGGTAGCTATGGTGCTTCCATAGGCGGTATGCCAACATTAGCACTCGATATTCATCAGAGTAGAGTGTAGATATTATCAAGAAAACGAAAAATCAGTGATGCATCTGGACTTTATTTTGTGTTACAAATGTTTCACCGTCATGTAGCTCGAGTCATGGTCCTTGTATGGATCTGGCTGATTCTACTTCTGCCGGTTCTTTCAGACACGGCTGTTATGTCCGGAGCAAATTTTATCCGGACATAACAGCCGTGTCTGAAAGAACCCACAGAAGTAGAATCAGCCAGATCCATACAAGGACCATGACTCGAGCTACATGACGGTGAAACATTTGTAACACAAAATAAACCAAGTCCAGATGCATCACTGATTTTTCGTTTTCTTTATAATATATATGTATATATATATATCTATGTATGTATATATATATATCTATGTATGTATATATATAGATATATATATATGAATGTATGTATATATATATATATATGTGTGTGTGTGTGTGTGTATAAGACATAAGACAAGTTAAAGTGCCTGACTAGATGCCTTGCTGTATTTGTTCCACCTCTCTGCACTGACTTGTTACCTTTCATCCCTCCTCATCACATGACTCAACCATCTCATCCTACTTCTCTCCACAACA
>OZ024762.1:2768538-2778538 GCA_964016885.1 Eledone cirrhosa
ATATATATATATACGTATATATATATATATATATATATACGTATATATATATATATATGTATATATATATATATATATGTATATATATATATATATATATATACATATATATATATATATATATATATATATATACGTATGTATATATATATATATATATATATATATATATATATATATACGTATGTATATATATATATATATATATATATATATATATATATATATATATATACGTATATATATATATATATGTATATATATATATGTATGTATATATATATATATATATATATACGTATATATATATATATATATATATATACGTATATATATATATATATATATATATATATATATATATATATATATATATATACGTATATATATATATATATGTATGTATATATATATATATATATATATATATATACGTATATATAAATGTAAAGCCATCAATAGAAAATTTGGTATCAATCAGCTGTAAAAGGTCAAGTCAGGTCAATTGTGAAAGGTCAGTATATATATATATCCTCCTCTACCAATGTATCACTGGTACTATATATATATATATCCTCCTCTCCAATCGCCTTTACTTTATAGACACCAGTACGTTACTGGTACTTTATAACTCCCACCCCGCCCCTGAAAGACAGAGCTAATTACGGCAAGATTTGATCAATTAGAATAATTAAAATTCAATTTCTATAGCTATATTTTTCACTTCCGGTTTCTTTTACAACTTCCGTTGGAAAATCTTCTCGCCATTTTAACTTAGTTTCAGATCTCGGAATATTTACCCCTGTTTTATTGTCTTGGATTATTTTATTACAGTTTCAGGTAATTTAAGCAACTTTATTTTTTGTATTTGTTCGTTTGGTAATATTTTGATACTGTTGTTAGTTTTCTCCATTACACTCGCCTCCTCTGTAGAGACGTGCCTCAGCCTCCCCTTCATATCGGGCATTCATTGATCTTGGGTTCAATTGATATTTTCTTTGGTTTTAATTATATATTTTTAGCTGAAATATTTATGTAATTAAGTATTGTATATTATTAGTTGATAGAATGGTTAACTCGGAGATGAGTGAGTCACACCAGGTAGAGCCACTCGTTCAAAGATAACAGCTGCGATATCATGTGGTTAGAATGTCTCAGCAAAGAATTGCTGGATAGATTTTTACGGGCAAAAACCAACCAGCAGGAGACCCAAGGGTAGATCCCGAACAAGATGGTTGGATAACATCCATGAGCTTGGCTGATCTCGCTTGGAGGATCCAGCTGGACCAGGTGGAGACGTTGGCTTCTGACAGGACTCACTGGAAGGAGTGTTTGGGGACTTTGGTTCACCCGTACAACCCTCCCAGGAATAAGTGGAGCAAGAAGACGAAGAAATAATTGTTTCTACTTTAGGCACAAGGCCAGCAATTACCCAGTTCATTACTGGTACTTTATTTTATCGACCCCCGTAAGGATGAAAGGCAAAGTTAACCTCGGCGGGATTTGAACTCAGACTGTAACTATGCTAGAAAGCATGGCGTCCAACCCTCTACCGATACTGCCATGTGCATATATATTTAGTATACCGACCATCCCCTCCGTGAGAACTGGGAACTCTCCGGTGGTTGTGGTGGAGGGGAATGACAGAAAACGAGTAATTTACGAAGGTTTTGGAGGATATAAATTAGTTCAAAATTCATTTCAGGAAAATACTCTTCAGTCTGAAGACCCAAAGTGGGTGGGAGATCTCCCCGGCGGACGGGGAGATCTCCCCCGGGGGACGGGGAGAGTTGACAGGTTTGATATACAGACAGAAAATATTCTGTAAATGAAATTCAATCTGTCGGTTGGTAAAGATGTAAACATCTGTTAATTGGTAAAGATGTGAACATCTGCTGGTTGGTAAAGATGTAAACATCTGTTAATTGGTAAAGATGTGAACATCTGCTGGTTGGTAAAGATGTAAACATCTGTCAGTTGGTAAAGATGTAAACATCTGTCAGTTGGTAAAGATGTTAACATCTGTTGGTAAAGATATAAAAATGAAGTGTTCAACAATAAAACAAGGTCGGGGGGTAAATTTAGTTTCGGAAAGTTGCCACAGGGTTAACAGGCTTCTAAAGGTTGGGTCTCCGTGCCCTAACTCAACATTGGCCCACGGCCCTCCTCGCCCCCCTCTCCCAAGCCAATCAATAAGTCTTCGTGGTAGATTCCAGAAAGTTCCAATTAAGAAAGACGATGTTGAGTATGGCAGATTAATTTGGCAAATCTACAGCTTGTTGTTGTTGTTGTTGTTACTGTAATAGTTGTATTAGTTGTTGTAGATGTTGGTGTTGTTTTGATTGTGGTTACAGATGTTGTTAATGATGATGATGGTGGTGGCAGTAATGATGGTGGTGGTGATGGTGTGAATGATGGTGGGGGTGATGATGGGGGTGGGTATGACGATGGGGGTGGGGATGACGATAATGACGATGGGGATGGGGAGGGGATGATAGTGATGATGGTGGTGGTGGGGATGATGACGATGGTGGTGGGGATGATAGTGATGGGGATGATAGTGGTGGGGATGATAGTGATGATGATGATGGTGGTGGGGAGGATGATGGTTGTGGGGATGATAGTGACGATGGTGGTGGGGGCTGGGATGATAGTGATGATGGTGATGGTGGTGGGGATGATGATGGTGGTGGGGATGGTGGTGGGGGATGATAGTGATGATGGTGATGGTGGTGGGGATGACGATGGTGGTGGGGATGATGATGGTGGTGGGGATGGTGGTGGGGGATGATAGTGATGATGGTGATGGTGGTGAGGGATGATGCTGGGGGCTGGGGATGATGGTGATGGTGATTGAGTTGTCAACAACTGTTAAAACGAATCTGGGCCACCCACTCCGCCGCCCCCCCCCCCCTCCCACCTTCCATGATAAACCACTCCATCTGGTGGCCAGTTGAGGGAGATAGTGGGTCATGTGGAGGAGGAGGAGGGAGGGTGGTGTCGGTGCATTGGAGCTCTACCAACCTCTCTCTCTCTCTCTCTCTCTCTCTAGATGTATGCAAATATATGCATAAATGTGTGTGTATGTATGTCACTGTGTGTATGTGTCACTGTGTATGTATGTATGTCACTGTGTGTATGTGTCACTGTGTATGTATGTATGTCACTGTGTGTATGTGTCACTGTGTATGTATGTATGTCACTGTGTATGTATATATGTCACTCTGTGTGTATATATGTCACTGTATGTGTGTCACTGTGTGTGTATGTATGTCACTGTGTGTGTGTATGTATGTCACTGTGTGTGTATGTATGTCACTGTGTCTGTATGTGTGTATATATATATATATGTATGTATATGTGTGTATGTATGTATGCATGTATATGTATGCGTGTATGTATGTATATATGTGTGTATGTATATATGTGTGTATGTATGTATGTATGTGTGTGTATATATGTGTATGTATGTATGCATGTATGTGTGTGTATGTATATATGTGTATGTGTGTATCTATGTGTATGTATGCATGTATATGTATGTGTGTATATGTGTATGTATGTGTATATATGTGTATGTATGTATATGTGTGTATGTATGCATGTATATGTATATGTGTATGTATATGTATGTGTGTATGTATGTGTGTATGCATATGTATATGTATGTATGTATGTATGTATATGTATGTGTGTATGTATGTGTGTATGTATATGTGTATGTGTATATGTATGTATGTATGTATGTATATGTATATGTGTATGTATATGTATGTGTGTATGTATGTGTGTATGCATATGTATATGTATGTATGTATGTATGTATGTATATGTGTGTATGTATGTGTATGTGTGTATGTATATGTGTATATGTATATGTATGTATGTATGTATGTGTATATGTATGTGTCCTCTTTACCTGGTCAGCTTCCAGCTTAATAATTACAGTGTAGAGATGATGTAAGGAAGTGGTGGGAGGTGTGGGGAGAGGTAGAGACCCCCCCCCCCACACTTATCTACTTCCTCTTCCTCCTTCCCATCATTCTCCATCTTCCAGCCAAAGTTGACCTAAATACCAGATACCACCACCCCACCTCACCCCACACTCCAACCCAGCCCATATCTCTCTCTCACCTTCTCTCTCTATCACTATATATCTCTCTCTTTCTCTCTCTCTATCACTCTCTCTCTCTCTCACCTCTATCACTATATATCTCTCTCTCCCACCTCTCTCTCTATCACTATATCTCTATCAGTATATCTCTCTCTCTTTCTCTCTCTCTATCACTATCTCTCTCTCTCTCTCTCACCTCTATCACTATATATCTCTCTCTCCCACCTCTCTCTCTATCACTATATCTCTATCAGTATATCTCTCTCTCTTTCTCTCTCTCTATCACTATCTCTCTCTCTCTCTCACCTCTATCACTATATATCTCTCTCTCCCACCTCTCTCTCTATCACTATATCTCTATCAGTATATCTCTCTCTCTTTCTCTCTCTCTATCACTATCTCTCTCTCTCTCTCACCTCTATCACTATATATCTCTCTCTCCCACCTCTCTCTCTATCACTATATCTCTATCAGTATATCTCTCTCTCTTTCTCTCTCTCTATCAGTATATCTCTCTCTCTCTCTCACCTCTATCACTATATATCTCTCTCTCCCACCTCTATCTCTATATCTCTATCAGTATATCTCTCTCTCTTTCTCTCTCTCTATCACTATATATCTCTCTCTCCCACCTCTATCTCTATCACTATATCTCTACCCCCCCTATTTATTGCTACCCCCCCCCCCCCCCACACAATCTCAACATCTAGTTATATGGTAGGCACAGTCTACTTAGATGTGAATAACGTCCATTACTGTACTATGTGGTACTATATACATATACATATATACACATATATATATATATATACACACATATATATATATATACATATATATATATATATACACACATATATATATATATACACACATACATGCATGTGTGTATATATAGAGAAACACCGTCATATACACACACATATATATATATACACACATACATGCATGTGTGTATATATATAGACAAACACCTTCATATACACACATACATGCATATGTGTATATATAGACAAACACCCTCATATACACACATACATGCATATGTGTATATATAGACAAACACCCTCATATACACACATACATGCATGTGTATATATATAGACAAACACCCTCATATACACACATACATGCATGTGTGTATATATAGAGAAACACCGCCATATACACACACATATATATATACACACATACATGCATGTGTATATATATATAGACAAGCACCCTCATATACACACATACATGCATGTGTATATATATATAGACAAGCACCCTCATATACACACATACATGCATGTGTGTATATATAGACAAGCACCCTCATATACACACATACATGCATGTGTGTATATATAGAGAAACACCCTCATATACACACATATATATATACACACATACATGCATGTGTATATATATAGACAAGCACCCTCATATACACACATACATGCATGTGTATATATATATAGACAAGCACCCTCATATACACACATACATGCATGTGTGTATATATAGACAAGCACCCTCATATACACACATACATGCATGTGTGTATATATAGACAAGCACCCTCATATACACACATACATGCATGTGTGTATATATAGACACCGTCATATACACACTCCAGTCCAGCACCGTGTTAAGTGGTTGGCGTTAGGAAAGACATCCAGCCATAGAAAACCAGGCCAAACCTGACTGTTGACCTGTCTGACCCCATAACATGATACAGCATATAAACCAGGTTAGCATGAAATATAGAGGTTAAACTGTTGATGAGGGTGGTGGTGGTGGTTGTGGTGGTAATGGTGGTGGTTGTGGTTGTGGTGGTGGTAATGGTGGCGGTGGTCGTCGTCGTCGACTTACCTATGAGATCAATAAGAGCTTAGGGGTCATACACATTAAGGGATTTGTTTTTAAAAAATACATTTTTAATGTTTACACTAAAGAGAAGGGCTTCAAATTTCTTGTAACTTAAGGCCTCAACAGGGGAATCATATATATATATATATATATATATATATATATATATAGTTTTAATATAGATGAGATTCTACAGGACTAGAACTGTTTCATTCCTTAGAAATCATCAGGATTCCTGATGATTTCTAAGGAATGAAACAGTTCTAGTCCTGTAGAATCTCATCTATATTAAAACTTTTATACTCTGCAATGTATTGAGTACCTTACTTACTGTGGTTACCTCCGATTCAACCCGGAATAACGTACTATATATATATATATATATATATATATATATAATGAACCCCTTTCTTCCCGGGGCATAGATATAAGTCCAGGGAAGCAAGGGGTTCAGAGTACAGTAGATGTTTGATGGAGGGTATTTGCTTGGCTTCACGTCTCTGAACAGTTTCCAGTTCAATATTCTGAGCAAGATAGGGGTTCCAGACTGGTGATGCAAAGTCTGTGTGTGGCTGCACCATAGCTATATATAGCTTTAAATAGATAGCTGGAGAGTGGCTGACAAAGTCTTGCTGAGTGATGTTAGGACACCCTCAGCCTTCTTGACAATTTTAGAGACGTGCTTCGTCCAACACAAATTGCTGCTGACAGTAATGCCCAGGTCACGAACACTTGATATTAGTGTTGTGGAGGGAGTATGTGAACGCTGGGTTTTTCCTCCCCAAATGCATGGGGGTACACTTGTCCCCAGCCAGCTTGAGTTTCCAGTCCGTAATCTATTGCTGCATTGTGTCTAGGTCTGATTGCAGGAAAGATCTATAACATGCAGGATCCATATCTCAAAGTACATTTTGATGTCATCTGCATATTTCAGCACTTTAATGTCATTAATATATGCAACAAACAAAAGGGGACCAAGAACAGATCCCTGCGATACACCAGATGACATCTCATAGGGTGAAGAATGCTGTCCTAGAACCGTGACTACATCTTTTTGACTGAGAATTCTTGTTTGTTATCTGCTAATGTTCTAGAAACCATCATCTGTTGCATAACATCTGTTGCATAAAAGATGCTGGTTTTATGATGACCAAGCAGAACATTACATGTGTGAACCATAAGAGATTCCTCTGGTGAAGGATCCCACACAGACACACACACACACACACATGCACACGCACATAAACACATGCACATAAACACCAATAAATGGATACACATATGCATGTACATATACACACATATATAATGCATGTAACACACACATAAACACGTGTGTGCGTGCATATATATATATATATATATATATATATATATTTGTGTGCATGTATATATATATATATATATATATATATATATGTGTGTGTGTGTGTGTGTGTGTGTGTCTGTGTGTCTATTACAGGATCTTCCACCCTCACAGTTGCAACTCCTCTGTAATTTCCTGCCGATTCTACTGACAGGAAATTAATAGGTTTGGAGGTGGTGGTGGTGGATGTGTTGTGGTGGTGGTGGTGGTGGTGGTGGTGGTGGTAGTGGTGGTGGTGGATGTGTTGTGGTGGTGGTGGTGGTGGTGGTGGTGGTAGTGGATGTGTTGGTGGTGGTGGTAGTGGTGGTGGTGGATGTGTTGGTGGTGGTGGATGTGTTGTTGTGGTGGTAGTGGTGGATGTGTTGGTGGTGGTGGTAGTGGATGTGTTGGTGGTAGTGGTGGTGGTGGATGTGTTGTTGTGGTGGTGGTGGTAGTAGATGTGTTGTTGTTGTTGGTGGTGGTGGTGGATGTGTTGTTGTGGTGGTGGTGGATGTGTTGGTGGTGGTAGTAGTGGATGTGTTGGTGGTGGTGGTAGTGGATGTGTTGGTGGTAGTGGATGTGTTGTTGTTGTTGGTGGTGGTGGTAGTGGATGTGTTGGTAGTGGATGTGGTGGTGGGGGATGTGGTGGTGGTGGAGGTGGTGATGGATGGTTTAGTAGTGTTGTTTGTGGGAGTTGGGGTGTTGTGATGGTGCAGGTGGTTGTTGTTGTTGGTGGTGGTGGTCATTGTGATGATGGTTGATGATAATGACAATAATGATAAACATGTCGGTGATGATGGTAGGGACAGACTTCACCTTTCCACATCATTTAAGGTAACATGTTAAAAGGTGTCAGTCTTTAAAACAGATAAAATATTTTGTATTTTTGTGCCAATATTTTGTATTTTTTTTTACTTCAAAACCTGCTGAGGTCAACTTTGTGTTTCATCCTTTCAGGGGTTTCATAAAATATTATATCAGGTGAACACAGGGGCTGATTCTCTCCCCCTCTCTTTCACTTTCTCTCTCTCACTGTTATACCCACTCTTTCTCTCTCACTCTTTTTAACTCTCTCTCATGGAGGGATAGACAGACAGAGAGTTAGATAAATAGATAGATAGATAGATAAATAGATAGATAGATAGATAGATAAATAGATAAATAGATAAATAGAGGTAGACAGATAGATAGATAAATAGATAGATAGATAGATAGATAGATAGATAAATAGATAAATAGAGGTAGACAGATAAATAGAGATAGATAGATAGAGATAGTTAGATAAATAGACAGATAAATAAATAGAGATAGACAGATAAATAGATAGAGATAGATAAATAGATAGACAGATGATTATGGCTGACTAAACAACAACAAAATATTTACAAAAAAAACAAAAACAATATACAATTTATTTTATGCAGTTTTTTTAATCATTTTCAATTTTATTTCATTTTCCAAATGATATAATTTGATGTATTTTCACTTCTTATTTCAATATATTCTTATATAAAACAAAAAACAGTCAAATTTTGTAAACAGTAAAAAAGTTTTATTTAATTAAGCGAAAAATAATTAACAAAAAAAAATCATTATCAAAGATTAACAAAGAAACAAACAAAAAAAAAACAAACAAACAATGATAAGAAAAAGGAAGATTTAGTAATATTTCCTTTATGGCGAAAATACTGGATATATATATATACCAGTACTGGGTGTATAAAGTATATATATATATATATATTTACATATATATATATATATATATATATATATATATATATATATATATATATATATATTTACATATATATATATATATGTAAATATATATATATGTATGCATACACACACACATAGATATGTGTGTGTGTGTATATGTATGTGTGTGTGTGTGTGTGTGTATATATTAGATACATGAATACAGGTTTATATAATTTATTTTTGTACAGTTCAGATATATATATACACAGACATGAGTATTAGTTTTTTGGTATATATATATATATATGTGAGTGTGTATATATGTGTATATATATATGTATATGTATGTATATATGTGTGTGTGTGTGTAATAATAGCTTTATTTGGCATCAAATCTCTGTTTTCTTTTTTTTAGTTTTAATGTTACTTTTCATTCTGCAAGTGAAATAGAGTTGAAAGTCTTGTCTAAGGTCTCAATTGAACCTCTGCAGCTGTCTTTGGTTCAGTTCACTCATAACTTATTCTCTCTCTCTCTTTCTCCCTCTCTGCCTCTGTGTGTGTGTGTGTGTGTGTGTGTATTTCCATGTTTGCATTAGTGTGTTTGTATGTACATCTGTTTACATGCATGTGTGTGTTTGTCCTTGGACATATATAGAAACAGATGTATGTATGTGTGTATATATGTATGTATGTGTGTATATATATATATGTATGTATGTATGGACCCGTAACTCCCGATGGAGTGTTAGGACTGCTGTTAAGACATGTGGCATGTCTTGGGAATTTTAAACCTGGCAGAGCCCATTCCCTCCCCAGGTCTGAACACAGCACATTTCTTCCAGAAAAGGAGAGAATGGAAGTGATAAAGAGATATAGAGGAAGAATCGACCCCAGTATTTCACTGGTACTTTTTTTATTGACCTCAAGAGGATGAAAGGCAAAGTTGACCTCAGCAGGATTTGAACTCAGAGAGCCAA
>OZ024762.1:2783538-2791038 GCA_964016885.1 Eledone cirrhosa
ATGGTGTGAATCATGGACATACAACTTTATATAGATTAGTAGCGGTGTAATTATCCATGGTCCCTGGTCCTCAGAAATAATGATGGTCGAAGATACCAGTCTATAGTTGGTATATATATATTTAACAATAGTAACAATAACAACAATAATAATCATCATCATCATAAAAGAACACAACTTATAAAAGAATTTGTAGAGCATTGGTTAAGACCCCCTCCTCACCTCATTGTGGTATTAAGTCACAACCCTTTATATTCTGTGTAACCCCCCCCCCCCCCCCCCCTTATTTTATTTTAAAATTTTATTCTTTGGGGGTGGGGGAGTAATAATCAATTTTGATACCAGTGATATACTAGGGGGTCTATATAGTTATACCACTTCATCCTCTCCTCTCTCGAAATTGCTGGTGTTGTTAATAAACATCTTCATCATCACCATTATTGTGTCAGACATCATGCTTTGTGTCATATAGTTACGTCCCTGGAGTCGATAAAATAAAGTACCAGTAACACACTGGGATCGATTTAATCGACTTTCCCCCTTCCCAAAAATTGTTGGCCCTGTGCCTAAATCCAGAAAGCATTATTATTATTGTTGGAGATTGGCAGAATTGTTGGAGTACCAGTCACATATTGGGGTTGATTTCATTGACTTCTCCATTATGCCTAAATTAGAAACTATTATTGTTATATATTATTATATAACAATTTATTAATAATTTTATAAAATAACGCCTTTTTTTAACAACCATTTGTAGGGTTTGAATTGGAAGTTCCTTGTTTTATAGGAACCAGATTGGTTCTCATTTACAACCTTAATCTTCTGTGTAGCAAGAAATCTAGGGCCCAGTTTCTGTCTGTGGGGCTTTGTTGTGTTATACATATATACATACATATATATATTTTTTTATATATACAAACAAGCACATACACACACAAACACACATAGAAACACACACACAAACACACATAGAAACACACACACAAACACACATAGAAACACTCACACACACTCACACACACACTCACACACACATACACACACACACACACAGAAACACTCTCTCACACACACACAGTGAATAAAAACATTATCATTGTAGTTACACAATATTTTTATCTTTTATAAATCCAGTATCAAATATTTTATGTCCTCAATAATTGAGGAATAAATTGTCTTTTGTGGTGTTTTCTTCCAAATCTCCAGGTTCTGAGTTCAAATCTTTGCCGAGATCAACATCACCATTTATCCTTTCGAGGGGACGAGGCCGGGAAGGGTTGGGGCTTGTTGATAAAATAAAGTAGCAATCTGGGGGATGTGGGGGTCGGTGGGTTGGTAGAATTGTTAAAAGTGTTGGAAGATGAGCGGCTTTTTGGTATATCTCTGTCCGAGCCCATGTCCGAGCCTGTGTCTGTATGTCCTTAGTTTCAAGATCCTGCTTTCTGTCAACTTTCTGGAAAAAGAAAAAAATGGGAACATGATAGGACTGGGGCTCCTATCATAAAAACAACAAAAAAAAAAAAACAGCCAAGAGACCACCACCTGTTAGGTGTAAGTTCATGAGGGCCCAGCTAAACCTAAGACAGGTGTGAGCTGGAACAACAACAACAACAGCATCAACAAATATATTTTCTTTGTGTTAACAGCCCTCCTTCCAGACATTTTGTACACTTCAATAAAGACATCTTTATTTCACCCATGTGTGGGTAGGAAGCCCTCTTCTATTACCCACCCCTATTGTCCAACTGCCCTACTACAATAACATAACAATACCCCCCACGGCATGTAGCTGCCCCTCTCCCTACTCCGTCTTATCACCATCCATCCTCACACCACCCCGACCATTATCCTATCACCCACCCACCACCCCATACTTCTCATTTAACCTCTTGGTAACCCCCCCCCTACCATCCTGCCTTGCTTCAAATTACACTTTTTGGAGGGAAGGGCAAAAGTCTGTTAAATTGACCCTCAGTATATAACTGATACTTTACTACCTCGACCCCTTTTGGATGGATGAAAGGCAAAGTTGACCTCGGCAGGATTTGAAATCAGGACATTAGGGAAGTCGAGTGAAATATCACCACAAGGTATTTTGACTGTTGCTCTACCGATTCTGTCACTTCACTGCCTCCTGTAGTAGTAATAGTAATAGTAGTAGTAGTAGTAATTGCAACGACATTGACATTAATTATAACAATAACAACAACAACAACATTAACAGTAATAATAATAATTGTTTCTACTTTAGGCACAAGGCCAGCAATTACCCCAGTGTATTACTGGTACTTCATTTTATCGACCCCGTAAGGATGAAAGGCAAAGTTAACCTCAGCGGGATTTGAACTCAGATCATAAAGGGCCGTAACTCTATGCTGCAAAGCATGGCGTCCGACCCTCTACCGATACTGCCAATCAACAATAATAATAATAATAATAATAATGGTTTCTGATTTAGGCACAAGGCCAGCAATTTGGGAGGAAAGAGGCACAAGTCAATGGAATCGACCCCCAGTGTATTACTGGTACTTTATTTTATCAACCCCGTAAGGATGAAAGGCGAAGCTAACATCAGTGGGATTTGAACTCAGAACGTAAAGGGCCCTAACTCTGTTGCAAATCAGATTGTCCGACACTCTACCGATTCTGCTGCCAATCCACTGCCTAAATAATAATAATAATAATAATTGTGTCTAACATTGGCACAAGGCCATCAATTGACACCAGTAGTTAACTGGTACTTTATTTTATCAACCTCGGAATGATGAAAGGTAGAGAGTTGTTACTAAATACTGCAACGACAACAATGGGAATTCTTCTTAAGAGTCTTAAGATTGATTTATTTAATAGAAAATCTCAGCAGAATGTATGAGATTGCTCCCAGTTTGTGGCTGAAGGTTAAACAAGGGACAGATGAGAGGGGGTAGTTATCGTTGGGGGTCTGAGCGGGGTTGTGGATCTATGGAGTTGCTCAGATAACCTTAGGTATTCACCTATCTGTACCAGGAGGACTCAATATCTTATATAGTTGTATACTATATATGTATGTATGGTCCCATAACTCCTGATAGAGTTATAGGGGCGCCGTATTGACATGTGGCATTTCTGGGCATTTTAAGCCTGGCAGAGCCCATTCCTCTCCAGGCCTGACCTGGTAGAGCCCATTCCTCTCCAGGCCTGACCTGGTAGAGCCCATCCCTCTCCAGGCCTGAGTACAGCAGATTTCTTCCAGAGAAAGAAATATAGGGGAAGAACCCCCCCCCCCCTCCCTCAGTACTAAACTGGTACTTTTTATATCGACCTTGAAAGGATGAAAGGAAAAGTTGACCTTAGCAGGATTTGAACTCAGACAGCAGAGAGTCGGAACGAATACCATAAAGCATTGTATCTGACGTTCTAATGACTCAGCCAATATATATATACACACAACATGTATACTATATATATACACATGTATACAATGTGCATTTGTTACCCATGTATACTATGTATTTGTTACACATGTATACTATATATACACAACATGTATACTATGTGTATTTGTTACCCATTCTCTCATTCCTATGTACCCCCTCTTGACATTACTGGTGTAATGTGTCTTTGTAATGTCTCCTTCATCTGATGCCAGTGTAGCAAATAAAACAAATCATTATTATTATTATTATTATTATTATATATTTCTGCCCCATTTCTCTGTAAAGCCCCCAAATTTACAGAAAGTTGTCTTTGTAATGTCCTCTCATTCTCTGCCTTTTTGTCTGCTACAACAGTTCCATGGAGACGAGTTAGGGAAGAACACATCGATCGTTCAGTTTTGTTTTGAACTGTTTTCGTTTCACATTTGAAAAGAGGGTTATAACCCTGAAATATATTGGGTAAAGTCATTATTTTGTTTAAGTTGTCATCTGTTGCCCTTTTATATATTTCTACCGCATTGTTCCAGCCTTCTGAAACTTATCAGTCATTTAATAATTGTTTCTACCTTTCGCACAAGGCCAGCAATTATCCCAGTGTATTACTGGTACTTTATTTTATTGATCCCGTAAGGATATTATTATTATTGTCCCCAAATCTTTGTGTCTTTCTGACAAATTAACAAAAGCAATAAAGAAATCGTTAGGATTAATTAATTAGTTAATGTTAGTGTTATTATTATTATCATTATTATTATTGTTGTTGTATTTCACTTTTATTTCCATAATTGGTTTGGCATAAGCCCCTCCCCCACCCACTGTATTATATATATATTGTTTAAATTATGCCAAAGTCTCCAAAAAGCAGGGTCAGGGAGGGATGCCGGCTAAACTAAGACATTTTCAGCTGTCTCCTTCTTTGAGGTGTCTCATATATTAGACATTTTTTTCCTTTTTCTCTATTTGTTATATATTTATATATATATATCGTATATATATATATATATATCTATATATATAGATATATATATATATATATTTTAAAAATTTGTTTTAAGTGCCAGTCAAATACTGGGGTCCGTGCAATTAACTGCCGCCCTCCCCTTTTTAAAATTGATGCCCTTGTCTCTTCACAATCATCATCATCACAACAATGACAGGTGCTAGTAATTTGTTTTTCTTTTCCTTTTTTTTTCTTCTCCTCCCCTCATATTTGGTGGTGGTGGTGGTGTTGTTGCTGCTGTTGTTGTTGCTGTTGTTGTTGTTACTGTTGTTGCTGCTGCTGTTGTTGTTGTTGCTGTTGTTGCTGTTGTTGTTGTTGTTGTTGCTGTTGTTGGTGGTGGTTAGGGTTGCTGCTACTGTTGTTGTTATAGTTGTTGTTGTTACTCATTTGGTTGGCTGTTGTTGTTGTTGTTGTTGTAGTTAGGGACATATTTTGGGGCGAGATACAGAAATAGGTGTTCTTTTGTAGTAATAGTAGTGGTAGTAGCAGTGGTAGTGTTGTTGGTGGTAGTAGTGGTGGTGCAACAGTCAGCAGCTTGCCCCATATGTTGGAGACCCCCACCCCCGGAGCACAAGAGAGAGATAGATAGATAGAGAGGTGTGGTAGAAGCTGAGTGGTATGTGAAACAGGAGCAGATAACTCTGGATGTGAATCAGCTGGACAAATTTAGTGCTGTTAACATGGCCCATAGTGTTAGGGTGATGCCTTGGACAAGGTGCCATGACATGGAGCCAACTAGAGGGAAGAGAAAAACAGACATATTAGTTATAATGACAGAGAGAGAGAGAGAGAGAGAGAGACAGATATAGAGACAGAGAGAGAGAGAGATAGACAGAGAGATAGAAAGAGACAGAGAGAGATATATAATTGGAGATAGATATATAAAGAGAGAAACTGAGAGAGAGAGAGAGAGAGAGAGAGATAGACAGAGAGAGAGGAACAAATATATATATGTCGAGAGAGAGAGGGAAAAGTTTATAAAAGTTATTCCATGATATAATTTATGTATGTATAAAGTGTAGTTTAACCTTTTAGCATTTAAACTGGCTGTAACCAGCCATTCATACTTATGTTAAGGTATTGTTCTCAAAATAGATAATATTAAAATATCATAGTTTCAATATTATGTGAGATATTTATGTAAGATAAAGCCTTTGCTGTGAAAATATGATATTAAATATAAAGTAATGTAAATGTTATGTGAGATATTATGTAAGGTAAAGCCTTTACTGTGAAAATACATAGTATATATAGAGTAATGTAAATGTTATGTGAGGTATTATGTGAGGTAAAGCCTTTACTGTGAAAATACATAGTATATATAGAGTAATGTAAATGGTATGTGAGGTAAAGCCTTTACTGTGAAAATACAATAGTATTTATAGAGTAATGTAAATGTTATGTGAGGTAAAGCCTTTACTGTGAAAATACAATAGTATATATAGAGTAATGTAAATGGTAAAGGGTTAAAAAGGATCAAAGGTAAAAGAGTTGTTTATTTCTTACCACTTCGAGATGTTGTAAGACACCGTATTTCATCGCTTCCATCGTTGCAATGAAGAGTTTTATCACATCGCTCAAACACTGGTATACAATGTATCATACTGCTACACATAAAAATACTTTTGTTTTCTTTATTACATACACTGATGTCAAAATTCATGGCAATTTCTGGAAAATGAGAGAAATATTTATCAACAATAAACAAACAATATTTTTACATTAGTTTCAATTACACAGCGAAGCTTATGATTTAAACTGTAATGTCTGTTTTCCACGATTGCATATGTTAGACGGGCTGTCACATACTGATGTTTGACTGGCTGTCACATACTGATGTTTGACTGGCCAGGTGACCATGTCTTGCTCGTACACTCCATTTTTTTACTTTATTTCTATAGCTGGATGTCCTTCCTAACACCAACCTCTTTACAGCATGTACAGAGTGGACTGGGTACCTTTTTATCATGGTACCAGCACTGCTACTTTACAGAGTGAACTGGGTATTTTTTGTCATGGTACCAGCACTACCACCTTAAAGGGTGGACATGGTGTATTTCGTCATGGCACCAGCACTACCACCTTACAGGGTGGACTGGGTGTATTTCGTCTTGGCACCAGAACTACCACCTTACAGGGTGGACTGGGTGTATTTCGTCTTGGCACCAACACTACCCCCTTACAGGGTGGACTGGGTGTATTTCGTCTTGGCACCAACACTACCCCCTTACAGGGTGGACTGGGTGTATTTCGTCTTGGCTCCAACACTACCCCCTTACAGGGTGGACTGGGTGTATTTCGTCATGGCACCAACACTATATTCTGAAAACTATGATATATTTAAATTGTGAACTTACGAGGACAAACTGCATTATTTTCACAGACTTTTGTCTCAGATGATGGCCCTTCACAGTCTTTCCCTTCATAGCTAGGGTACGGGGCTGAGCAGAGTCTCACTCGCCTCTGTGTCCCCTCTGGACCACAGATCCTGTTACATACTGACCAGCCACTCCATAATGTCCAGTTTCCATCAACTGTCAAATAAAACAAAACACATTATTGCAAGGATCACTTCAACAACAACAGCAGCAATAATAAGTACAACAGCAGCAGCAGCAACAACAACAACAGCAGCAATAAGTACAAAAGCAACAACAACAACAACAGCAGCAGCAATAATAAGTACAAAAGCAGCAACAACAACAACAACACCTACAATAAATCTTCAGCATAAAATCTGTTGTGTTCTTAGCCAACTAAACTATCATCATCATCATTGCTGGTTCTATATGGTATTAAGGGTGGAGAGAACTGTCTGTCTGTCTGTCTGTCTGTCAGTCCATCTGTCTGTCTGTCTGTCAGTCCATCTGTCTGTCTGTCTGTCTGTCAGTCAACACAACCTGTTCCAGGAATTGAACCCACACCATCACCATCAGCCCCACACCATCACCATCAGCCCCACACCACCACCATCAGCCCCACACCATCACCATCAGCCCCACACCATCACCATCAGCCCCACACCACCACCATCAGCCCCACACCATCACCATCAGCCCCACACCATCACCATCAGCCCCACAC
>OZ024762.1:2793538-2795515 GCA_964016885.1 Eledone cirrhosa
CATTACTCACCAGGACAGTGTGACAGGTAACACTGCGTTATTTGTGTTTCTTTTTTCTCCTGGTCCTCGTTGCCATCGACGACGATATAGCGCGTTCTTTCTTCAGTGCCAAATCCGCAGGTCTTTGAGCAACCAGAAAGAGATCCCCAGGGACCCCATGTCATCACAACCGACAGCACTGAAAATACAACAAACAGACTTCAGATCATTTAGTACCGGGACCTCCCAGAAATTATTTTGTCAAAGAACCCTTACAAAATTATAAAGAAATCTTGGAACCTTTCTATGATTTTTTTCATAAATCTCGTAGAGATGTAAACTTGTAGACATGTAGAGGTGTAGACATGTAGAGATGTAGACATGTAGAGATGTAGAGATGTAGACATGTAGAGGTGTAGACATGTAGAGGTGTAGACATGTAGAGGTGTAGACATGTAGAGATGTAGACATGTAGAGATGTAGACAGACGTGTAGAGGTGTAGACATGTAGAGGTGTAGACATGTAGAGGTGTAGACATGTAGCGATGTAGACAGACGTGTAGAGATGTAGACATGTAGAGATGTAGACATGTAGAGATGTAGACAGACGTGTAGAGATGTAGACATGTAGAGATGTAGACATGTAGAGATATAGAGATGTAGACATGTATATAGACATGTAGAGATGTAGACAGACATGTAGACATGTATATAGACATGTAGAGATGTAGACAGACATGTAGAAATGTAGAGATGTAGATGTAATGTACTTACCAGGATGGATTAAAAGAAGTAGGAAGAATAGAAATTTGGTATCCATTTGGTAAGTGGTTCTGAAAGAGAAGATAACAGTGAAAATAACATTTAGAAGATACCAAGATATCATCATCGTCATCATCATTATTATCATGATGATGATGATGATGATCTACCACCACCACCACCAACACCAACACCACAACCACCATTACCACCATCACCACTACCATCTCTCAGTTGTTGTTACTGTTGTTGTTGTTGATACTATTATTGTTCCTGTCCATTACAGATTATCAATAATTCTTTACATTTGTTTCTGTTGATGGTGGTGTTGGTGGTAGTAGTGGTGGTGTTGGTGGTAGTAGTGGTGGTGTTTGTGGTAGTAGTAGTGGTGGTGTTGGTGGTAGTAGTGGTGGTGTTGGTGGTAGTAGTGGTGGTGTTTGTGGTAGTAGTGGTGGTGTTGGTGGTGCTAGTAGTGGTAGTGTTGGTGGTAGTAGTGGTGGTGTTGGTGGTGGTAGTAGTGGTGGTGTTGGTGGTGCTAGTAGTGGTGGTGTTGGTGGTGCTAGTAGTGGTGGTGTTGGTGGTGCTAGTAGTGGTGGTGTTGGTGGTAGTAGTGGTGGTATTGGTGGTAGTAGTGGTGGTGTTGGTGGTGCTAGTAGTGGTGGTGTTGGTGGTGCTAGTAGTGGTGGTGTTGGTGGTAGTAGTGGTGGTGTTGGTGGTGCTAGTAGTGGTGGTGTTGGTGGTAGTAGTGGTGGTGTTGGTGGTAGTAGTGGTGGTGTTGGTGGTAGTAGTGGTGGTGTTGTTGGTGGTAGTAGTGGTGGTGTTGGTGGTAGTAGTGTTGTTGGTGTTGGTGCTAGTAGTGGTGGTGGTGGTGTTGGTGGTAGTAGTGGTGGTGTTGGTGGTAGTAGTGGTGTTGTTGGTGCTAGTAGTAGTGGTGGTGTTGGTGGTGGTGGTGTTGTTGTTGGTAGTGGTGGTGGTGTTGGTGGTGGTAGTAGTGGTGGTGTTGGTGGTGGTAGTAGTGATAGTGTTGTTGTTGGTAGTGGTGTTAATACTGTTGTTATTGCTGTTGTTTCTGTTGCTGTTTTTCCCTGTGTTTCTGTTACAAATTGCTCAGTTCCAGATCTTCCCTGAAGCAGAACAGCTTTGAAGGATTCCAAAATAAAATTATAAAATTCATCCAAAGAACTTTGCTAGATATTGGCAGCAGTCTCCATTGGCCCCCCCCCCCTCTCTCTCTCT
>OZ024762.1:2795715-2805715 GCA_964016885.1 Eledone cirrhosa
CACACACATATATATATATATATATATATATATATATATATACAAGAGAGAGAAAGTGAGAAAGAGAGAGTGTTTGATTGTGTGAATCTTCCAGTCCATTGCAACAAAAAGTAGCTTCACCGCTCTAACTGAGGATGCTCTCCTCATCTGTCTAACTTCAGAGTTAATGGATAGAAAATAACAATGTTACAGGTATGGGGAGTGAAGTGGTGTATGATGGGTGGTAGTAGTAGTGGTGTGGTGGTGGTAGTGATGGTGGTGTGGTGGTAGCGATGGTGGTGGTTGTAGTAGTGGTGTGGTGGTAGTGATGGTTGTGTGGTTGTAGTAATGGTGGTGGTGTGATGGTGGTGTGGTGGTTGTAATAGTGGTGTGGTGGTTGTAGTGATGGTTGTAGTAGTGGTGGTGTGGTGGTAGTAGTAGTGATGGTGGTGGTGGTGTGGTGATGGTGTGGTGGTGGTGGTGGGACTGCTGGAGTATAAAAAATAAACACTTAATAGAAAAATTGTGAAAGTTAATAATAAAAGGAATATGAAGGAATATGTTTAAAGAAGGAAATATTTTTTGAATGAAAACATTCATAAAATAAAATATAAATAAATCAAAGAAAAACTTTAGAAAAAAAATGAAATAAAACCTTTTGAGGAAATAAAAATAAAATAAAATATACAACGATAGGTGGTGGTGGTGGGTAGTGAAGGTATGGTGGTGGTGGTGGTGGTGGGGGGGGGGGGGGGGGGGGGTAGTGGAGGTCTGGTTTGTTTGTTTGATAAAATTCAGAACACTTGTTAACAGTGCATCTTTCGATATAAAGTTTTGGAGAAAACATTTTTGAATAACACTTTTGAAGAAAACACTTTTGAATAACACTTTTGACAAAGATTTTTGCAATAACACTTTTAATGAAAAAAGTTTTAATTAACACTTTAAACGATGATAATTTTGAAGAGAACTCTTTTGGATTACATTTTCTGAGGAAACTTTTCAAGTACGTTTTTTTTTTATTAAAGATTTTCAGAGAAAACTTTTGAAATGTATTTTGATTCTTCACTGTTAATGTCTTAATGTTACAGTTTCATGAGACAGTGGCACTGGGGCTTGGTGAGACAGTGGCATGATGGCACAGCTGTTACAGTGACACATCTGTCACAGTGTCACCATGTTACAGTGACACTACAGCAGTTACTGTGCCACAATAAGGTTAAAGTGACATCACACGGTTATAGTAACCTAACAAGGTCAGTGACCCAACAAAGTCACCATGACACAGTAAGGTCACAGTAACAGCAGTCACGGTGACACAACAAAGTCGCAGTGACACAGCAAAGTCACGGTGACACAACAAAGTCACGGTGACACAACAAAGTCACAATGTCACAACAAAGTCATGGTGTCAACAAAGTCACAGTGACACAACAAAATCATGGTGTCACAACAAAGTCACAGTGACACAACAAAATCATGGTGTCACAACAAAGTCACAGTGACACAACAAAGTCATGGTGTCACAACAAAGTCACAGTGACACAACAAAATCATGGTGTCACAACAAAGTCACAGTGACACAACAAAATCATGGTGTCACAACAAAGTCACAGTGACACAACAAAGTCAGTTTAAGAGTAAAGTGTTTAATATTTAATGTGATGCAATAATATTGTTGTTTTGTATTGTTCGGGAATGACTTGCTAGTGTGCTTTCCTCTGGTTTGTTAATTCAAATGTCTAAACTACCTCTATTAGTGAACAGATTGTTGTGACAATTTGAAGTTTTAGTGTAAAGACCTTGATTTTCAATGTGATGCAGTCATTGTGTTGTTTTATATTTGTATGTATAGCTAAGACATTAATAGTTAAAAACAATAATTTCCTACTCACCGAATTTGATTTTTCATTGAAAGAAGTTTAAGGTAAAAACTAAAAAAAAACTTTATATTTCCTCTCGTAATTTTCCACACGTGTGTAGACTATTTCCACCTGTATCCCTTCTACACAGCCTTGTTTAATTTCCTGTGGAAATAGAGAGAAAATAATATGTAAAAACAAACATACAACAACATAAACAATATGTAAACAATATAAACAACATATATATATATATATATATATATAGGAGAAAGTATTTTGTTAGAGGTGCCTACTGACTGTAGGTTTCGCTTTGTTATACATATATATAGGCACATGGCTTCGTGGTTAGAGCATTGGCCTTGCAATCGAAAGGTTGTGAGTTCAATTCTCAGACTGGGTGATGTGTTGTTCCCTTGAGCAAGACACTTTATTTCACATTGCTCCAGTTTACTCAGCTGTAGAAATGAGATGATAGGGACTGGGGTCCATATCATTCCATTGTAAAGTGGACGTGGAGGTGCCACGACACAAAAGCACCCAGCACTCACTGTAAATGAGGTTGGTGTTAGGAAGGGTATCCAGCTGTAGAAATCAAGCCAGCATCAATTCCCGTCCCACCCATGCAAGCAGGGAAAAACGGACGTAAAATGATGATGATGATGATATACACACACACACACACACACACACACACACACACACACACACAGGTAAAACTCCATTATATCAAATACCATTATAACAAATTTTTCAGTATAACAAAATGTTTTTCAATCCCCGGCCACACGTTCGATGTGTTGGGTTGATCTCATTATAAAGAATTTTTCATTACAACAAATTTTTTTTTATACCTCGTGAATTTCATTATAACAGAATTTCACTGTATATAAATATGTGTGTGTGTGTGTGTGTAAATAATAATTCCATATCCTTGAATGTTAAATGCTCTACTACCTGAACTGCCCTTAACAAGATATTTTAACTGTCAATAACTTAATCATCCAGTCTTGTATTCCCAAGAAACTGCGGTCTGTAATGTGTAGAGAGCTTCTCTCTTCTTACCAAAGAAAATTGTGAAGTACTACACTATAACCATATATAACCGTATACATACATACATACATACATACATACATGCAAGTGTGGAAACCCTGAACATAAGAACGGTGATGGTGATGGTGATGATATATATAAACGTCAGTGGGGGGAGGGATCCAAAATAAAATAAAATTAGAATAAACAAGAAAGGAAGAATTAGATGACAAAGTTTGTGACATTTTCTCAGAATTGTCACAGAAAAAACATTCCATTTCTACTATCACATCATTTGTATATATATGTGTGTGTATATATATATATATATGTATACGCCCATAACACGTGTGCGTGTGTGTGTGTATATATATATATATATATTATATATAAATATATATATATATATATTATATATATATAAATATATATATATATATATTATATATATAAATGAATACACACATATATATATGTATTCATTTATATGTATATATATATATAATATATATATATAATATATATATAATATATATATATATATATATATATATATACAGACACATGCACACACATGTGTTATGGGCGTATACATATGTGTGTGTGTTTTGTAAATGGGTTGTGTATTTACATGGATGTCTGTCTACATACACACACATACATATATGTTACATAGATACACACACACACATACACATACAGACAGACACACACACACACACACATACAAACAGACACACACACATACAAACAGACACACACACATATATCTATGTTGGCCCCTCCCATCAAGAATGTATGAGCAACTGTGTGTTGAATCAACTAAATGACTTCCTCATTAAATTAGCATGCAAGTGACTGAGCATTCCACAGTCACATGTAGCAGTAACCTAATTCTAGTGCAACACAGCATGTGACACAGTTGCACATTTGAATATCAGACACAATCCACTAAACAGGCTTACACACAGTTTCTGCCTACCCACATTTTCTCACAAGGCTCGGATTAACTGTAGGCTTTGGTAAAATGCCACTTAATAGAAATGTTACAGTTGAAGTAACCCAAGTACCTTGTGGTTGTAAAATGATCTTTATAACCCTGACTCAACTGTGTCAGTAAACAATGGGTTTCCACATAGTTCCTGCCTACCAACATTTTCTCTCAATGCTCAGATTAACTGGAGAGTATGGAAAAAGGCAGTGAAAATGTTACAGTTGAAGCAACGCAGGTACCTTGTGGTTGTGAAGCAAACTTTAGGGCTTCCATACAGACCCTGTCTAGACAAATCCCTCACGGTGAAGATAGTTCTCCAGTATAGCACACTGTTGGATATAAGCCATGTGGCTGGGAATTGAATTTCTCAACCACGCAACCATATCTAGGCTATATTACCAATACACATATATATACACACACACACATACATACATACATACATACACACACACATATATACATACACACACACATGCATACACATACACACATACGTACACACATACATACATACACATACACACATACATACACATACATACACATATATATACATACATATATATATACACACACACATACATATACACATACATACACACAAACATATGCACATACATATACGCACACTCACACACACACATACCTACACACACATATTTTAAGAGAAAGACAACAAATTTCAGTAGTAATTTCTGGAGGAGGAGGTAGTGCTACTGAGTGTGTCTCCATGTATGTCTGTGGTGTGTGTGTGTGAGTGTGTGTTTGTGTGAGTGTTTGTGTGAGTGTGTGTGTGTGTGTTTGTGTGTTTGTGTGAGTGTGTGTTTGTGTGAGTGTGTGTGAGTGTGTGTTTGTGTGAGTGCCTTCAGCTAATAAATGACTGTAAACAATAAGTTCCCACACCACCACCACACCAGCACCACCACTACAACACCACCACAGCACCACTACACCACCACCACTACCATCACAACACCACTACACCACCACCACTACCATCATCATCACTATCATCACCAACCACCACCACTACCACTACACCACCACCACTACCATCACCACCACTATCATCACCAACCAACACCACTACACCACCACCACACCACCACCACCACCACTACCACACCACCACCACCACTACACCACCACCACTACCATCACCACCACTATCATCACCAACCAACACCACTACACCACCACCAAACCACCATCATCACCACCACCACTACCACACCACCACCACCACTACACCACCACCACTACCATCACCACCACTATCATCACCAACCAACACCACTACACCACCACCACACCACCATCATCACCACCACCACCACCACCACCACACCACCACCACACCACCATCATCACCACCACCACCACCACACCACCACCACACCACCATCATCACCACCACCACCACCACACCACCACCACACCACCACCACACCACCACCACACCACCATCATCACCACCACCACCACCATTCCATCATCAATCTCCCTCAGTCCTTATTACTTTTTGTGACATTTTAACTGGGGTTGACATTCTCTATCTGAAATGACTAAGGGACTGCAAACATATAATTAGGGACACCCTTGTCTGTCTGTGTGGTTGCCCCTTCCTCAAATCTACTCCGGTATATAACCCTGTGTATATATATATATATATATATATATATATATATATATATATATATATATATATATATTTATCAGCCTCTCTCTCTCTTATATATATAATTGTTTCTACTTTTGGCACAAGGCCAGCAATTATCCCAGTGTATTACTGGTACTTTATTTTACCGATCCCATAAGGATGAAAGGCAAAGTTAACTTCGGCGGGATATAATAACTAACAAAAAGTTTACATGCCAACACAAGAGCAAGAATGAGGGGGTCATTCTACTGACATGGCTTTAAAGAGGCTGTTTGCATAATTGCAAAGGAATCGAATATTATTATTAATATTCGAAAATCTCAGATTACATTTATATATATATATATATATACATATATATATATATATATATATATACATATATACATATATATACATATATACATATATATATACATATATATATATATATATATACATATATATATATATATACATATATATACATATATATACATATATATACATATATATACATATATATACATATATATACATATATACATATATATATATATATATACATATATATACATATATACATATATATACATATATATACATATATACATATATATACATATATACATATATATACATATATACATATATATACATATATATATATATATATATATATATACATATATATACATATATACATATATATATATATATATATATATATATATACATATATATACATATATATATATATATATATATATATACATATATATACATATATATACATATATATACATATATATACATATATATACATATATATACATATATATACATATATATATATATATACATATATATACATATATATACATATATATACATATATATACATATATACATATATACATATATATACATATATATATATATATATATATATATATACATATATACATATATATACATATATACATATATATACATATATATATATATATATATATAAATTAAGAAAAACAATGAATAAAAACAAAGAACAAGTTCCTTATATTAAAAAAATTCATCATTTTAAGATCGTTTCTAGGATATATATGTGTGTTGGTATGTATATCATATAGATCTATGTAAATATATATATATATAACAAAGGAATTGTGGTAAGGAACCAAGTGGACCATAATGCACCAGAGTACTCAATACTTAGGGTAGTAGAGTGGGAAATAGGAAAAGGTATGACCCCAACGGCAGAGCTCAAGCCGTTTCGACGGCTATTTCTTACATGATGGCTGCAACTCGATTTCAAGTAATGCCATTGCTTGATATAGATGTGGCTTTTTAGTCCTGCTAGTTACTTGCCTATGACCAGTAATACTTGCCTAGGACCAGTAATACTTGCCTAGAACCAGTAATACTTGCCTAGAACCAGTAATACTTGCCTAGAACCAGTAATACTTGCCTAGGACCAGTAATACTTGCCTAGAACCAGTAATACTTGCCTAGAACCAGTAATACTTGCCTAGGACCAGTAATACTTGCCTAGAACCAGTAATACTTGCCTAGAACCAGTAATACTTGCCTAGAACCAGTAATACTTGCCTAGAACCAGTAATACTTGCCTAGAACCAGTAATACTTGCCTAGGACCAGTAATACTTGCCTAGGACCAGTAATACTTGCCTAGGACCAGTAATACTTGCCTAGGACCAGTAATACTTGCCTAGGACCAGTAATACTTGCCTAGAACCAGTAATACTTGCCTAGGACCAGTAATACTTGCCTAGGACCAGTAATACTTGCCTAGGACCAGTAATACTTGCCTAGAACCAGTAATACTTGCCTATGACCAGTAATACTTGCCTAGGACCAGTAATACTTGCCTATGACCAGTAATACTTGCCTATGGCCAGTAATACTTGCCTAGAACCAGTAATACTTGCCTAGGACCAGTAATACTTGCCTAGAACCAGTAATACTTGCCTAGGACCAGTAATACTTGCCTAGGACCAGTAATACTTGCCTAGGACCAGTAATACTTGCCTAGAACCAGTAATACTTGCCTATGACCAGTAATACTTGCCTAGGACCAGTAATACTTGCCTATGACCAGTAATACTTGCCTATGGCCAGTAATACTTGCCTAGAACCAGTAATACTTGCCTAGGACCAGTAATACTTGCCTAGGACCAGTAATACTTGCCTATGGCCAGTAATACTTGCCTATGGCCAGTAATACTTGCCTAGGACCAGTAATACTTGCCTAGGACCAGTAATACTTGCCTATGGCCAGTAATACTTGCCTATGACCAGTAATACTTGCCTATGGCCAGTAATACTTGCCTATGGCCAGTAATACTTGCCTAGGACCAGTAATACTTGCCTATGGCCAGTAATACTTGCCTAGGACCAGTAATACTTGCCTATGGCCAGTAATACTTGCCTATGACCAGTAATACTTGCCTAGGACCAGTAATACTTGCCTAGGACCAGTAATACTTGCCTATGGCCAGTAATACTTGCCTAGGACCAGTAATACTTGCCTAGGACCAGTAATACTTGCCTATGGCCAGTAATACTTGCCTATGGCCAGTAATACTTGCCTAGGACCAGTAATACTTGCCTATGACCAGTAATACTTGCCTAGGACCAGTAATACTTGCCTATGGCCAGTAATACTTGCCTATGGCCAGTAATACTTGCCTATGGCCAGTAATACTTGCCTAGGACCAGTAATACTTGCCTATGGCCAGTAATACTTGCCTAGGACCAGTAATACTTGCCTATGGCCAGTAATACTTGCCTATGACCAGTAATACTTGCCTATGGCCAGTAATACTTGCCTAGGACCAGTAATACTTGCCTATGACCAGTAATACTTGCCTAGGACCAGTAATACTTGCCTAGGACCAGTAATACTTGCCTATGACCAGTAATACTTGCCTAGGACCAGTAATACTTGCCTATGACCAGTAATACTTGCCTATGACCAGTAATACTTGCCTATGACCAGTAATACTTGCCTAGGACCAGTAATACTTGCCTATGACCAGTAATACTTGCCTATGACCAGTAATACTTGCCTATGACCAGTAATACTTGCCTAGGACCAGTAATACTTGCCTATGACCAGTAATACTTGCCTATGACCAGTAATACTTGCCTAGGACCAGTAATACTTGCCTATGACCAGTAATACTTGCCTATGGCCAGTAATACTTGCCTATGGCCAGTAATACTTGCCTATGGCCAGTAATACTTGCCTATGGCCAGTAATACTTGCCTAGAACCAGTAATACTTGCCTATGACCAGTAATACTTGCCTATGACCAGTAATACTTGCCTAGGACCAGTAATACTTGCCTATGACCAGTAATACTTGCCTATGGCCAGTAATACTTGCCTATGGCCAGTAATACTTGCCTATGGCCAGTAATACTTGCCTATGGCCAGTAATACTTGCCTATGACCAGTAATACTTGCCTAGGACCAGTAATACTTGCCTATGACCAGTAATACTTGCCTATGGCCAGTAATACTTGCCTATGGCCAGTAATACTTGCCTATGGCCAGTAATACTTGCCTATGGCCAGTAATACTTGCCTATGACCAATAATACTTGCTTAGGACCAATAATACTTGCCTATGACCAGTAATACTTGCCTATGGCCAGTAATACTTGCCTATGACCAATAATACTTGCTTAGGACCAGTAATACTTGCCTATGACCAGTAATACTTGCCTATGGCCAGTAATACTTGCCTATGGCCAGTAATACTTGCCTATGGCCAGTAATACTTGCCTATGGCCAGTAATACTTGCCTATGGCCAGTAATACTTGCCTATGACCAATAATACTTGCTTAGGACCAATAATACTTGCCTAGAACCAGTAATACTTGCCTATGGCCAGTAATACTTGCCTATGGCCAGTAATACTTGCCTATGACCAATAATACTTGCTTAGGACCAATAATACTTGCCTATGACCAGTAATACTTGCCTATGGCCAGTAATACTTGCCTAGAACCAGTAATACTTGCCTATGGCCAGTAATACTTGCCTATGGCCAGTAATACTTGCCTATGGCCAGTAATACTTGCCTATGGCCAGTAATACTTGCCTAGAACCAGTAATACTTGCCTAGGACCAATAATACTTGCCTAGGACCAGTAATACTTGCCTATGACCAGTAATACTTGCCTATGGCCAGTAATACTTGCCTATGGCCAGTAATACTTGCCTAGAACCAGTAATACTTGCCTAGGACCAGTAATACTTGCCTAGGACCAGTAATACTTGCCTAGAACCAGTAATACTTGCCTATGGCCAGTAATACTTGCCTATGGCCAGTAATACTTGCCTATGGCCAGTAATACTTGCCTAGGACCAATAATACTTGCCTAGGACCAGTAATACTTGCCTAGGACCAGTAATACTTGCCTAGGACCAGTAATACTTGCCTATGACCAGTAATACTTGC
>OZ024762.1:2810715-2820715 GCA_964016885.1 Eledone cirrhosa
GTTTAACACTTTAATATATATATATATATATATATATATATATATATATATATATATATATATATATAATAAGAGGATGATTTGTTATGTCTTCATTACGTTTATTGAGTATTGACGCGTGTTTTGCCATTGATCAGCTCAAGATATATATATATATATATATATATATAGTATATATATATATATATATATATATATATATATATATATATATAGTATATATATATATATATATATATAAATATAATATATATATAGTATATATATATATATATATATATATATAAATATAATATAATGACCGCTGGGTGAAGAAGTGCCAAGATATCCCGATGGAAGGAAGACGCAGTAGAGGAAGACCACGAAAGAAATGGGCAGAGGTGGTGAGAGCTGACCTCAGATCATTGAAGCTCACAGAGGAAGGGCCATGACAAATGGAGAGAAGTTGTGCTAAAGGGGACCCATCCCACCCTTGAAAGCAGGGAAAAGCAGATGTAAAATGATGATGAGATATATATATATATATATATGTGTCAGTGTGTATGTATATATTTGTGTTTATGTATATATGTGTGTATATATATGTATGTATGTGGGTGTATATGTGTTTATATATACATAGATGTGTGTGTGTGTGTGTGATAATGTTAGTCTCCAGTCAGTAATTACTTTCCTCATTTCCTCCAGTCACAGGGAAATGGAGGAAAGACAGACAGACAGACAGACAGACTGACAACTTCCTCTCTCTCCACCCACGCCAACCACTCCTGGAAAAGGTTTTACAAACTCTTCTTAACCTCTGCTAAACTTTTACACAACTCTCATTCTTTTACACACACACACACACGCACGCACGCACGCACGCACGCACGCACGCACGCACGCACGCACGCACGCACGCACGCACGCACGCACGCACGCACGCACGCACGCACGCACGCACGCACGCACGCACGCACGCACGCACGCACGCACGCACGCACGCACGCACGCACGCACGCACGCACGCACGCACGCACGCACGCACGCACGCACGCACGCACGCACGCACGCACGCACGCACGCACGCACGCACGCACGCACGCACGCACGCACGCACGCACGCACGCACGCACGCACGCACGCACGCACGCACGCACGCACGCACGCACGCACGCACGCACGCACGCACGCACGCACGCACGCACGCACGCACGCACGCACGCACGCACGCACGCACACACACACACACACACACACACACACACACACACACACACACACACACACACACACACACACACACACCTCTCTCTCTCTATATATATATATAGAGAGAGAGACAGGAATGACGTAGAATGTGTGTATATATATATACAGAGGACTAATGTAGAATGTGTGTATATATATATATACAGAGGAGTGATGTAGAATGTGTGTGTATATATATATATATATATATATACAGAGGAATGACGTAGAATGTGTGTATATATATATACAGAGGACTGATGTAGAATGTGTGTATATATATATATATATATACACAGAGGAATGACGTAGAATGTATATAAATATACAGAGGACTGATGTAGGATGTGTGTATATAAATACAGAGGAATGACGTATATACCTGTCTTACAAAGAATGTACTTATATCATATTCAAATGAAGTGAGAAGCTTAAGATGCAAAGACAGGTATGTGGTGAGAAAGCTAACCCACCTTCAGTTGGTGTAAATACTCTGTCATCATGTCGTGCTCGTTAATCCTTTCATTAAAGTATTTCTAATTAAAGACTGTCTATGGTTTTAAAATAATTTTGAATATTATCAGGATTTTGGAGAAATTTAATTATATACCTAGCTTTTGAATTAAGTTAGTGTTCGGAACATAACTTAGCAAAGGTTGTTATTTAAATCTTTTTAATAATAATTGTTTCTACAATCTTTTTAATAATAATAATAATAATTATTATTATTATTATTATTATTGTGTACAGTGCTCAGGTGCACTACAACTCATCAAAGGTGCATGTATAGTACATAGAGTAATGTATAAATGTCAGGAAAGTAAACAGTGCATCAGTCATGATATACAGACACCACACACATAGACATATAGACACACACACCACACCACAGACATACACACACCACACATAGACACACACACGACACCACAGACATACACACACCACACATAGACACACACACCACACCACAGACATACACACACCACACCACAGACACACACACAACACACATACCACACCACACCACAGACATATCAGGTGTAGTGTTGGTGAATTTCAGGAAACATGGAAGTTTTGAAGGATGCAGTTGTCCTGACAACAACTGATGCAGGTCTACATGTCAGAGAAGGTCAGGTGTAACAATTAGCAAGTCTACATGTTACTCTCAGCAACTCAGGTGTAACACTTAGTCCTCAAGTTACTCTCAACAACTCAGGTGTAATAATTAGACATCTACATGTTGCTGTTAGCATTCTCAGGTATAACACTTAGTAAGTCTTACATGCTGCTCTCAGCGGCTCAGGTGAGACAATTAGCAACTCAGGTGTGACAGCTAGTCAGTCAGGCGTGACAACTAGTAAATGTACATGTTGCCATTAGCAGGTGAGGTAAGAGGGTGTAGGGGTATTGATTGTCAGATAGTTAGAGCTCTCATCACAGGTGGATACCAATCAAACCATCAACCATCCCAGGGAAGTGACACCTGAGATATATATCTCACCTGTTAACTCACTTTATTGATCACCTTCTCTCATTTACATACACACACAGACATAGACATAGACATACACATACACATACACAGATAGACACACACACACATACACACACCTGTGCATACACACATACATACACACGCCCATACACATAGACATACACATACACATGCACACACACATACACAGATAGACACACACACACATACACACACCTGTGCATACACACATACATACACACGCCCATACACATAGACACACACATACATGCACAGACACGCATACACATAAACACACACATACATACACCACACATACACATGCATGCATACACATAGGTTGACACATGCATACACACAGACAGATACACACTGCCATCCCCACACATACATAGACACACACACACACCCACACACACATATAGACACACACACACACCCACACACACATATAGACACACACACACACACACACACACATATAGACACACACTCAACGTGAGTGTTCTACAAATGTTCAAGTAGAAACTTCCTTCTCACCCCTCCACCCCCACTCTATATCCCCACCCCCACTCCACCCCACTCTATATCCCCACCCCCACTCCACCCCACTCTATATCCCCACCCCCACTGCACCGCCCTCTATATATAACAAGGACATCTGATTAGCATCTTAAATGTTTAGACATTTATATATATACATATACATATATATATATATATATATATGTATATATATATATACATATATATATACATATATATATATATGTATATGTATATATGTATATATATGTATATATATGTATATATATGTATATATATGTATATATATATATATATATGTATATATATATATATATATGTATATATATATGTGTGTGCCTGTGAGGTGTGTGTATATATATATAAATATATATAGATTTATATATATATCATCTCATTTTACGTCCACTTTTCCCTGCTTGCAAGGGTGGGACGGGAACTGATTCTGGCTTGATTTCTACAGCTGGATGCCCTTCCTAACACCAACCTCATTTACAGTGAGTGCTGGGTGCTTTTTTGCCGTGGCACCTCCACGACCACTTTACAGTGGAATGATAGGGACCCCAGTCCCTATCATCTCATTTCTACAGCTGAGTAAACTGGAGCAATGTGAAATAAAGTGCCTTGCTCAAGGAAACAACACATCACCCGGTCTGAGAATTGAACTCACAACCTTTTGATTGCAAGGCCAATGCTCTAACCACTAAGCCATGTGCCTCCATGGAGGCACATGGCTTAGTGGTTAGAGCATTGGCCTTGCAATCAAAAGGTTGGGAGTTCAATTCTCAGACCGGGTGATGTGTTGTTTCCTTGAGCAAGACACTTTATTTCACATTGCTCCAGTTTACTCAGCTGTAGAAATGAGATGATAGGGTCCCTATCATTCCACTGCAAAGTGGTCGTGGAGGTGCCACGGCAAAAAAGCACCCAGCACTCACTGTAAATGAGGTTGGTGTTAGGAAGGGCATCCAGCTGTAGAAATCAAGCCAGAATCAGTTCCCGTCCCACCCTTGCAAGCAGGGAAAAGTGGACGTAAAATGATGATGATATATGTATATATATGTATATATATTTATGTATATACACAACCAGGCACACATTCACACAAATCTATATATATATACATACATACATACACATATATATATATATATATACATACATACATGCACCTATATATATACATACATACACCTATATATATATACATACATACATACATGCACCTATATATATATGTATATACATACATATATACATACATACATACATGCACCTATATATATATATATATATATATATATATATATATAGACATACATACATACATACACCTATATATATATATATACATACATACATACATACATACATGCACCTATATATATATACATACATACATACATACACCTATATATATATATATATATATTATACAGGTGTGTGGTGAGCCAGATGCACTCAATATAATAGAAATTTGTTCATGACTAACTGCATTCACCCCTAGCCACCCCTAGCCACCCCTCGCCACCATCACTCCCCCTAGCCACCCTTCACCCCCACTAGCCACCATCACCCCCCCACCCTTCACCCTCACTAGCCACCATCACCCCACCCCCCCACCGTTAACCATCACTAGCCACTCTAGGCCAGCGCTAGTCACCACTAGCCACCATAGGCCACCACTTGTCACCGCTAGCCCCCTAGCCCCCCCCCCCTAATCAACCCCTAATCAACCCAATGAACAGTATAATTAAATGTTAACCAGTTTTGCTCAGTGGAACATGGAAGGGCGGTGGACAGTGTTCAGGAGAGATCTATTATCTCCAATCCTACGTAGCTGCTATGTCAGGAATTTACTGGAGATATGTCAGGTGTTGCTACACTTCTTCTGCTATTTTCTGATTCAATAAATTGTTTGTTGTGTGTGACCCAGGTCACTGGTCACTGTAACAACCTCGTTTCTTTTAACCTCAGAGCTTTCCTTTTATATATATACATGTATATATGTATGTATTGGAGTGGGTGTATATGTGTGTGGGTGTATGTTGGTATGTGTGTATGTATGGATGGATGGATGGTGTACTGATGGATGTATGTATGGGTGTGTGTGTATGCATGTATGTGCCTGTGTTTATGTATATATGTGTGTTTATATGTATATATATGCATGTATGTGTATGTATATATATATGTGCATGTATGTATATGTGTATATATATATATATATGTACGCTTTAAACCTAGTAAAGCCCTGCAGGGGAGGGGGGGGGTAGTATATCTGAGGTGTGTTACCTGGAGAAGATGTCAATAGCATTGCCATGGAGAACAGGTAGAAACATCCACTGTAGGCTGAGACTTGTACACCTGTGTCTAGGTGGTATATCTCACCTGTGACCTACACTAATGACCACATTGTTGCAGAGATCAGCCAGCAGCATTCACTGCATTGACCAGTCTACCTCATGAAGTTCCTTCCTCAGGGAGTCATTCCTGCTGAACTTGCAGTGGAGTGTCGTAGTCTGCAGACTGACGTCACCAAAAGTATTGACGATGATCAATCAAACCCTTGATTAAATATCGATCGGTCGAATCAATCGATCTCAGACCTCATTCATTTACCAAATGTTTCCATTGGTCTTTCCAGTGCTGGTACTGTCTGGACCAGGGAGACAATGTTTCCATTGGTCTTTCCAGTGCTGGTACTGTCTGGACCAGGGAGACAATGTTTCCATTGGTCTTTCCAGTGCTGGTACTGTCTGGACCAGGGAGACAATGTTTCCATTGGTCTTTCCAGTGCTGATATCTACAATCTACCAGTCACAATGTAGGTGCTGATATAGTTGTGTGAAATTTTGTGACAACATTTCTAAGAATTCCCCTCCCTGGGGATAGGATGCTAGTCCATTGCTAGATTAACTCTTCAGCTTTTGCTGCTACTGATGTATTTCTTCAATGAAGTGAAGTGAAATGAACTGGAGCAATGAGAAATGAAGTGTCTTGTTTAACCCTTTAGCACTTAGATTACTTTATATTTACTATTATATTTTCATGGTAAAGGCTTTATCTCACATAATATCGAATCTACGAGATTTTGATATTTATTTTGAGAATAATACCTTAACATAAGTATGAGCAGCCGGTTACAGCCAGTTTAAATGGTGAAGCGTTAGTGAGACAATAAGTTTACCCAGTCCAACAACAAAAGACACAGTATTGAGATATATATATGTGTGTGTGTGTGTATATATATATGCATGTGTGTGTATATATATGCATGTGTGTGTATATATATATATGCATGTGTGTGTGTGTGTATATATATGCATGTGTGTGTGTGTGTGTGTATATATATATATATATGCATGTGTGTGTGTGTATATATATATGCATGTGTGTGTGTGTGTATATATATGCATGTGTGTGTATATATATGCATGTGTGTGTGTATATATATATGCATGTGTGTGTGTGTGTGTATGTGTATATATATGCATGTGTGTGTGTATGAATATATATAAATTACAGATCAACTAATGTTTTGCCATATATATATATATACACTCACACACACATATATTTATATATATATATATATATATATATATATATATATATATATACATACATACATACATACACAGATATATATACATGTACTTTTACTGGTTTCAGTCATTAGAGTGTGGCCATGCTGGGGTACCACCATTTTAATTATTTGCTCCACATGGGGCACAGCACATGACCTCCCCACCACCCGAGATTAAGAATTGTGCTCGCTCTCTCTCTCTCTCTCCCTCCCTATATATATATATACACACACACACACATGCACACACACACACAGACATACATTTACCTATACATATACACACACATAATTCTATAGACATATATATATATATACATACACACACACACACACACACACATACATTTACCTATACATATACACACACATAATTCTATAGACATATATATATACACATACACACACACACACACACAGACATACATTTACCTATACATATACACACACATAATTCTATAGACATATATATATACACATACACACATACACACACACAGACATACATTTACCTATACATATACACACACATAATTCTATAGACATATATATATATACATACACACACACACACACACATACATTTACCTATACATATACACACACATAATTCTATAGACATATATATATATATACATACACACACACACACACATTTACCTATACATATACACACACATAATTCTATAGACATATATATATACACATACACACATACACACACACACACATACATTTACCTATACATATACACACACATAATTCTATAGACATATATATATATACATACACACACACACACACACACACACATACATTTACCTATACATATACACACACATAATTCTATAGACATATATATATACATATATACACACACACACGCTATATTGGCTATTATCCATTGGTAGACACCAAGCAAACATTGAATGGGGTGGGGGGAAACAACAACAACAACAAACAACCCAATAACCCCCTCCCCTAAAAAAAGCCCAACTAAAACCATCTCTGACTGCACTGACCCAATCGATCTGTGTTGAATGTGTTTAGTTTGTCGGTAGCAACCAGAACCAGTATTCCATCTCCTTCCTTCTCCAAATTACCTCAAAATATTCATCTACTTGAACAATTCCCTCCACACCTCACACCTGGTCTCCCTTATCTGTTGGTAACTTGCCAAAAACAAACTGCCTGAAACCGGTGGTCCTGCTTCCACAATACAAAACTGTTTATTTTAAAGTGTTTGTATTTATATTTATCTAAAAAAAACCTTCTAAAATAATTTTATGTAAAAACCTTTGTTAAGTTATGTTCCTAACACCCCTGGTTCCATCATACAAAACTGTTTGTTTTAAAGTGTTTATATTTATCTAAAAGCCTTCCATTATAATTTTATGTAAGAACCTTTGTTAAGTTATGTTCCAAACACCCCTGGTTCTATAATACAAAACTGTTTTTGTTAGTGTTTATATTTATCTAAAAACCTTCCATCATAATTTTAAGTTACGTACCAAATACTAATAACAAGAAAGTTATCTATATTACTAGTTAGCTGTAATACCAAATACAAGTTAGCTGTAATACCAAACACAAGTTAGCTGTATTACTAGTTAGCTGTAATACGAAATACAAGTTAGCTATATTACTAGTTAGTTGTAATACCAAACACAAGTTAGCTGTATTACTAGTTAGCTGTAATACGAAATACAAGTTAGCTCTATTACTAGTTAGTTGTAATACCAAACACAAGTTAGCTGTATTACTAGTTAGCTGTAATACGAAATACAAGTTAGCTCTATTACTAGTTAGTTGTAATACCAAACACAAGTTAGCTGTATTATTAGTTAGTTGTAATACCAAACACAAGTTAGCTGTATTACTAGTTAGCTGTAATACCAAACACAAGTTAGCTCTATTACTAGTTGTAATACCAAACTCAAGTTAGCTGTATTATTAGTTAGTTGTAATACCAAACACAAGTTAGCTGTATTACTAGTTAGCTGTAATACCAAACACAAGTTAGCTCTATTACTAGTTGTAATACCAAACTCAAGTTAGCTGTATTATTAGTTAGCTGTAATACCAAATACAAGTTAGCTGTATTACTAGTTAGCTGTAATACCAAACACAAGTTAGCTCTATTACTAGTTGTAATACCAAACACAAGTTAGCTGTATTACTAGTTAGCTGTAATACCAAACACAAGTTAGCTCTATTACTAGTTGTAATACCAAACACAAGTTAGCTGTATTACTAGTTAGCTGTAATACCAAACACAAGTTAGCTCTATTACTAGTTGTAATACCAAACACAAGTTAGCTGTATTACTAGTTAGCTGTAATACCAAATACAAGTTAGCTATATTACTAGTTGTAATACCAAACTCAAGTTAGCTGTATTATTAGTTAGCTGTAATACCAAATACAAGTTAGCTGTATTACTAGTTAGCTGTAATACCAAACACAAGTTAGCTGTATTACTAGTTAGCTGTAATACCAAATACAAGTTAGCTGTATTACTAGTTAGCTGTAATACCAAATACAAGTTAGCTGTATTACTAGTTAGCTGTAATACCAAACTCAAGTTAGCTGTATTATTAGTTAGCTGTAATACCAAATACAAGTTAGCTGTATTATTAGTTAGCTGTAATACCAAATACAAGTTAGCTATATTACTAGTTGTAATACCAAACTCAAGTTAGCTGTATTACTAGTTGTAATACCAAACACAAGTTAGCTGTATTACTAGTTAGCTGTAATACCAAATACAAGTTAGCTATATTATTAAATCCCTCCAAATTCTTTAATATTTTCAAAATTATTTGAAAATCATAGACAGTGTCTTTCATGGTAATGAAAGGTTTAAAGTGTTTGTATTTATCTAAAAACTTTCCATCATAAATTTATGTAAGAACGTTTGTTAAGTTATGTTCCAAACACTAAGGGGAAACCTTAAAAAATAATTTAAAAAAAATAAAAATACAATGAAGGACACATAACTCCAGGGTCATCGGCCATTGAGATGGACTTTGGCAGTTTTGACCCCTTACCAACAGTACTACTGGTCCGCCCAAAGTCGCAGGGTCTGACAAAAGTCAAAGTGCTGTCCTATGGAGTAAGAGACGAGACAAAACAACA
>OZ024762.1:2825715-2828215 GCA_964016885.1 Eledone cirrhosa
TATATATATATATATATATATAGGAACGAGTAGGACCCCGACGGCTGAGCTCAAGCCGTTTCGACGGCTAATTCTGGACAGAATTAGCCGTCGAAACGGCTTGAGCTCTGCCGTCGGGGTCCTACTCGTTCCTATTACCCACTCTACTACCCTAAGTATTGAGTACTTTGGTGCGTTATGGTCCATCTGGTTCCTTGCCACATTTCCTTCGTTATATATATATATATATACACACATATATACACACACACAACACACATATATATACACTATACACATACATACACAACACATATATATATATATACACATACACATATATTTAAACACATACACACATATATACAGTATATAGTGTGTTTGTGTGTGCATATATATTTACATATACATACACACACTATATATATATACCACACACACACACACACATATATATATATATATATAGAGAGAGAGAGAGATGACTTCTACAGGACTAGAACTGTTTCATTCGTATGAAATCATCAGGATATTCCTGATGATTCCATACGAATGAAACAGGTCTAGTCCTGTAGAAGTCACTTCTATATATAATAAATGTTTTTCTCCTCCACAAATGTATTGAGTACCTTTTCTAACTTTGGGGTTTTTCCGATCACTCACCCCCGGATAACCAGCCTTAATTTATATACGTACGTGTGTGTATACAGTGTATATATATACGTGTGTGTGTGTATATATTTATGTATATATATATATACAATCTATTGTTTAATTAATTCAATATATGTTTTCGTCATTTAATTAACAATCGATTGATTGGTAAATTATAGCCACTTGTAGCATTGATGATGATGATGATGGTGGTGGTAGTGGTGGTAGTGTTGTGGTGATAGTGTTGTGGTGGTAGTGTTGTGGTGATAGTGTTGTGGTGGTAGTGATGTGGTGGTAGTGTTGTGGTGTGGTGGTAGTGTTGTGGTGATAGTGTTGTGGTGGTGGTGGTAGTGTTGTGGTGGTGTTGTTGTGGTGGTAGTGTTGGGGTGGTGGTGGTGGTAGTGTTGTGGTAGTGTTGTGGTGGTGTTGTTGTGGTGGTAGTGTTGTGGTGGTAGTGTTGTGGTGGTAGTGTTGTGGTGGTAGTGTGGTGGTAGTGTTGGGGTGGTAGTGTTGTGGTGGTAGTGTTGGGGTAGTGGTGGTGGTGTTGTGGTGGTAGTGTTGTGGTGGTAGTGTTGGGGTGGTGGTGTTGTGGTGGTAGTGGTGTTGTGGTTATTAGTGGTGTTGTTGTGGTGGTGGTGGTAGTGGTGTTGTGGTTAGTGTTGTTGTTGTGGTAGTGTTGTTGTGGTGGTGTTAGTGTTGTTGTTGTTGTGGTGGTAGTGGTGTTGTGGTTAGTGTTGTTGTTGTGGTTGTGTTAGTGTTGTTGTTGTGACGGTGGTGTTGTGGTGTTAGTGTTGTTGTGGTGGTGGTAGTGTTGTGGTGTTAGTGTTGTTGTGGTGGTTAGTGGTGATGTTGTTGTGGTGGTGTTGTGGTTAGTGTTGTTGTTGTGGTGGTAGTAGTGTTGTGGTGGTGGTAGTGTTGTGGTAATGATATTGTTCATGATACGGTGATGTTGTGACAGTAGTATCGGCTGTGGTTATGATGGTCTTGTTGATGTTGTAGTGTTGTTGATACAATGATGTTGTGACAGTAGAGGTAATAGTATTACTAGTAATAGTAGTATCGGCAATAGTATCGGTGGTGGTGTTGATGTGACAGTATCGGTAGTGGTGGTGGTGGTGGTGTTGATGTTGTGACAGTATCGGTAGTAGTAGTGGTGGTGGTGTTGATGTTGATAGTATCGGTAGTAGTAGTGGTGGTGGTGTTGATGTTGACAGTATCGGTAGTAGTAGTGGTGGTGTTGATGTTGTGACAGTATCGGTAGTAGTAGTAGTGGTGGTGGTGTGACAGTATCGGTAGTAGTAGTGGTGATGGTGTTTATGTTGTGACAGTATCGGTAGTAGTAGTGGTGGTGGTGTTGATGTTGATAGTATCGGTAGTAGTAGTAGTGGTGGTGTTGATGTTGTGACAGTATCGGTAGTAGTAGTAGTGGTGATGGTGTTTATGTTGTGACAGTATCGGTAGTAGTAGTGGTGGTGGTGTTGATGTTGATAGTATCGGTAGTAGTAGTAGTAGTAGTGGTGGTGTTGATGTTGTGACAGTATCGGTAGTAGTAGTAGTGGTGATGGTGTTTATGTTGTGACAGTATCGGTAGTAGTAGTGGTGGTGGTGTTGATGTTGATAGTATCGGTAGTAGTAGTAGTAGTAGTAGTAGTGGTGGTGTTGATGTTGTGACAGTATCGGTAATAGTAGTAGTGGTGGTGGTGGTGTGACAGTATCGGTAGTAGTAGTGGTGGTGGTGTTGATGATGTAACAGTATCGGTAGTAGTAGTAGTGGTGATGGTGTTTATGTTGTGACAGTATCGGCAGTAGTAGTGGTGGTGGTGGTGTGACAGTATCGGTAGTAGTGGTGGTGGTGTTTATGTTGTGA
>OZ024762.1:2833215-2835715 GCA_964016885.1 Eledone cirrhosa
GAGAGAGAGAGAGAGAGTGATGTGTGAGAGTGTGAGAGAGAGTAAGTGATGTGTGTGTGTGTGTGTGTGTGTGTGTGTGTGTGTGTAAGAAGTGAGAGAAGAAAAGAGAGTGATGGAGGAGGTAAAGAAAACTCAGTTGACTGGAAGCCGCTATCATACACACACACACACACATGCATACATATACATACACACACACACATGTATACATATACATACACACACACATGTATACATATACATACACCACACACACACATGCATACATATACATACACCACACACACACACATGCATACATATACATACACCACACACACACACATGCATACATATACATACACCACAAGCACACACATCCATACACACTGACACACCACAACAAGTACACACAAACATCAACACACCACAAACACATAAACAACTAAACACGTTCCTACACACACATCCACACACACATGCACATATATCCAGACAAACATCCACACACACACAGACACACCACAAACATCCACACACACAGACATCCACACACACAGACACACACACACAGACACACGTGAATAGCAAAGCCAGGCACCTGATGATCAGGAATGAGAAACTCTTTGTAGCAATTCAAACAAATTCAGTTTTATATCATTTTTATTCCACTCTATGTAACGGTATTGAGTACTTCTTAGAATAATTGCATTTCTCATCAGTATGTACCACCTCATTCACTCTTAGAGAGAAAGAGAAAGACATACGTATATATATATATATATATATATATATATATATATGCAGAGGTTATATTTAATTTGTTGGGATTCAACAAGCTTAAACATTTTTATAACTGATATAAAGCACTCAACAGTATATCCAGGAAGCTCCAACCGTTAAGGTTGTCTTTTTTCCGGGTATGTCAATATTTATTTATAAAACAAATCTGTATTTTATCTGATGAAAGTGCACCATAATTTGCCTTGGTGGCCCTTGAAATATGTATAATAAAATAAATATGGTTTTATAAATATAGTTTCCATTTATTAATACATTGTATATTTATATAAAAAAACATACACATACGGAGACGTGTATATATATATATATACACATGCACATATGTAAGTGTGTGTATGTGTATATATATATACACATGCACATATGTAAGTGTGTGTTTGTATGTGGTCATCATTATCCTATTCTGTCCGTTTTTCCCTTCTTGTATGGGTTGGATGTGTCTTTTCCAACTCAGCATCTTTCCACTGATTGTAGTCCTTTGTCAGGTTTTCCTTGGTCTTCCTCTACTGCAGCTTCCTTCCACTGGGATTTCTTTGCACTTCTTCACTCAACGATCATTATCCATATACATCACATGTCGATACCAGTGCAGTCTTCTCAATTCCACACTACACCTGATGGGATCAGAGTCCTGTCATCTTTCCTACTTGAATTTGTTTTTTCCCCAAGTTTACTGTAAGTCTTTTTTATTCTAAGTTCTGTTTCCCAAACCAGAATTTCTTCCCCAACAGTTTCACAGGTCCAGCTATAAAAACCAAGTTATCTCAACACACACATGTTCCCTTGGACAGTCAGTGTTAAATTTTTCTGTTACAACCTGGAGAACTACAATACACAATAGAAAGAGGACTGAGCCCTGATGAAAACCTACTGTACATTGAATCCCTCACAAAACTCTATAACCTATTCTTGCTTTACTGACAGCTCTTCTGTACATGGCTTGCACTGTTCTCACAAGCCATTCACCAACACCTAGTTTCCTTAAGGACCACCAGGTTGTGGTACTCTAACAAAGGCCTTCTCTAGATCAACAAATTCTAGATATAGTGGTCACACTTAGCTAAGAACTTCTCTTGTGGTTGTCTCACTAAGAAGAAGGCATCTGTAATGTCTCTCCCTGCCATGAAATCAAACTGTATCTCATCTAATTTAGCTCTTTCCTTAATCAGTTATACTAAAACTTTTCTGTCACTTTTATAACTTGGTCCATTAGTCCCTTTCTAGGACACCACATCAGATGTCCCCTTTCTAGGGCACCACATCAGATGTCCCCATTCTAGGGCACTATCAGAGGTACCATTTCTGGGACACCACATCAGATGTCTCTTTCTGGGGCACTGCATCAGATGTCCCTTTTCTGGGACACCACATCAGATGTCCCCTTTCTGGGACACCACATCAGATGTCCCCTTTCTAGGGCACCACATCAGATGTCCCCATTCTAGGGCACTATCAGAGGTACCATTTCTGGGACACCACATCAGATGTCTCTTTCTGGGGCACTGCATCAGATGTCCCCTTTCTGGGACACCACATCAGATGTCCCCTTTCTGGGACACCACATCAGATGTCCCCTTTCTGGGACACCACATCAGATGTCCCCTTTCGGGGGCCCTATACATTTGAGAGACTCATAAGAACGTCAGATACAATATACTGCCCAATACATTCAAGTTCTCTCTGTTCTCAGTTCAAATCCTGCTGAGTTCATCTCTTC
>OZ024762.1:2843215-2850715 GCA_964016885.1 Eledone cirrhosa
GACGTGGTAGAGGTAGACCACGGAAAACATGGGAGGAGGTGGTGAGAACAGACCTCAGATCATTGAAGCTCACGGTGGAGACGACGAAGGACCGTGACAAGTGGAGAGATGCTGTGCTGAATAAGACCTGTCCCACCCTTGCAAGCAAGGAAAAGAGGACGTAAAATGATGATGATGATATATATGAGAAGACTAACAGTGGGTATAACTCTGACTTTACATAATGGGAAGAAGCTCAATGCATTAATTGTTTAAGGAAATAATTCAGAGCGTAATATATATATATATATTTATATAATGACACTTGAAATCATTTTATCAATGTCAATGGTTTTGAAGTATTATATTTGATTTGTCACGCACGTCATTTGAATTATATATATATATATACATACATATGTATGTGTGTGTGTATATATATATAAGCAGAAAAATAAACATTTATTTTTATATATTTTATCTTGTGATTCTATAGACATGTTTTATGATATATATATATATATATATATATATATATATATATATATATATGTACATATATATACATATATACATAATCTAATTGGTTCCTTTTGTTTTTTTTGTTTTTTATTGTTGACCTTGCATTTTGTATGTTTATATACTGACACAAACACAAACACACACACATATATATACATACATATGTACATATATATATATATATATATATATATATATATATATATATATATATATATATATATATATATATATATGTATATATACATACATATGTACATATATATATATGTATATATACATACATATGTACATATATATATATATATATATATATGTATATGTGTATATACATACATACGTAGATATATATATGTATATGTATATATTTGCATATATGTAAATATCAGAGTGTGTACGTGTCTATGTGGATAGATATATATATAGAGAGAGATAGTTGTGTGTGTGTGTGTGTAGAGAGAGAGAGAGTATTATGCTACTCTGTTCCACTGACCTCTAAATGACCAACATCAAATAAAGATGGTGTCATTGAAACTGAAGAGATGGAAACTTTCCAGAATATCTCATCAGAGATCTTCACATTGTATCATCTCTACCTCTCTAATTACCTCTCTCTCTACCTCTCTACCTCTCTCTCTACCTCTCTACCTCTCTCTCTACCTCTCTCTCTACCTCTCTACCTACCTCTCTACCTCTCTCTCTACCTCTCTACTTCTCTCTCTACCTCTCTACCTACCTCTCTACCTCTCTACCTCTCTCTCTACCTCTCTACCTCTCTCTCTACCTCTCTCTCTACCTCTCTACCTCTCGCTCTACCTCTCTCTACCTCTCTCTACCTCTCTCTCTACCTCTCTACCTCTCTACCTCTCTACCTACCTCTCTCTCTACCTTTCTACCTACCTCTCTACCTCTCTACCCACCTCTCTCTCTACCTCTTTACCTCTACCTCTCTCTCTACCTCTCTCTATACCTCTCTACCTACCTCTCTCTCTACCTCTCTACCTACCTCTCTATCTCTCTGTCTACCTCTCTACCTCTCTCTCTCTACCTCTATACCTCTCTCTCTACCTCTCTATCTACCTCTCTACCTCTCTCTCTCTACCTCTCTCTCTACCTACCTCTCTCTATCTCTCCCTCTTACATATATACATGCATACATACAGATACACATACATAAACGATGATGATACATACACATATATATATATATATATATATATATATATATATATATATATATATATATATATATATATACACGTATGTATATATATATGTCTATACACATATATACACACACACACACACACACACATATATATATACACATATTCACACACACACACACACACACACACATACGTACACCACAAACACAGGCACGTACATATGTGTAAAGAAGTGCAAACTCCCCATCTTAAAGATGTCGTATCTCTCATATATTGTTGGGTGTATATAGTGATAAGAATACAGCGAAAGATTGAGTGAAAGATATACAAATAGACAGATCAATAGATGGAGGGATCAATCAGTAGATGATAGATTTAAAGATAGATGTGATAAATAATTGATAGAAAATCTGGAGTGAATTTGTGTTGTTTAGTAAATATTGTTATTAATAAACTATTTGAGAAAAGTCAGCTTTTACAGCTAGTCTATATGTGTATCATCAACATCGTCATCATCAACATCAACATAGTCATAGAAACCATCATCATCATCACAATGACCATCGTCATCACCATCATCATTTTACATCCATTTTTCTAGCATGGGTTCGATATGTTATCATTGTGAGACAAGTCAGAGCAGATGACAATGTCTTGTTTATACAGAACTGTAAATGTTTGGTTTCTACGACTGGATGCACTTCCTTATGGCAACACATAATGTTATATATAGGTTAAGTAAATCGTGCGAAACCATGTTGCTGGTTTCAGAGCTGATAATGTTGAAAATGTGTGTAAAGTTGTCTTCTACATGGTCTTTATTTCCTTCTTCCGCTCACTTCTGCCAACACACTTCTCCTTGTCCACCTCCGCTTTCAATCTTTTCTATAGTTCTTCTGCCTGTCACCTGTCACCAACTGGTCGCTGGTCTCTGCACTCTGAGGCATTTTTGCCCATCTTTGGCAGTATTTGGTTGTTTTAACAGCTGTTGTAGCAGTGAGTTCTCTCATTTTCATATGTATACTCTCACTCTCTCTCAGAGACAACATTGTTTTTCATACATATATATATATATATATATACATATATATATATATATATATACATATATTTATATATATATCTATATGTTGGATGAGATAATGAGATTGAGATAGAGATCTTGTAGGTGTCATGACAAAAAAAAAAACACACAGTCCACGCTGTAATGTGGCCGTGTAGGTAACACAGTAAAAACCCGCCAGACAGTCCTATACGAGCAGGACAACCAATCTTGCCTCAAGTGGGAAAACTCCCGTCCAAACCCATGCAAGCGTGGAAGATGGACGTTAAACGATGATGATGATGATGATGATATATATATATATATACACATATATATATATATATTTATGTGATCACCTCTCCCTGTGTTGTTATTTGTGCTATATATATATATATATATATATATATATATTTATGTAATCACCTCTCCCTGTGTTGTTATTTGTGCTATATATACATATATATATATATATATATATATATATTTATGTAATCACCTCTCCCTGTGTTGTTATAGCAGATTTCAATTATTTGCTCCAGTAAAAATCCAATTTTGTTCTGTTTTCTTTCCATCTGTTCTTCTGTATCTCAACATTTCATCATTTTACTTGGGATTACTTTAATATTGATGAGAAGCGATTCCTGGCTAAATACCATTGTCTTCAAATATCGAACAAACCCCCTTCAACAGGGACTTTTCACCAATCATCACCTCTTAATAGATTATATACATTGTGAAACGTATATATATATATATATATATATATATATATATATATGTATATATGTATATATATATATATATATATATATATATATGTGTATATATATATATATATATATATATATATATATATATATATATATGTATATATGTATATATATATATATATGTGTATATGTATATATATATATATATATATATATATATATGTGTATATATATATATATATATATATGTGTATATATATATATATATATATAAATAATTACAACAGTGACATAAACAGGGAGTTAAGTTTCGTTGCGACTGGACCCTAACTCATTCAGCCTGTCATAATAAAGTATATATATATACATATATATAATTATGTGTATGTATAATATACATTTACATACATGTATATTCATATACATTGAGAAAAGTAAATATATATATATAATTGTAAGTAGGTATAATGTACATTGTGAAAAGTATATATATAATTGTATGTATGTTTAATGTATATTGTGAAAATATGTATATAATTGTATGTATGCTTAATGTACATTGTGAAAAGTATATATACTGCCTTACGCCTTGGATATCTTTACCAAACTATTACTACACTATATACATATATATATATATATATATATATATATATATATATATATATATATATATATATATATATATATTTCTTGGTCAGTGTCCAAGTCTCAGACCCGTACAGCAGCACAGACTCCACTACAGCAATGAAGAGGTGGACCTTCAGGTCTTTACGAAGGTCCGACTTCCACAACAATCTCAAGCTGTGGCACACCGCCCAGGCTTTACTCTTCCTCTCAACCACATCATCTTCCGTATTCCCAATCTTTGCTCCTAAATACAGGAAGTCCTCAACCAATTCTAGCGGCTTCCCGCCTACATTAGTGATCCCTTCTGGCTTCTCAATATTCTCTACCAGATATTTTGTCTTAGTCTCATTCATTCTCAGCCCCACACTCATCGACACAGTCTCAACCTCCTGCATCAAATCCTCTGCCTCCTTCACTGTATTTGTCACCAAAACTATGTCGTCCACAAATTCTGCATCTGATATCTTTGGGATATCAGCTCAAAAGTGACAAAGAGGGGACTGGGGTTGGCTGGACATGCTCACCGGCGTCCAGAGTTGACATTGTACTAAGTGCTCCTGTAGGGGCCCCTACATGGACACACTGGAAGAGGAAGACCAAGGTTAATGTATGTTGATGCCCTAAGGACAGACACTGGTCTGTTGGAGACGCAGGACATGGCAGCGATAATGAGGGACAGAGACCGCTGGAGAGAACTCGTCCATGGATCTCGGGAATTTTACCCGCCCTAGATAGATAGATATATATATATGTGTGTGTGTATGTGTGTATATATGTGTGTATATGTATATGTATATATATGTGTATATGTATATATACGTATATATATATGTGTGTGTGTGTGTATGTATATATATATATATATATATATATATATATATATATATATATATAGAGAGAGAGAGAGAGAGAGAGAGAGATTAGGAGTAACCATTTTAGACTAGTTTGACTATGTTGAGCTGTTGCCATTTCAACAGCAAGTGGTTGCAATGGCATGAGCTCAGCTGTTGGGTACTATCTATCCACTGTATATATAGTGAAACATGAGGAAACTCCCAACAATAAGATATATTTAAAAAAAGATAAGAATGATTTCACTGGTGGTTGGTATGTTTTAATAACCCAATATAAAGTGACATGTTAGTCCTTGTTAATTTCCTTTTTAACTTCTGTGGTGAACTTTAAGTCGTGGAGTGATTGGACCAATTTGACATTCGCAGCCAACCGAGAATCTTCCCACCCGGAAGCTTAAAGTTCATTGACTTAACCCTTTAGCATTTAAACTGGCTGTATCCAGCCAGAATTCCCTCACCACTTTCTGTTCAAACCGGCCGTAACTGGCCACTCATACTGATGTTAAGCTATTGTTCACAAAATAAATAATATCAAAATCTAATAGATTCAATGTTATGTGAGATATGTGAGGTAAAGCCTTTACTGTGAAAATACTATAGTATATATAGAGTAATGTAAATGTTATGTGAGGTATTATGTGAGGTAAAGCCTTTACTGTGAAAATACTATAGTATATATAGAGTAATGTAAATGGTAAAGGGTTAAACTTGCAAGGAGGAATGACTAACTTGTCACTTTGTAAAACATTGGATTGTTAAAACCACCAGTGAAGTCAGTCTTCTCTTTTTCACACACTTGTACACATAAATATATTTATATATATACATACATATATATTTTATATATAAACACACATAAATATATATATCATATATATATACACACACACACACACACACACACACATCTGAGTCCGTGAGAAGACAGCAACACTTGGTACTTTACACTCACACATCTTTACACATCTGGCTTGTATATAAAATATTTTGACAGTTGATTTGGAAATGTAACAACAATTTAATGTATTTGTTTACAACACATTTTATATACTTGAGTTGTGAAACATTGAAAATATTGTCTAGTAAAATAGAAGTTTGCATGGATACTTGGTAGAGTTTGTTTTTATATATATATATATATATATACATAAATATGTGTGTATATATATAAATATATGTGTTATTTTAATAAATATTTGCTCTACGGTTCTTATATATTTGATATATATTTATCCTTATCGAGCCCTCTTTGGATTTTAGTCTTCAAATTTATTATTATTACTATATATGTATGTATATATATATACATACACCATGGAAAAAAAGCACCCAGCCCACACTGTAAAGTGGTCATGTAGGCGCCATGGAAAAAAAGCACCCAGCCCACACTGTAAAGTGGTCATGTAGGCACATGGAAAAAAAGCACCCAGCACTCACTGTAAATGAGGTTGGTGTTAAGAAGGGCATCCAGCTGTAGAAATCGAGCCAGAATCCGTTCCCGTATGAGCAAGACATGGTCAGCTGACCAGATACTGCCAACAACAGGACAACCCATCTAACCCATGGTAGCGTGGAAGAACTGACGTAAAACGGTGATGATGATATATAAATGTATATATATATATTTATATATATACATATATATATATATATATATATATATATATATATATATGTGTTATTCCGAGTTGAATCGGAGGTAAACCACAGTAAGTTAGGTACTCATTACATAGCAGAGTATAAAAGTTTTAATATAGATGAGATTCTACAGGACTAGAACTGTTTCATTCATTCTTGAGAAATCATCAGGAATCTGATGATATATATATATATATATATAAATGTGTGTATATATATATATATATATATAAATGTATATATATATACACATTTATATATATATATATATTTATATATATATATATATATTTATATATATATATATATATAGATATATATATATACACATTTATATATATATATTTATATATATATGTATATTATATATATATATATATTTATATATATATATATATTTATATATATATATATATTTATATTTATATATATTTATATATATATATATATATTTATATATATATATATATATATATATATATATATAAACACATATTTATATATATATATATATATTTATATATATATATATATATATATATATATATATATATATATATATATATATATAAAAAAACACATATATATATATATATATATCAGTATATATATATATATATCAGCATATATATATATATATATATATATCAGTATATATATATATATATGTATATATATATATATATATATCAGTATATATATATATATATATATATATATATATATATATATATATACTGATATATATATATATATATATATATATATATATACTGATATATATATATATATATATATATATATATATATATATATATATATATATATATATATATATATATATATATCAGTATATATATATATATATATATATATATATATATATATATATATATATATAAATATATACTGATATATATATATATATAAATATATACTGATATATATATATA
>OZ024762.1:2855715-2865715 GCA_964016885.1 Eledone cirrhosa
CCACAGGGGCACAAAAGAAGGGGACAAATACAAAGGGGGAAGTTTACATATAGATAGATAGATAGATACACAGATAGATAATAGATAGATAGATAGATACACAGATAGATAATAGATAGATAGATAGATAGATAGGTAGATAGGTAGATATATTGAGAGATGGTCTGGGGACAGAGGAGGAGAAGAGAGAACAAATAAAGTAATTTCTTTGAATAATTGAAATTTTATATGATCGATCTTATACACACATATATAAATCTTCACACACACATACAAATACAAATATACATGTATATTATGCAAATATGTGTGTATATTTGTGTGTATATATATATATATATATATATATATATATATATATGTGTGTGTGTGTTTGTGTGTGTATGTATGTGTATATAGAGAGAGATTAGGAGTTAACCAGTTTAGACTAGTAAGACCATGTTCAGTTAAGTACTCAATACTCGGGAATATATCGTTGTCATCATCATCATCATCGTTTTTATAATATATATATATATATATAAACAGGTATGTATGTATATATATATGTATATAAATAAAGATATGTAGGTATATATAAGTTTGAAACAGGTGATTTCAACAAATATACTCTACATTATATCTTGTACTCATTCTCTTGTTTGTAAATAAGGGGTGACCAACTTAATTGATAATTATTGTGGTTCCCTGTATTCTGAGTTCAAATCCTACGATGGTCAACTTTGCCTGACATAGGGTCAATCCTTTAAGGGTCAATCCTTTAAGGGTCAATGAATGAAGCATCAATCCAGGACTTTGGGTGGTAGAATTGTTACAGTATCAGACTGGAATTGCTCTGCAGCTTATCTGTTTTATCTCTCACATCCTCTGTCCAGGTCTTCCCGGGTCTTCCTCCACTGCAGTTACCTTCCACTGGCATTTCTGGGCATATACATAACATTTCCGTACCAACACAGTCTTCTCTCCTGCTTCATTACATCTGATTTTTCTCGCAGTCAAGATGATGAAGGACCGTGGCGCGTGAAATGGAGGCTGTGCTGCTGGAAAAGACCCGTCCAACCCACGCAAGTTTGGGGGGGGGGGATATAAAATAGCAGCATCAGTGATGATGATGTTGATGAGGGTGATGATGGTGAGAGAGAGAGAGAAAGGGAGACAGAAGGGGATAGATGGATAGATAGATAACTTTCTTTTTATTTGCCACCAGGGCATCAAAAAGTAGGACAAGTATAATGGGGGGAGTTTACATAAAAAGGCGTCCTCAATAAGGAGGAGGCAATAACAAGATATAAAAATAAAATAAAATATAACCAAAATAAATTTACTAGAAAGATAGACAAATATATAGGTTGATGATGGATAGATAGATATATTTCTATTTATTGTCACAAGGGCGCAAAAGAAGGGGACAAATACAAGGGGGAGTTTACACAAAAAGGCGAGTAAAGAAAACAAATAACAAATATAAAATTAACAATAAAGTCCTCAATAGGGAGGAGGCGTTTTGGGGGGTCGCACACACCCCCGAAAAAAGTGTGCAACCCCTTCTCCTCAGGAGCACAGAGAGAGGGTGCTCCCTCGTTCCTGCCTCTTTTCCACCTACAGGCTGATGTAGAGAGAAGGCCCATTCACACGGGCCATTCTCGCCACTTTCACCCACCCTTCATAAAAACGGCTGGGGTGCAGCACCTCTCTCTCCATCCTGATCCTTCTTCTGAAATGATATCGGAAGAAACGGACCAGTTGTTGGCCAGAGAGAAAGGTGTCTGACCTCAGTCCTTTCAGACGCGTCCACCATACAACCTCTTTCACCATGGCTAGTACGCACAGAAACACCGCCTCTCCTTCATTTTTGAAGCAGGGAGGCGGCTTAGATAGATAGATAGATATGTAGAAAGATGGATGGATGGATGGATGGATGTATATATCGATATATAATCTATATATATGTGTGTGTATAGATAGATACATACATATATGGATGGATGTATAGATAGATAGATAGAGAGATCAGCAGTGCTCATTTCCAACACGTTTGCTCATTCTCACGCCATGATAGCTTCAATGCCAATGAGATTTCGTGAAAAACTATATTCCACCATAATTGTGACATTTGCGTTCAGTGTTGGTTGTTTTCAATCGCAAATTCATTGGCTGACAGACTCACCTCAGCCGAACCAATAAAGAATTTCTGCTTTGTGACTTTTCCTTAATCTTTCCCAGTCAAATATTTCTCTAAATTTTATCAGGCAACACATCAAACTGAGAATATTGTGGGAGGAGGGGGAGAAAAAACAGAACCAAAAACACACATACACATAACAAAAACACAGACACACACACTCACACACACACAGAAAAAAAAACACACATACAAACAGAGCAAAACAGACAGACACACACACACACATACAGAACAAAGAAGCACATACACACACAAAAACTATAAAAAAAGGCATATATATAATATATAAATATATATATATATATATACATACATACATATATATACATATATATATATATACATATATATATATATATATATATATATATATATATATATATATAAGACTAATTCTTTCAGCAACATTCAATAATTCAATATGGCTGCTCAACAGAGAATATTCCCCAATGTAACTTCTAAAGGGAAGAGAACCAACAAAAAAAAAATATGAGAGAAGAGATGTTTTTTTCCTTTCACTGTTCAGTTTCTTTTAACTCATGGGTTCTTTTGTTAAACAACATAACCTATGCTGGATATATCGGTTTACCTAGATTATCACCAATAAATATATATATAGCTGTGTGTGTGTGTGTGTATATGTAGGTGTGTGTATGTACATACGTAGGTGTGTGTGTGTGTATATATATATATATAGGTGTGTGTATGTACATATGTAGGTGTGTGCGTGTGTGTGTGTGTGTATATATATATAGGTGTGTGTATGTACATATGTAGGTGTGTGTGTGTATATATATATATATATATAGGTGTGTGTATGTACATATGTAGGTGTGTGTGTGTATATATATATATATATATAGGTGTGTGTATGTACATATGTAGGTGTGTGTGTATATATATATATATATATATATATATATATATATATATATATATATGACTATATCTGAGTATATAAGCTGCAATAGATAAGAGGGCTGATTGTGACTGTAGTTGAACAACGATGGTCTTGATGGTGGTGATGATGATGATGTGGTGGTTATAATGATGGTGTGGTGGTGGTGGTGGTGGTGGTGATGATGATGATGGTGGTGGTGGTGATGATTATGATGGGGGTGGGGCGGGGGGGTATAATCATGAAGGGGGTGGTGGTGATGATTATGATGGGGGTGGGGGCGGGGGTGGTATAATCATGAAGGGGGTGGTGGTGATGATTATGATGGGGATGGTGGTGGTGATGAGTAGAAGAGAGAAGTAAAAAGAAATAGCTAGAATGCCTTATGGTATTCGTTTCGTCGGCTCTCTGAGTTCAAATCCCTCCGAGGTCAACTTTGCCTTTCATCCTTTCATGGTCGATAAAAAAAGTACCAGTCAAGTACTGGGGTTGATTCTTCCTCTATATTTATTTCTCACTTCCTTCCTCTGGAAGAAATCTACCGGAGAGGAGATGACTCCACCAGCTTTCAAAAATGTCCTAGAAACACCGAAAGTCAATATGGCGGCCCTACAACTCCTCTGAAGTTACGGGACCATATATATATATCATCATCATCATTTCATTTTATGTCCACTTTTCCCTGCTTGCAGGGGTGGGACGGGAACTGATTCTGGCTTGATTTCTACAGCTGGATGCCCTTCCTAACACCAACCTTATTTACAGTGAGTGCTGGGTGTTTTTTTGCCGTGGCCCCTCCACGACCACTTTGCAGTGGAATGATATGGACCCCAGTCCCTATCATCTCATTTCTACAGCTGAGTAAACTGGAGCAATGTGAAATAAAGTGTCTTGCTCAAGGAAACAACACATCACCCAGTCTGAGAATTGAACTCACAACCTTTCGATTGCAAGGTTGTGAGTTCAATTCTCAGACCAGGTGATGTGTATATATATATATATATATATATATATATATATATATATATATATATATATAATATATTAAAAAATGGAAACTATATTTTATAAAACCATATTTATTTCATTATACATATTTCAAGGGCCACCAGAGCAAACTATGGTGCGCTTTCATCAGATAAAATATAATATAGGTTAGTTTTATAAATAAATATTGACATACCCTTAAAAAATGCAACCATTCTAGTTGGAATTTCCATTTATTAATATATTGTATATTTACTCCAATAATTTGTTGAGTGCTTTATATCAGTTATAAAAATATTTTGCTTGTTGTATCCCAACAAATTAAATATAACCTCTACATATATATATATGTATATATATATACATATATATATATATATGTATATATATATATGTATGTATATATATATATGTATATATATATGTATATATATATGTATATACATATGTATATATATATGTATATATACATAAATGAAATCTGTTATCATCTTCTTGTTCCAACATGGATGTACCCCCAACGATTCATTACCGCAATCAGTCAATCTTCAAATAAACACGAGTCTTTTTCAACCATAATTCTGTAGACAAGAATATTTCAACTGATTTACAAAATAAAATAATTCACAAGAATTTCTACCAAAAAAAAAATTAATATTTTTATCTTTTATATTTTTCATAATCTATTTAGTTTTTTAGGTTTTTTTCCCAAGAAAGTTTCTCTTTCAATCAACAGTTTTTAAATAAAAGTGAATCTCTCTCGCGACAATTCTGTAAATACAAATTTTTCTTTCAACTCTCAGATTTTATGTAAAATGACACAGAATTTGTTAATGGAATATTTCAGAATAGGTTTTTTTTTTTTAAAGTTTTTTTTCTTCTCTATTTTTTAAAGATGGAATTTGCTCTTTCAATCAAAATTCTTCAAATACAATCGATCATAATTCTGTAGATATCATATTTTTTTCTTTCAACCAATTTATATAAACTTATATTAAAGAACTTCAGTATTATGTAATAGTACTTAAATAATCATTTTTTTTTTTTTGTTAACAATTTTTGCTACTAAACTACTAAAGATCACCTCCGGTTCTGCAAACTTTTCAGTTTTAACTCTTTAGCATTTACATTACTCTATATTTACTATTATATTTTCACAGTAAAGGCTTTACCTCACATAACATTTACATTATTCTATATATACTATTATATTTTCACAGTAAAGGCTTTACCTCACATAACATTTACATTACTCTATATATACTATTATATTTTCACAGTAAAGGCTTTACCTCACATAACATTTACATTATTCTATATATACTATTGTATTTTCACAGTAAAGGCTTTACCTCACATAACATTTACATTATTCTATATATACTATTATATTTTCACAGTAAAGCTGTCTCACATAATATCGAATCTATGAGATTTTAATATTATTTATTTTGAGAACAACACCTTAACATCAGTATGAGTGGGTAGTTACTGCTGGCTTGAACAGAAAGGAGTGAGAGAATTCTAGTCGAATACGGCCGGTTTAAATCTTTATATATATGCATTGGAACCTAAAGACTTCATAGTAATATATAAACACAGTCCACCCTGTAAGATGGTCCGGTCCTGGCAATAACAAAAATCACCCTGTTTGCTTTGTAGGTTCAATGTTATGTTTTTGATCATGTATATATAGATATATATATATATATATATATATATATATATATATATATATATATATATATATATATATATATATATATATAGAGAGAGAGAGAGAGAGAGTAAAAGGCAGATACAGAATGAATTAAGATATGGGTTGAAGGAGGAAGATGCAAACTGAGCAGAATGGCAGGGAAGAGTGAGAGAGATAGAGAGGCAAAAATGTATAGTTGGAGGCACATACACACACACACAAAACATGTAGACACACACACACACACAAACCATGCAGGCACACACACAGACGTAATTGTCATCTGTTGTGAGGTTTTGTGAGAAGTTGATGGTTTTTGTTTCACCATTTCTTCATTCTTCTTAATGAAATGGTGTCAACATATATATATATGTATAGACATATGTTATATATATACACATATATATATATGTATAGACATATGTTATATATATACATATATATATAGAGAGAGAGACATATGTTATATATATATAGACACCCTTGCAAGCAGGGAAAAGCGGACGTAAAATGATGAGGATGTTGAGACATATGTTATATATATATATATAACATATGTCTCAACAGGGAGCGTGAGCAGACGTGTGAGATACTGAACCCAGCATGACTCCATCGAAGTGTGTCGGACGGATAATGGCTGATGACCCGTGTGGCAGCAGATACTGACCAGAACTTGTGATGACGTGGAGTCAAAACAGCCAAAGGCATGACAAGAGTGGAAGTAGGGTTTTTTGAGGGTGTTTTTTTGATGATAACACCCCAGTGATAAAATTTGCTCCGAACGAAACACCCGTGTCTGAAGGAACCCGCAGAAGTAGAATCACCCAGATCCATACAGGGACCATGTCTTGAGCTACATGCCGGTGAAACACTTGTAACACGCAATATATATATATATATATATATATATGAAGGCACATGGCTTAGTGGTTAGAGCATTGGGCTTGCACTCAAAAGGTTGTGAGTTCAGTTCTCAGACCGGGTGATGTGTTGTGTCCTTGAGCAAGACACTTTATTTCACATTGCTCCAGTTTACTCAGCTGTAAAATATATATATAGAAATAGAGCGAGAGAGACATATGTTATATATAGCCATGTTATATATATATATGTATATATAGACATGTTATATACATACATACGCGCACACACATATATATATCTTTTCTCACTTTCTTTTCTTTCGGTTTTTTCTCAAAGTACTGCCACCTTTATCACTACCACTTCCACCACAACCTTCACCACCACCACAACCATCACCACCACCATAACCATCACCACAACCATCACCACCACCACAAACATCACCACCACAACCATCATTATTACTGCAAACACCTCCACCATCACTATCTCTCCCGCCATAACCACCATCACCACTACCCCAACACCCCAACCACCACTACCCCACCACCACTACTCCACCACCACTACCCCACCACAACCAACACTACCCCACAACCACCACTACGCCACAACCACCACTACCCCACAACCACTGCTACCCCACAACCACCGCTACCCCAGAACCACCACAACCTCACCACCACCACCCCAACCACCACTACCTAACCACCACCACCCCAACCACCACTACCCCACAACCACCATTACCTAACCACCACCACCCTACAACCACCACCACCCCAACCACCATTACCCCCACCACTACCACTACCACATACTAACAAATTTTTTTTTTTCAAAAGTAAAATAGTGAAGAGGTTGGCATCAAATGTGAGAGAGTTGGCAGTAATGTGTTAATGTCTTCCATTTAGCAGCAGACATGGGGTGGTGGGTGGAAGGTAGTGAGGAAGGAAGACAAAGAATGAGACAACAGAATTGTGTATCATAGAACCAGAGGTTTTGGGAACGCAACATAACAAAGGTTCTTACATAAAATTATGATGGAAGACTTTTACATAAATGTAAACACTTTAAAACAAAACCAAAGTTTAGTATCTTAGAAATAGGAGCTGGGTTCAGATGACTTTGAGAGGGGACAGGGGTTAAATGTTGGTATGAAAGGTCCACTAAATAGATATAAATTTGAGAGGAGAAAAGGGTTTAATGTTGGTGTAGACTGAGGGAATAATAGGGTTAAATTCTGGTGTGAAAGGTCCACTAAATAGATGTAGATTTGAGGGGGGGAAAGGCGTTAAATGTTGGTGTAGATTTAAGAAGGGGGAAAGGGTTAAATTCTGGTGTGAAAGGTTGACTAAATAGATGTAGATTTGAGGGGGGTGGGGGGAAAGGCGTTAAATGTTGGTGTAGATTTAAGAAGGGGGAAAGGGTTAAATTCTGGTGTGAAAGGTTGACTAAATAGATGTAGATTTGAGAGGAGAAAAGCTGTCATAACGTGTAAAGTGAGAAAAACAAAATGTTTAAATGCAGACGATATATATTGATGGAACTGACAGACACTATAAAATATATCTCCCATCATTTTCCTCCTCTCAGTTGAAAACTATATATATATATACACACATATATATACACACACACACATATATATATACATATAAAAATTGACATTAAACAGTGATGATGATAATATATATATATATATACACACACATACATACATATTTATATATTTATATATATATATATATTCATGCATATTCATATACATACTTACATATGTATACATACATATACACTTACATGGATGCATACATAGATACACATGGACACACACAAACATGCATATACACACACATGCACATACATATACACACAAATATACATACATATACACACACATATACACACAGATATACATACATATACATACAGATCTACATACATATACACACACATATACATACATATACACACACATATACACACAGATATACATACATATACACACACATATACACACACACACACACATATACATACATATACAGACATACATACATATACACACACATATACATCATACATAATGCATGGAAGGAAATTAAAAAGATTATAAAAGACAGTAGGGAGTGTTAAAAGGAATTTCATTTGAAAAGATGAAACATTAAGTGGATGGGGATTATGGCGGAGGCGAGTGTAAGAATAATAAGAGACAAGTGTGATGGCGATGATGATGATGATGCTTTCTTTATTAACCACAAGGGTTGACATAAAGTATAACATTAAGGACAGTGGAGGGGGGGGGGGCAGAGGATGGTAGAGGATGGTAGAGGATGGCAGATGACCGTAGAGGACTGTACAGGGTGGTAGAGTATGGCAGAGGACGGTAGAAGAGGGTTGAGGACGGCAGAGGATCGTAGAGGATGACACAGGACGGTACAGGACGGTAGAGGATGACACAGGACGGTAGAGGATGACACAGTACAGTACAGGATGACACAGTACAATACAGGATGACACACGACGGTACAGGACGGTAGAGGATGACACAGGACGGTAGAGGATGACACAGTAAAGTACAGGATGACACAGTACAGTACAGGATGACACAGTACAATACAGGATGACACACGACGGTAAAGGACGGTAGAGGATGACACAGGACGGTAGAGGATGACACAGTACAGTACAGGATGACACAGTACAGTACAGGATGACACAGTACAGTACAGGATGACACACGACGGTACAGGACGGTAGAGGATGACACAGTACAGTACAGGATGACACAGTACAATACAGGATGACACACGACGGTACAGGACGGTAGAGGATGACACAGGACGGTAGAGGATGACACAGTACAGTACAGGATGACACACGACGGTACAGGACGGTAGAGGATGACACAGGACGGTAGAGGATGACACAGTACAGTACAGGATGACACAGTACAGTACAGGATGACACACGACGGTACAGGACGGTAGAGGATGACACAGTACAGTACAGGATGACACAGTACAGTACAGGATGACACAGTACAGTACAGGATGACACAGTACAGGATGACACACGACGGTACAGGACGGTAGAGGATGACACAGGACGGTAGAGGATGGTTCAAATATGTATTTCTGCGTGTAAAAGCACAAAATTATAAATAATGTAAATATTAATAATGATGATAATAATAATAATTGTTTCTACTTTTGCACAAGACCAGCAATTACTCAGTGTATTACTGGTACTTTATTTTATCGACCCCGTAAGGATGAAAGGTAAAGTTAACCTCGGCGGGATTTGAACTCAAATCATAAAGGGCCGTAACTCTATTTTGCAAAGCATGGTGTCCGACCCTCGA
>OZ024762.1:2873215-2875715 GCA_964016885.1 Eledone cirrhosa
TATGTATGTGTATATTGAGATAGAGAAAGAGATAAAGGTGTCTGGGGGTTGATGTATAATACTTAATACTTATCTTTGATTGCAGCTATTCTCTCTAGCTCTATATACATACATACATACACATGCACATATATATATATATATGAATGTGTTTTTATGTATATATATGTGTATGTATATATAAACATATATATATGTATATATGTGTGTGTTTGTGTGTATATATATATATATATATATATATCCAGATATACCAGTTTGCCATTTCTAGAGCCAACATAGATTGTGACAATGGTTGTGAGTGTAAAACAATAAAGTTATGTAATCCAATAGTCTTAATCTATTTGCTTCTATTGGTGGCCATCTTGTTTCTGATTTGTGTGGTTAAGGATTATATATGGATGACGGGCTTATTGTTACCTTTTATTTTGTGTGTCTGTGTGTGTATATATATATATATATATGTGCGTGTGTGTGTTGAGTGTATTTTTATCTCTCTCTCTTTATCTATCTATCTATATATATATATATATATAGATATATATATATATCATGCTAACATGGGAAATGGACGTTGAACGATGAAGATGATATCTATATGTGTGTGTATATGTATGTGTGTATATATATATATATGTGTGTGTGTGCATATATATATATATATGTGCACACACACACACACACACACAAAGAAAAGGATCTGATTGTGAGAGGATCAGTCAAAGGAAACAATGTTTCCATTAGTCTTTTATTCTATTGCTGATTCTATCTGACGGTGGTTACTCCTGGCAGAAATAATAAACAAACCCCCTCAACCCTAGCCTCAGCCCCTGAAATACCCCCCCCCCCACACACACACTACCCCCTCTCTCCCCACCCCCACCCCTGAAATAAGCCAAAAAAGAAAACATGAAACTAAATCTATTCTTTGTTTGCTGGGATCCGTCAAAGTAGTTCTTTTAATGTTCCTATGACATTGATTTTATTGTGGATTTTAGGATGGTATGGTGGTAGGATGGTATAGTGGTGTGGTGGTAGGATAGTATAGTGGTATGGTGGTATAGTGGTAGGATGGTATAGTGGTATGGTGGTAGGGTGGTATAGTGGTGTGGTGGTAGGGTGGTATAGTGGTGTGGTGGTAGGATAGTATAGTGGTATGGTGGTAGGATGGTATAGTGGTATGGTGGTAGGGTGGTATGGTGGTATGGTGGTATAGTGGTAGGGTGGTATGGTGGTGTGGTGGTAGGATAGTATAGTGGTATGGTGGTATAGTGGTAGGATGGTATAGTGGTATGGTGGTAGGGTGGTATGGTGGTATAGTGGTGTGGTGGTAGGATGGTATAGTGGTGTGGTGGTATAGTGGTAGGATGGTATAGTGGTATGGTGGTAGGGTGGTATAGTGGTAGGATGGTATAGTGGTAGGATAGTATAGTGGTATGGTGGTATAGTGGTAGGATGGTATAGTGGTATGGTGGTATAGTGGTAGGATGGTAGGGTGGTATGGTGGTATAGTGGTGTGGTGGTAGGATGGTATAGTGGTGTGGTGGTATAGTGGTAGGATGGTATAGTGGTATGGTGGTAGGGTGGTATAGTGGTAGGATGGTATAGTGGTATGGTGGTATAGTGGTAGGATGGTATAGTGGTATGGTGGTATAGTGGTAGGATGGTATAGTGGTAGGATGGTATAGTGGTATGGTGGTAGGGTGGTATGGTGGTATAGTGGTAGGATGGTATAGTGGTATGGTGGTAGGGTGGTATGGTGGTATAGTGGTAGGATGGTATAGTGGTGTGGTGGTAGGATGGTATAGTGGTGTGGTGGTAGGATAGTATAGTGGTATGGTGGTATAGTGGTAGGATGGTATAGTGGTATGGTGGTATAGTGGTAGGATGGTATAGTGGTATGGTGGTAGGGTGGTATGGTGGTATAGTGGTAGGATGGTATAGTGGTATGGTGGTAGGGTGGTATGGTGGTATAGTGGTAGGATGGTATAGTGGTGTGGTGGTAGGATGGTATAGTGGTGTGGTGGTAGGATGGTATAGTGGTATGGTGGTATAGTGGTAGGATGGTATAGTGGTATGGTGGTATAGTGGTAGGATGGTATAGTGGTATGGTGGTATAGTGGTAGGATGGTATAGTGGTAGGATGGTATAGTGGTAGGATGGTATAGTGGTAGGATGGTATAGTGGTATGGTGGTAGGGTGGTATAGTGGTAGGATGGTATAGTGGTAGGATAGTATAGTGGTATGGTGGTATAGTGGTAGGATGGTATAGTGGTAGGATAGTATAGTGGTATGGTGGTATAGTGGTAGGATGGTATAGTGGTAGGATGGTATAGTGGTAGGATGGTATAGTGGTAGGGTGGTATAGTGGTATGGTGGTATAGTGGTAGGATGGTATAGTGGTAGGATAGTATAGTGGTATGGTGGTATAGTGGTAGGATGGTATAGTGGTAGGATGGTATAGTGGTAGGATGGTATAGTGGTAGGGTGGTAGGGTGGT
>OZ024762.1:2878215-2883215 GCA_964016885.1 Eledone cirrhosa
GGTGGACTGTGTAGTGGTGGTGGACTGTGTAGTGGTGGACTGTGTAGTGGTGGACTGTGTAGTGGTGGAGTGTGTAGTGGTGGACTGTGTAGTGGTGGAGTGTGTAGTGATGGACTGTGTAGTGGTGGAGTGTGTAGTGATGGACTGTGTAGTGGTGGACTGTGTAGTAGTGGACTGTGTAGTGGTGGACTGTGTAGTGGTGGACTGTGTAGTGGTGGACTGTGTAGTGGTGGACTGTGTAGTGGTGGTGGACTGTGTAGTGGTGGTGGACTGTGTAGTGGTGGACTGTGTAGTGGTGGAGTGTGTAGTGGTGGACTGTGTAGTGGTGGAGTGTGTAGTGATGGACTGTGTAGTGGTGGAGTGTGTAGTGATGGACTGTGTAGTGGTGGTGGACTGTGTAGTGGTGGACTGTGTAGTGGTGGACTGTGTAGTGGTGGACTGTGTAGTGGAGTGTGTAGTGGTGGACTGTGTAGTAGTGGACTGTGTAGTGGTGGACTGTGTAGTGGAGTGTGTAGTGGTGGACTGTGTAGTGGTGGACTGTGTAGTGGTGGACTGTGTAGTGGTGGACTGTGTAGTAATGGACTGTGTAGTGGTGGACTGTGTAGTGGTGGACTGCGTAGTGGTGGACTGTGTAGTGGAGTGTGTAGCAGTGCAGTGTGTAGTAGTGTAGTGTGTAGTAGTGTAGTGGTGGAGTGTGTGTTTAAGGAGGTTGTCCTGCAGTGATATGGTCTGGCATCCCATGTGTCGCGTGGACCTCCCTCCTTAAAATAGGAATTGTTCCAGCCCGGTGGATCTGAGACCCTAATCTTGAAGGGAGCCGAAAGTGTGAACCACGGTCAGCTCCTTGTTTATGTCTACTGGTTGTAGTGAGGGGGCAGTTACAGGAACTGTTTCTTGTGATCTGAACAGAGAGGGAGAGGGTGATGGAGAGAGAGAGAGGGGGGAGGAGAGAGAGGGGGCGGGAGAGAGAGAGGGGGAAGGGAGAGAGAGAGGGGAAGGGATATATATGTGAACATTTAGGTGTATGTATGTGTATTTTAGTATGCATATATATATATATGTGTGTGTATATGTACATATAAATACACACATATAAATATGTATGTATGTGTGTATATACACACACACAAATATATATATAGACACATATGTATCTCATAACATATCATACATATTAATGATTATTGTTCGATCTCATTTGTAAGAAATCATCGACTGTAAGTCTCCCCCTCTCTCTCACCTACACCCTCCCTGCCTCCCTCACCCTCTCTGCCTCCCCCTCTCTCTCACCCTACCTCTCTTTCCCCTACCTCTCACTCCCTCCACACCTACCACTCCCCATACCCCACCTATCTCTGTATTTTCCACCATTTAAACACCCACAACAAACAATTACATGTCTTATGTATACATTAATTGCACCCTACCCTGCTCCCCCGCCCCATTGCGGGTTGTACAATCTCTCAATACCCCCTTCCTTTCTCTCCCCTCTCTCTCCTTCCGCCTCTCTCTCTCTCCCCTCTCTCTCTCCACCCACCACTCCCCGTCAGTTGTGGGTTGTACAATCTTTCAACCCTCTAATTCCACATCTCTAACAAATGTTCATCTAAATTATTCAAACAACAACAACAACAATAGCACCAATTACAACAACACCAACAACAACACCAACAACAACACCAACAACAACAATAGCACCACCAACAACAACAACAACACCAACAACAACAACACCAACAACAACACCACCAACAACACCACCAACAACAACAACACCACCAACAACAACAATAGCACCAACAACAACAACACCACCAACAACAACAACACCACCAACAACAACAACACCAACAACAACACCACCAACAACAACAATAGCACCAACAACAACAACACCACCAACAACAACAACACCAACAATAACACCACCACCACAACAACAACACCAACAACAACAACACCACCAACAACACCACCAACAACAACAACACCACCAACAACAACAATAGCACCAACAACACCACCACCACCACCAACAACAACACCACCAACAACAACAACACCAACAACAACACCACCAACAACAACAATAGCACCAACAACAACAACACCACCAACAACAACAACACCAACAACACCACCACCACCACCAACAACAACACCACCAACAACAACAATAGCACCAACAGTAACAATATCAGAGCAGAAACATGGATACCATAAGAACAGAAAACACAAACTTGAATATATACAAGGTGTTCCAAAAACTGCTCCAATACTACATTGGAGGTATATATATATATATATATATATATATATATATACCTCCATGTAGTATTGGAGCAGTTTTTGGAACACCTTTGAGGGCGACTGGCCGAGGTGAAGACAGCTAGTTGGTCAGTTGTCCTCTCTGTCTCTCATTTTTCGGACCCATGGTTTTTACATATTCCTTTGTTATATTTTGAATACCTGATGATATCACCGGATTCATATGGAACCCGGTCATTGAAATGATCATAGTATAGTAAACCTTTCAAGGATTTACACCAGTCCAGCCTCCTGTTATTTTATTTATATATATAGTAATAATAAATTTGAAGACTAAAATCCAAAGAGGGCTCGATAAGGATAAATATATATCAGATATATGAGAACTGTAGAGCAAATATTTATTCAAATAACAGATTAAAGTTTAAGCAAAGAATCGCTGCTTTCACCCTTAATGGGATCTTCAGTTTCAGAAGATCCCATTAAGGGTGAAAGTAGCAATTCTTTGCTTAAACTTTAATCTGTTCTTATAATAAATATTTGCTGTACAGGTTTTTATATTTATATATATGATATATATAATCCTTATCGAGCCCTCTTCAAATTTTAGTCTTCAACATTTATTATTACTATATATATATCAATGATATTAAATAAATAGAAACTATATTTATAAAACCATATTTATTCTATTATATATATTTCAAGGGTACCAAAACTTTGGTATGCTCTCATCAGATAAAATACAAAGTTTGTTTTATAAATATTGACATATCCTGGATATGTCAATATTGAGCAGTGTGAAAATAAGAGAGTGTAAGATGGCTGTCAAAGTGGTTTGAAGAAAAGAACCCTCCGTCTCTCTGCCATCTGCCCCCCCCCCCCCCCCGGTTCATGCACCCCACACCCCACGCCAGTGGTCAAATGAAAACATTACTGAAACTCTTGGAACTTACCTTTGTGGTTGTGAAGATGAGTCTTTAACACAGCCATGTCTGTGTAGGTGTGGTGGTGTGGTGTGGTGTGGTGTAGGTGTGGTGGTGTGGTGTGGTGTGGTGTGGTGTGGTGTGTGGTGTAGGTGTGGTGTGGTGTGTGGTCTAGGTGTGGTGTGGTGTAGGTGTGGTGTGCTGTAGGTGTGTGGTGTGGTGTAGGTGTGAGGTGGTGTGGTGTAGGTGTGGTGTGGTGTAGATGTGGTGTGGTGTAGGTGTGGTGTAGGTGTCTGGTGTGGTGTCTATGTGTCTGTGTGTGGTATGTATGTTTGTATCTGTGTCTATGTATGTATGTGTGTGTGTGTTGCTCCATTACATATAATCGATTTCTACTCCCCCTCCCCAGAAATCTATCAAAAATGGCAGTTGGAAAAGATCAAAGTAACAGAAGATATCACCACCACCAGGGGGGAGGGGCGTCTGCTCAGCTCTTTAGGGGTGGAGGTGGCGGGGGAGGTGATGGGTTGGGAGTGGAGAGGTGGAGGTCAAGGGGTTAAGAAGTGGTGGTGTGGGCTGGAGATCTTGAGGTGGAGGTGGTGGGTTGCTGTTGTCCCTCCCCCTCCTTTAACCTCCTCCACCTCATCACCCCCCATCCCCACCACTCCCCACTAAATTTTGGCAGGTCCTTAAGTCTGCAATTTTTAGATTTTTCTCTCTACCACCACCACAACTACTACTACCAACACCACCAATACTACCACCACAACTACTACTACCAACACCACCAATACCACCACCACAACTACTACTACCAATACCACCAATACTACCACCACAACTACTCCTACCAACACCACCAATACTACGACCACAACTACTACCACCACCACCACCACCATCTCAACCACCACCACTATAACCACCACCACCATCACCACCACCACCACCACTATAACCACCGCCACTACCACCACCACCATCACCACCACCACCACCACCACCACCACCATCTCCGCCACCACCACCACCACCATCTCCACCACCATCACAACCACCACAACCACCACCACCACCATCACCACCACCACCACCACCTCCACCACCACCACCATCATCACCACCACCACCACCACCACCACCACCTCCACCACTACCACCACCACCATCAATATTTTTTTCTTTTTTAAAACATTTTTGTGTGTTTCTTGTGTTTGTCTTTTTCCCTTTTTATTTTGTTTATTAATTCAATTCTTTCTGCCATTTGACCATTGGCCAGCTGTAGGAATTCTAACTCAATATATATATATATATATATATATACTGTAGTATATATATACTGTAGTATATATATACTGTAGTATATATATATATATATATATATATATATATATATATACTGTAGTATATATATATATATATATATATATATATACTGTAGTATATATATATATATATATATATATATATATATATATATACTGTAGTATATATACTGTAGTATATATATATATATATATATATATATATATACTGTAGTATATATATATATATATATATATATATATATATATATATATACTGTAGTATATATATATATATATATATATATATACTGTAGTATATATATATATTTATATATATATATATATATATATATATATATATATATATATATATATACTGTAGTATATATATATATTTATATATATATATATATATATATATATATATACTGTAGTATATATATATATATATATATATATATAGTCTAAGTTTGGTAGAAATATCCAAAGATAAGAGCAC
>OZ024762.1:2893215-2898215 GCA_964016885.1 Eledone cirrhosa
GACTCTGCTGCCAATCTAGCAGCCTTCTTTTCTCTGTATGTAATGGTTTGTGAAAGACAAAATGAGATTTTACTCCACGAATTTACAGAAGGTTGTAATCTATAGAACATAACTTTGCTTCAAATATGAAGTTAAGATTAATTTAAGATCTAAAGTCTGTCTTAGGCCAGAAGGCTCGTTAGGCCCGCGCTTATCCCGGTTTCATAGCGTGAAGCAACTGAGAGTACAAGAGTACAGAGTACAGCTATATCTGGGGGTTTAATGCTGCGATGTCCTGGACATCGCAGCATTAAACCCCCAGATATAGCTGCTACTCTGAGTATACTGGAGCAATGTGAAATGAAATGTTTTGCTCAAGAAGACAACCCACAACCCAGGAATTAAACCCACAACATTATAATTGTAAGTCCAGCATGCTAATCACTGGGCCACGGGCCTCCACTATAATAAGATTAAAGAATTTAATAATTAAGTTAGGTGCTTCTAATTACTTATTTTGTTTGTTTACAATTGTTTATAAGAAGGAATGACTACACTACAAATATTTAAAAACAGAAAAGCAAGGGCTCTAGGGGGCCATAGAAGCGGGGGGGGGGGGGGGGGGGCAGTCTATTAAATCGACCCCAGTGTATAACTGGGGCTTTATTTCATCAAACGTGTAAGGATGAAAGGTGAAGCTAACCTTGGCCGGATTTGAACTCAGAATGTAACGGGCCGTAACTCTTTGCCACGAAGTAGGGTGTCCGATGTTCTACTGATTCTACTGCCAATCCGCCATCCTGAAAGTGTTAAATGATGAATATGATAAAATTTATTAACTCAAATAATTTTTATTATTTATTTTCTAGACAACAAATAAAGTCGAAAGTCGCATCATGTTCGATATTGATCTGTTAAATATCTTCTTGTAGTATAATAGCTATCCCATACTGTCTAGAGGCATCCCACCGGACGATTGAGGATAGGATAGGAGGATAGTGTCTAATATTAACTGTATGGGGGGGGGGGGGGGGTCGCATATTAACATTGGATCTTGGTTACACACATGCATATATGTGTGTATGTAGACACGTGTGTGTGTGTATGTATATATATATATATGTGTGTATATGTATATATATGTATATATATATATATATATATATATATATATATATATATGTGGTAAGAATCTCTCAGGAGAGCTGGACAGCAGAAGGTCTTCAAAGAAACCCTCTCAAGCGAGTGTTTCGGGCCTTAACACACACATATATATATGTATATATATATATGTATATATAGGAACGAGTAGGACCCCACTCGTCTACTCGTTCCTATTACCCACTCTACTACCCTAAGTATTGAGTACTTTGGTGCGTTATGGTCCATCTGGTTCCTTACCACATTTCCTTCGTTGATACACACCACATACACACCACATACACCACTACACACTCCACACACACCACATAGACCACTACACACTCCACACACACCACATACACACCACATACACCACTCCACACTCCACATACACACCACATACACCACACACACTCCACACACACCACATACACACCACATACACCACTCCACACACCACATACACACCACATACACACCACATACACCACTCCACACTCCACACACACAACATACACACCACATACACCACTCCACACTCCACACACACCACATACACACCACATACACCACTCCACACTCCACACACACCACACACCACTCCACACTCCACACACACCACACACACCACCACACACCACCACACACTCCACACACTCCACACACACCACATACACCACATACACACTCCACACACAGAGGGAAAGAGAGAGATATGGTGTAATACAATGGTGCTTTGGTATGGAGGGCTGTCAGTTATTTTTACATTAATTGGTATCAAGATATGAAAGATAACACAACAATATCCTCGCTTGAAATGAATGTTATCGTAACAACAACAACAACAACATGGAAATAATATACACACACACATACATACACACTCACATACATTCACACTCTCACACACACACATTCACAATCTCACACATACATTCACTGACACACACACACACACACACACACACACTTACTCTCACTCCCACACATACAGAGACATTTACACACTCGCACACAGATTGTTAAACACACACACGCACACATACACACACGTACACACACACACACACACACACACGCTAACATACACACTCACACACACACAAACCCAAACACATACTCACACGTACACACACACACACACACACACACACACTAACATACACACTCACACACACACACAAACCCAAACACATACTCACACGTACACACACACACACACACACACGCTCACACACACACACACACACTAACATACACACTCACACACACACACAAATCCAAACACGCACTCACACACACACACTAACATACACACTCTCACACACACACACACAAATCCAAACACGCACTCACACATACAGCCCACACAAAGCTATCTCGAAAAGAATATTTGAAAATATTAAAATGAATTTCTTTGTAGTCAGTTTTTAGGATTCTTGGCACCATTCTGGGAATATCTTCATAAAAAGAAATTTTAATTTAGAATATGTGTATATATAGTGTGTATATACATATCTATGCATATATATATACATATATATATCTATATATATATACACGCATATATACACACGTATATATATATATTGGATCTTTGGTTGCTTTTTACATACACACACACACAAACATATACACATATATATATGCATATACATACATATATATATATGTATATATATATATGTGTGTGTGTATATATACAGATATATATATGTATATATATATATTTGTGTGTGTATCCTTGTGTTGGCAGCCATCTTGAAGTTAAAAGAGAACATGGAAGTGTATTGTCTGCTTCTAGCAATATTTTGTCAGGCTATATTGTATAATATTGTAGGATATTGTATATGATATTGTATATCATTTATACCTTTTCTTAGGGTTGTTTGTCACTTTTTACAATCAACTATGATTTATATGTACAAGTGTGTATCTATATATATATATATATATATATATAATAATAATAATATGGACAAGGTGTAAAGTTCTTATGTTTATTCAGGTGTGATGTGTGTTTCACGATTGATCAGCTCAAGGTTCGATCTGTATCAAGAGTCCATCAGACTTCTGTTGGCACAATGACATATTTATATATATATATATATATATATATATATATATATATATATATATATATATATATAGTAAAATTCCATTATTACGAAATTCACGGGGCATAAAAAAAAATTTATAATGAAAAATTCTTTATAACGAGATGGACCTAACACATCGAGAATGTGGCCAGGGATTGAAAAAGATTTTGTTATACTGAAAAATTCATTATAATGGAATTTTATCTGTATATATATATATATATATGAAGGCACATGGCTTAGTGCTTAGAGCATTGGGCTTGCAATTGAAAGGTTGTGAGTTCAGTTCTCGGACCAGGTGATGTGTTGTTTCCTTGAGCAAGACACTTTATTTTACATTGCTCCAGTTTACTCAGCTGTGGAAATGAGATGATAGGGACTGGGGTCCCTATCATTCCACTGTAAAGTGGATGTGTAGGCGCCACGGAAAAAAAAAATCGCCCACCACTCACTGTAAATGAGGTTGGTGTAAGGAAGGGCATCCAGCTGTAGAAATCAAGCCAGAACCAGTTCCCAGGACAACAGGACAACTTCATGGAAGAACACGTAAAACGGTGATGATGATATAATTGGTGTTTCTTATGTGATATAACCTGGAAATTATTTATCCCAAATTGTAGAAATCTTATAATGAAACGGCCGTCTGGAAGAAATGAGATATTTATATAACAATGTCTCATATAAAATAATACAACCAATTATCCACGAAATACTGATTAGTTAGCACCCCAAACACTAAATTGGAATAATACTTAAGTATATCCTAATGTTTGTTGAGTGAGATGGGGTTGGTCACAGTATCACTTAAGGCTTTCTCTGTTTATGTATTGAATTGTATATATATATATATATATATATATATATATGATAGCAGTTCAGTATGAAGCATTTCATGTATATAAACACACACAAAGGCAGTCACACACCTCACCCTTCCTGATAAACACTTTTTTCCCTGTCAACTTTCCATCCTTCTCTTTCTCCTAGCTTCAATTTTTTTCTGATGAAAGACTAAAGTCCGATACATTGAAACATATTTTTTCCTTTTTCAACAAACATGAAACTAATAAGACTTTGTGTTTGTCTCTTGCTCACACACGTGTATGTTTATATATGTATCACATATACACACGTTAAGATATATGCACATAGACACACATACACACATGTTAATATATATAGACACTACATAGTCACACACATATACACATAGATGCAAATATATACACCTAAGTAAACATACATACATACATACATACATACATACATACGTTAAACAGTCACCAACTATTCCATATTACATTTGCACACACAATAATACACATACATACACACACACACACACACACACACACAATACACATACACTCACTCACATACACTCACTCACACACACACACACACACAATGGCACTTTCTCTTTCTCTATCACACTAACTCTCTCTCACTAACTATCCCTCTCTCTTTCCCTCTCTTTCTCCCTCCACTTTCTCTCTCTATCTCTAACTACCTTCTCTTTCTCCCTCTATCTCTCTATCGCTTCATCTCTCACTCTCTCTCTCACTCTATCGCTTCATCTCTCACTCTCTCCCTCCCCCTCTCTCTCACACTCTCAATCACCCCCCCTCTCACTCTCAATCACTCTCTCCCCCTCTCTCTCTCTCTCTCACTCCATCACCCCCTCTCTCTCTCCGTCAATCACTCCATGTTAGCAAATGGCTGCAAGACAAAATCAACTCAGTGGAACATATTAAATTTGGTGTAGGGGGGTGGGGGGTG
>OZ024762.1:2923215-2928215 GCA_964016885.1 Eledone cirrhosa
GAATGTATATGTGTATACGCAAGCACACACTAGAATAAAACAATATTAGAAACACCACCATCATCACCACCACCATACAGCAACAACCACAATGAACAATAACAAGACAATATAATAAACCTACATGCCAAAGAGAGGAGGAGTGAGTGGGAGACAGACAGACAGACAGACAGACTGACAAAGACAAAGAAATGTTTATATAAAACAAGATTGAAATTTCAAACAAAACAAATTAAAAAGTAAAGAAGAAAAGTAATTCTCAGATTCCAGCGTCTGTTGTTTGGTCTACTGGTAGGCACTTTCTACCAAGTCTTACTTCACACTGAATATTTAAGTCATACACACACATCTCTCTCTCTCTCTCTCTCTCTCTCTCTCTCTCTCTCTCAATATATATATATATATATATATATATATATATATATATATATATATATATATATATATATAATATAAGATCAAAAGATGGTTAAAGGAGTTCCATGTATTTTATTATGCGCATTTCAAAATCAAACATCATCATGCAATAATATTTGTGTTTTCATCAGATAAAACAGGAGAACATGATATGAAGGCTAAAAAACACTTGTGGATAGTGCAGTTTTAAATCAACATATGTGCAAAGGGGGAAAATGAGAAGCAAATGAACACTATGCAGATGTCTAATGATACACACACATACACACACACGCACATGTGGTTATCTGCTTAGATAACGAAATATAAACCCAGACCTTACATATTTTAACATTCCCAAGATTTATATAATCTAGAATACCATCCTTCAGGATATGTTGATTTAAAACTGCACTATCCACAAGTGTTTTTTAGCCTTCATATCATGTTCTCCTGTTTTATCGGATGAAAACACAAATATTATTGCATGATGATGTTTGTTTTTGAAATGCGCATAATAAAATACATGGAACTCCTTTAACCATCTTTTGATCTTATATTATGTATACTCCAGTCCTACAAACTGTAGAGTGCTTCTTATCCGATATCTGCATTGCTTTATTGTACTACAATAAAACTCACCTCCTACATTATATATATATATATATATATATATATATATAACAAAGGAAATGTGGTACGGAACCAGATGAATCATAACGCACCAAAGTACTCAATACTTAGGGTAGTAGAGTGGGTAATAGGAATGAGTAGGGTTTCGACGGCTAATTCTGGTCCAGAATTAGCCGTCGAAACGGCTTGAGCTCAGCCGTCGGGGTCCTACTCGTTCCTATATATATATATATATATATATATATATGTATATATACAAACAGAATCTCTCTATATACATATATATATATATATATGGATATATTGATTTAAAACTTCACTATTCACAAGTGTTTTTTAACCTTCATATCATGTATCCCTATTTTATCTGATGAAAACGCAGATATCATCTCATGATGATATTTGTTTTTGAAATGCGCATAATAAAATACTTGGAACTCTTTTAACCATCTTTTGATCTTATAGTATATATATATATATATATATATATATATATAATTCAACAGCAGACTGGTGTGAAGGACCAATTGAGATCATCAAGAAGGGCAAATATAGAGGGGCTGGCCATGTCTCTCAACAGGTGGACTATTAGAGTGACAGAGTGGACACCAAGGCAGTGGAGAAGAACCTGGGGGTGGCTAAAGGCCAGAGGGTGTGATGATGTGGTCAGATACCTCGGCCACACATGGCCCACTATGGACAGAGACAGGAAGTGGTGGAACTCAACCAAGGAGGGTTTCCTCCATGGGAGTGAGAAGACCCTTGATTTTGGATATATATCTGTCTATATATATATATATATATATGTGTGTGTGTGTGTGTGCGCGTGTGTGTGTGTGTGTGCATGTGTGTGTGTGTGTGTGTGCATAGAAGAGACAAATATAATACAAGAAAGAGAATTAAAATATGGGTTGAATGAAGAGGAGTTAAACTGAGCAGAATAGCTGGCAAAGGGGGAAAATGAGAAGCAAATGAACACTATGCAGATGTCTAATAATACACACACACATACACACACACATACACACACACGCACATGTGGTTATCTGCTTAGATAACGAAATATAAACCCAGACCTTACATATTTTAACATTCCCAAGATTTATATAATCTAGAATACCATCCTTCAGTTGCTCACTATATATATATAAATATATATATATATATATATATAAAACAAAGGAATCGTGGTAAGGAACCAGATGGACCATAACGCACCAGAGTACTCAATAGTTAGGGTAGTAGAGTGGGAAATAGGAAAAAGTATGACCCCGACGGCAGAGCTCAAGCCGTTTCGACGGCTATTTCTGGACTAAATTAGAATTTTTAGCCTGGTGAATAAATAGCTGTATTTGTCAACGGGGTACTTCCTTATATGGGAAGATTGTAGTTGTCAAGAGGATTGGTTAAAATTTGTTGTAAACACATGTAAGTCTATCATGACATTTTGTGGGAGGTAGGGGTGGCTGAACTTGCCTGTAGAACAATAGGGGAGTGAGTGGAGAGGTTGAAAGTGATAAGTATACAGCAGAATCTGAGTATAGAGTATGAAGTGGAGGATGGAGGTTATAGAATATGTAAATCGAATGAGAGTTGGAGACAATAAAAGATAATAGAAATAATTAAAAATATATATAAATCCAACTTCAGCCGCAAACCATCCATTAGGCTTATAAACCCAACGAAGTCGGACATATGGAGAATCAGTAAAAAGATCCTAGACTGAGTTATACCAAAAGTTAAGCAAAACATGAGACTTAGCCTATGGGTCAGCTCCCAGGAAATAATCTCATGGTTCAGGAATATGGAGGACAAACGAGACACAAAATTCATCCAGTTTGACATACTTTTTCCTATATATATATCCAGCTGGAGGCACATGGCTTAGTGGTTAGAGCATTGGCCTTGCAATCGAAAGGTTGTGAGTTCAATTCTCAGACCGGGTGATGTGTTGTTCCCTTGAGTAATACACTTTATTTCACATTCCTCCAGTTTACTCAGCTGTAGAAATGAGATGATAGGACTAGGGTCCCTATCATTCCACTGCAAAGTGGTCATGTAAGCACCACGGAAAAAAAAGCACCCAGCACTCACTGTAAATGAGGTTGGTGTTAGGAAGGGCATCCAGCTGTAGAAATCAAGCCAGAATCAGTTCCTGTCCCACCCTTGCAACAGGGAAAAGGGGACGTGTAATGAATGATGAATGTTCATATGTACAGCAAAATAATTGTGTTCCGCTTTGCAAATGTCAGTGACATGTGTTTTTGTATATATATATATATACATATATATATATATACATATATATAGATAGATATATAGATAGATATATAGATAACTACCTAGCCCACCTAGCTAGCTACCTACGCACATACTTTCTCACCTGATTACCAACCCGTATGTCTACATACATATATATATATATATATAATGTCTATACACATATATGTCTATATATATATATATATATATATATATATATATATATATAATGTCTATACACATATATATATATATATGTGTATACACTCCTCACACACACACACACACACACACACACACACACATATACAGTAATCTATGCAGTATCTCTATCTCCAATGCAGGTGTCTATTTTGTTATCTGTAACCAGTTTAGAAATTATTCCAACTCTTTATAGATTTTAATCAATTCCTTCTTAGTTTATTCCTTTCTTTCTCTCTTTCTTCCTTTCTTTCTTCACCACCACCACCATCATCATCACCACCACCATCATCACCACCATCATCATCACCATCATCATCACCACCACCATCAACACCACCATCAACACCACCACCACGACCATCACCACCACCACCACCATCATCACCACCACCACCATCATCACCACCATCAACACCACCACCACCATCATCACCACCACCACCATCATCACCACCACCATCATCACCATCATCACCACCATCATCACCAACACCATCACCACCACCACCACCATCATCACCACCACCATCTTACCCAACAACATCTATTTATAGTTATTTATAGACGTTAATGAGCACAAAACGAGTCTCTATAGAAATCTCGTTAGACACGAGATTTCTTCGTTTGTTTTCAGGATTTATTTTACATTTTGTTTTTTACTTTTTGCTCTTTAATCTTATTTCCTATTTTATTGACGTCTGTTGTTGCATAAGACCCAAGTTTCCCCCATCCTGGGCCACACCACCACCACTGGCCCCCACCACCGGCCCCACCCTGTCCTAGATGTCATTCCCTCCCACCTCATCCAGCCACCGGCACCATCCCACTCCCATTATACACATCGCAGTCCTACCCATTAACACAACCCCCACCCCCCTGCAGTTGCATATTCCCATCCTGTCCTTCACGCCACACCATCCCTACCTCTCCCGCCCGACACCCCACCCCATTGCAGCACCATCCCTACCTCTCCCACCCGACACCCCACCCCATTGCAGCACCATCCCTACCTCTCCCACCCAACACCCACCCCATTGCAGCACCATCCCTACCTCTCCCACCCGACACCCCACCCCATTGCAGCACCATCCCTACCTCTCCCGCCCGACACCCCACCCCATTGCAGCACCATCCCTACCTCTCCCACCCGACACCCCACCCTATTGCAGCACCATCCCTACCTCTCCCGCCCGACACCCCACCCCATCCCAATCTGACAACAATTCTGGCTGTTGCTGCAATATTTTCTTTTACTTATAGTTTTTGATTTCTACTTATATATATATATATATCTATATATATATCTATATATATATATATATCTATATATATATATATATATATATATATATATATATATATATATTTCGTTTCTGAATTTGTTTAGCAAGATTCTTTATCTGAAATCGTGTGTTGAAACCGATATTGTTATACTTTGGGAGGGTCATGTTGCCAATAAGAAACACACGCACCAGTTGCTTTCACTTCAACTTATTATGTGGCGC
>OZ024762.1:2935715-2938215 GCA_964016885.1 Eledone cirrhosa
ATATATTGATGGGCCTCAGTCACTGGTGACGAAGAGTGCTCCAGCTGGGGAGATGTCAATATATTGATGGGCCTCAGTCACTGGTGACGAAGAGTGCTCCAGCTGGGGAGATGTCAATATATTGATGGGCCTCAGTCACTGGTGACGAAGAGTGCTCCAGCTGGGGAGATGTCAATATATTGATGGGCCTCAGTCACTGGTGACGAAGAGTGCTCCAGCTGGGGAGATGTCAATATATTGATGGGCCTCAGTCACTGGTGACGAAGAGTGCTCCAGCTGGGGAGATGTCAATATATTGATGGGCCTCAGTCACTGGTGACGAAGAGTGCTCCAGCTGGGGAGATGTCAATATATTGATGGGCCTCAGTCACTGGTGACGAAGAGTGCTCCAGCTGGGGAGATGTCAATATATTGATGGGCCTCAGTCACTGGTGACGAAGAGTGCTCCAGCTGGGGAGATGTCAATATATTGATGGGCCTCAGTCACTGGTGACGAGGAGTGCTCCAGCTGGGGAGATGTCAATATATTGATGGGCCTCAGTCACTGGTGACGAAGAGTGCTCCAGCTGGGGAGATGTCAATATATTGATGGGCCTCAGTCACTGGTGACGAAGAGTGCTCCAGCTGGGGAGATGTCAATATATTGATGGGCCTCAGTCACTGGTGACGAAGAGTGCTCCAGCTGGGGAGATGTCAATATATTGATGGGCCTCAGTCACTGGTGACGAAGAGTGCTCCAGCTGGGGAGATGTCAATATATTGATGGGCCTCAGTCACTGGTGACGAGGAGTGCTCCAGCTGGGGAGATGTCAATATATTGATGGGCCTCAGTCACTGGTGACGAGGAGTGCTCCAGCTGGGGAGATGTCAATATATTGATGGGCCTCAGTCACTGGTGACGAGGAGTGCTCCAGCTGGGGAGATGTCAATATATTGATGGGCCTCAGTCACTGGTGACGAAGAGCGCTCCAGCTGGGGAGATGTCAATATATTGATGGGCCTCAGTCACTGGTGACGAGGAGTGCTCCAGCTGGGGAGATGTCAATATATTGATGGGCCTCAGTCACTGGTGACGAAGAGCGCTCCAGCTGGGGAGATGTCAATATATTGATGGGCCTCAGTCACTGGTGCCGAGGAGTGCTCCAGCTGGGGAGATGTCAATATATTGATGGGCCTCAGTCACTGGTGACGAGGAGTACTCCAACTGGTTCAATTAACAGAATTGCTTTCTCATAAAATAAACGTGTAAGTCCCTGAACCTGACATAGACATTGTTTCTGTGTAAAACATAGAACACCTCTTTCAATATATATATACACATATATATATATGTATATATACACACACACACACACACATATATATATATATATGCACATATATATATATATATACACATATATATATATGTATATATATACACACATATATATATATATGTATATATACACACACATATATATATATGCACATATATATATATATATATACACACATATATATATGTATATACACACACACATATATATATATATATGCACATCTATATATACACACATATATACACACACACAGAGACACATATATATACATCTATATATACACACACACACACACACATATATATATATAGACGTTAAACGACGATGATGATATATATATATATATATGTGTGTGTGTGTGTGTGTGTGTCATCATCATCATCACCGTTTTACGTCCGTTCTTCCACGCTAGCATGGGTTAGACAGGTTGTCTTGTTGTGGGCAGTGTCCGGTTGGCTGACCTTGTCTTGCTCATACGGGAACTGATTCTGGCTTGATTTCTACAGCTGGATGCCCTTCATAACACCAACCTCATTTACAGTTAGGGCTGGGTGCTTTTTTTGCCGTGGCACCTCAATGACCACTTTACAGTGGGAGGGTGTGGGGGCATATTGTCTATATGCTTCAGCTTCGGCTTGTACCCGCGAGGGGTCGGGTTTTCTGTATTACTGCGGGACACCAGAGGTCACGGTCGTGTGTCAGAGGTGTAATTGGGAAAGGTCGGCTTTTATCACCTCATCCCAGGTCTTCTTGGGTCTCCCCACTCCATGGTTTCCATCGACTTCTAGTGCTCTGCACCTTTTTATGCAGCTGTCATCCTTCATACGCATCACATGTCCATAGCAACGCAACCACCTCTCCTGCACACAGCATTTGATTCCTCTTATGCTCAGTCTCTCTCTCTCAATTCCTTTATGCTTTGCCATTCGCGTATATTACTATTACACATTCATCGGAGCATGCAGGCTTCGTTTCTTTCTAATCTACACAAGTCTTCCACAGACAGCGCCCAGGTCTCACTACCATGTAACATTGCTGTTCGTATACACGCATCTTACAGTCTGCCTTTCATTTTGAGGGAGAAGCCTTTTGCAGCTAGCAGTGGTAGTAGCTCCCTGAACTTCTTCCATCCCATTCTTACCCTAGTTATTGTAATTTCCGAACACCCACCTCCACTG
>OZ024762.1:2943215-2948215 GCA_964016885.1 Eledone cirrhosa
TTCTAATCAATCAATCAATCAAGATGGTGTTGTCTTAATGTTTTAATGTCTTGATGGCGGTGGTGGTAGTGGTGGTGGTGGTGGTGTCTGTCAGACTGGTGGTGGTGGTGGTGGTGGTGGTGGTGGTGGTGGTGGTGTCTGTTAGACTGGTGGTGGTGGTGGTGGTGGTGTCTGTCAGACTGGTGGTGGTGGTGTCTGTCAGGGTGGTGGTGGTGGTGTCTGTCAGGGTGGTGGTGGTGGTGGTAGTGGTAATGGTAGTGGTCGTGGTAGTGGTGGTAGTAATGGTAGTGGTGGTAGTAATGGTAGTGGTAGTGGTGGTAGTAATGGTAGTGGTAGTAGTAATGGTAGTGGTGGTAGTAATGGTAGTGGTGGTAGTAATGGTAGTGGTAGTAGTAATGGTAGTGGTAGTGGTGGTAGTAATGGTAGTGGTAGTAGTAATGGTAGTGGTGGTAGTGGTAGTAGTAATGGTAGTGGTAGTAGTAATGGTAGTGGTGGTGGTATTAGAAAACAGTGTGAATTCAAAGAAATCTGGTAAATATCAGCTACAAAGATAGATATAAAGGTAAATATATTGACTATATGTGTGTGTGTGCGTGTGTGTGTGTGTGTGTGCGTGTGCGTGTGTGTGGAATATATATAATGTATCTGTGTGTGTATTTATGTCTGTGTGTGTGTATATATATAATGGTCAAGATTTTTATGATAAACCTAAATTTATATGAGTGTGTGTGTACGTGCAAATCTGTCTAACCCATGCCAGTATGGATAAATGTATGATATATATATATGCGTGCGTATGTGTGTGTGTTCTACACAACTTATATTGCAAGATATTCATCAGCTATCAGCTGGAAATTTCTACAATTTTGGCCACCTCTGACATTACTACTCCTTCCATTGGTGCCATGCAGGGTTGATGCTACCAGTTAATGTCCAGTCTTTATGTTCTACTCTGGAGAACAGTTTGTCCTCCTTGTGTAAGACACCAGAACACACTGCTGCAATACTGGTGTAATGCATTAACTCCGACGCTCAGAACTTGGTTATGTTGCCAAGGATGACTTAGAGACGGCCATCTTCCAATGAGGCGTGACTTCTGCACCAAAATATACATATATAAATGTATGTGTACATGTATGTATATCATCATCATCATCATCGATTTAACATCCGTTTTCCCTGCTAGCATGGGACGGGTCTACATAGACCAAGTCAGTACTGAAGCAGATCTACTGATCTCCCTGACAGGTTGGCAGCTGGTCTGTATCTCACGTATGGCCATATGTTCTATTGAAGACACAGGAGAAGTGGTCATGTCTTTGACACAACTAAAGGATCCTTGCATTCATTTCTATGTATATACATATGTGTATATATATATATATATATATATACATAGGAGGCACATGGCTTAGTGGTTAGAGCATTGGCCTTGCAATCGAAAGGTTGTGAGTTCAATTCTCAGACCGGGTGATGTGTTGTTTCCTTGAGCAAGACACTTTATTTCACATTGCTCCAGTTTACTCAGCTGTAGAAATGAGATGATAGGGACTGGGGTCCCTATCATTCCACTGCAAAGTGGTCGTGGAGGTGCCACAGAAAAAAAGCACCCAGCACTCACTGTAAATGAGGTTGGTGTTAGGAAGGGCATCCAGCTGTAGAGATCAAGCCAGAATCAGTTCCCGTCCCACCCTTGCAAGCGGGGAAAAGGGGACGTAAAATGATGATGATGATGATGTGTGTGTGTATATATATATGGGTGGGTGTATGTTTGTATGTATTTATATGTATTATATATGAGTGTATGTATATATATATGTCTACATATATACACACACATATATATACATACATACACACACACACACATATATATATATACACATATATATATATACACACACATTGACTTCCCCAGATGCGACATTGCAGTGTGCCGCAGCAATTTTTAAATAAATTCTAACGATTTCTGAACATTATTACACAAAATACACAAAAAAACATTTTGCCTTTTTAGCAGTTTGTAATGTTATAGGCACATATATATATATATATATATATATATATATATATATATATACACACACACACATAGATACTTATATATATACACTCACACACACACATATATATATATATATATATATATATACATATACACACACATAGATACTTATATATATACACTCACACACACATATATATATATATATATACACACACACAGACACACATAGATACTTATATATATATATACTCACACACACACACATATATATATATATATACACACACACAGATACTTATATATATACACTCACACACACACATATATATATATATACATATACACACACATAGATACTTATATATATACACTCACACACACATATATATATATATATATATACACACACACAGACACACATAGATACTTATATATATATATACTCACACACACACACATATATATATATATATACACACACAGAGACACACATAGATACTTATATATATATACACTCTCACACACATACACACAGACACACACATATATATATATATATGGGTGGACTGAACATATATCCTAGTATAGGTTCATTGATTAAATGATAGATTAAGAGATGTATGTATGTATATATATATATATATATATATATATATGTATGTATTTACTATTTGTATGTTTGTATATATCATCATGGCTGTATATATATATATATGTATGTATTTACTATTTGTATGTTTGTATATATCATCATGGCTGTGTATATATATATATATGCGTGTGTATGTGTGCTTTTTACATTTTCATTTGTATATATATATTTGTGTGTAGATGTATACTGTGTACATATAGAATGTTGTTTAAAGTTTTTTTGTTGAAATATCAATAAAATTGCTTGTTTGTAGTTTTGTGTTGAGATTCCCTCCACAGTTATTAAGTTTGGGCAACTTTCACCTATCATGCTGCCACAAATCAAATTTGGGGGAAATATATATTCAATAGACGACCATCAGGCTGATAAACAATTGAAACTGAGAATAAACACACATACAAACATATATATATATATATTTATATGTGTGTGTGTCGATACACACACATATAAATATATATGTATATACATATATTTATGTGTGGTGTGTGTATATGAATATATGTATACATATACACACACACACACACACACAACAGACGTGTGTATATGTAGGGAACAGCCTTTGAAATATTTTATATTAAAACCACTACAGTACTCAACTTTAATCCTTTTTATCAAACTTTTGTTTTATATTTTATTTTTATTTTTTCATTCTTGGTTTAGAACAGTAGCTTTCCTATATCTATAAGTTTATTAGTGTTTTGAGACTTTCACAGCATCATCTTCATAATAAAAGGGTTGTCCTGCAGCCTCAGCTGAAATAGACACAAAGATAGATCTCCACATAGGTCTGTCATTGAATGTCAATAACAGAGTCTCTGGTTATGACATCTGGTTAGGAGGAGAGCTTTTGACATCTTTGACAAATGTTGGTTTCCAATTCACCTCAGGACTGTCACTCCTTACATTCCCTAGATCCCTAATGAAGTTCTGGCAATTGTTCCTGTATGATGTAACTATCTGTAAATTATTGGTTTATATTTTTATATTATTAAAACCTTAGTAGTTACTCCCCTTTATTTTATCAGGAATTCTGTATGGAGTTGTAGGGTTGTTAATTAATATTTTTCTAACCAATTTTGTTGTGTACCATCATCATCATCATCATCATCATCATCGTTTAACGTTCATTTTCTCATTTAACAAGGATTAGAGAGATCGTATAGTAGACCTGCTTCTAACTGAAGTGGAGGTACTAACCCCATGGATAGGCTAATTGTCTTCCTGTATGTTACAAAGTGTTCAGACAAGACAGCAACACACAACTGTCTTACACACCATTCCCCCACCTTGATAAGTGCACTTTATTGTGACACCAGTACTAGAGACATTGTCACATCTTTCACATAAAGACACACCCTAACCCTTTCTGTCTGTGTGTGTGTGTGTGTATACCAGTACTAGAGACATTGTCACATCTTTCACATAACTGAAGACACATCCTAACCCTTTCTCTGTCTGTGTGTGTGTGTGTGTGTATATATATATATATATATATATATGTATATATACCAGTACTAGAGAAATTGTCACATATTTGACATAACTGAAGAGTCCTCCAAAACTTTTGTTTGACTTTCTACACTTAAATGCCCGTCTTATATTCAACCACTTTACAAAGTGTACAAAGTGCATTTCCTGTTTAGATCTTGAGTACTAGACAGGTTGTCATGTCTTTGACAGAACTGAAGGACCTCCCAACTTTACTGTATAATGTTACAATGGCTCCTGCTGTAGATATTATAAGATATCTAAGCCCTATGGTTAAGCTTAAACCCTTTTAATATATATATATATATATTCACACACACATACATATGTGTGTCTATGGCATAAATATATAACTATGGCAGATAGTCAGCAAGTCAGATCAATAACAAAGTATTGATCTGTGAAAATAACTTCCCATTGGGTCAGGGTTTTGTTGGAAATTATTGATAGGTTTACTGAAAAATGGCTGACATGGTTCTATACATGCATATATACACACACACACCAACCCTATATATATATATATATATATATATATATATATATAGATAGATATAGATATATATAGATATATATATAGATAAATTTCTTTATTAGCCACAAGGGCACAAAAGAAGGGGACATACAAATGGGGAGTTTACATACAGGTATATGAAAATAAAACTATTAATAAAATAACAAATAACAATTGATATCCCCAATAGGGGGGAGGTGTTACACAGGTGTTGTACACACCCCGAAAAAATGTACAACCCTCCGAGCATGTCGTCGCACTTGCTGCGGACCAACCCTCTATAGAATGTCGAAGTGGAGTCTCCACTGATCGCCAGGTCTGTTTGCCAGAGG